>JAEAOA010000398.1:492500-640000 GCA_016746295.1 Potamilus streckersoni
GTAATTCTACTGCAATTTTTCAGCTATAATTTCGATCTAAGATTTAATCTTACCCTCCATCTTAATTCCTATTGGATGTCACTGTGTACTGTCCCAATCAAACTTAGCAGTTAATGTCTTCTCGCTTGTCAGTTTACGTGGCGGATGAGAACTCGCCCCGTTCATTCTGCGAGCTTCCTTTTGATCTCTAAACCAATATTTAATGTCTGGGTGTGAGGACTACAAGCCTATTACTAGTGGCTATTCTATAGTCTGGCTGGCTGGCGACTTGTATAATCGATTAACACTTCTTTCGGCGATGTTTACATCAAACGTGGTAATAATACCCAAGTTTATACATTGATAACCTGGATTTAGAAAACGTGACACTGTTGAACGACAACGGATTGTTCAGTTTCTTTCTGCTGTTGTGAAAATTTCTATAATTATTTTCTGTGCCTCTGTCTAAAATCCTCAATTTGAAGTAAGGAAAGAGATGGTGATGAAGTTGCTGGTACCAGTACAAATTCTTGCGAAAAAAAAAGAAAAGAAAATTGAATCTCAATTGTAACAATTCTCTTCTAGAAGTATCGCCGTCATGTTCAAACCATGTTGCATCCATTCATTACTTACAGACGCAAGCGTACCTATATAGGTTATTTGACGTTACACCCAGCTCTCTTCTGATTGGAAGATAGACTCCACGTTCTAACTAAATTTTTTAATGCGCGTTTGGTCTGGTGAAAGAGGTAAAATAAGTTTCGATCCAGTCTTAAACTATAAATATCCGTGGTTAATGCAAATCATTCAATTCACCTGTTATTATGACAAGATCTGGACTAACGTGGAGTCGGGTATGCTGTTTAGCCAGGACTATCCAATGTATGTTCTATCACGAAGATCATATATACGGCTTTTTGGAAACGAAGGATCGGTGTGGAGAGGCGAGGCTGTCTGAAGAGAGTCTTGATATACGGTCAGGATGTCAGACAGAGTTTGAGGAAGAGAAAAAGACCGATGTGATGCTTCATATGTTAAACTCATTTATGTTAACAAAAGCCCAAAGTCTCTTTTCAGGGCCACTCCATTGCTTTTAAAAGATTTACTTCATTGCCAAATTGTTGTCTTAATGTTGTATAGGTGTTTGTTTATTTGTTAATGTCTGTTTTATTTGTCCCTATAAAACATATGTCACTCCTGTTCCATTTTCCTTGTCCCTATACTGCCCCACAATGATCATTTCACATTGTCTTCGACAGGACCACCATGTTAAAGTCCCCTTATCCCTCGATAAGTCATTATATTCAATTACCCTTGTACTTAGACAGGCCCATCATGTTCAATTCCCCTTGTCCCTCGAAAGGTTCACGGTGTTCAAGTTCCATTGTATTAATTTATCCCACAATAAGTCCCATTGTATCTCAATTGTCACACAATGTTAATTTTCATTTATCTCTCTATCTCTCCCATATACTACTGATGTAGTATATAATCAAATGATTAAACGTAGCAAATGAAGTTATAAATCCAAATTCGAAATAATGTGGAGTCATTTGAAATGATTTAAAGAACCAAACGGAAAGATTAACGTAGGTTCCAAATTACGTGGTGTTAAATGAAACAATGTAGTATGAAATGAAAGGATGCAACCCAACACATGAAATGATTAGTTCAGGTTACAAAAGATGTGATATTAAAGGAAAATACTTATTAAGAAATAAGAACAAAACGGAATAATGAAATTTGCTTCCAAATTACGTGGTATTAAATAAATGGTGTAGTCTAAAACGAAATGATTTAACCCGACAAATGAAATGATTAATTTAAATACCAAATGATTTGGTATTAAATGAAATGATTTAAACAACAAAATCGAATTAAGTAAGAAGATGGGATGGGAGGGGTGGACTAAACAGTATGGCAAACTTCACATGATCCGGGGTTTTTTTTCTTCTTAAAACCGATCACTTGTATCTTGGCTTTATGGGATGGCGGTCTGCATGCAAGATTTACTTGCCTCCAAAATTGAAGAGATTGACAGCAAGTAACTCAAAACACCTCCGAAACTAAAGATTTGCAACAGACATGCTGCAAAAAGCAAGCTCATTATTACGTTTTGAAAAACGCAAGTTAACACAATGTTACCAAGATTTTTTACTTTAAATTATTTTAAAGGCATACATTAGGATGACCTCCGCAAGTCCTGAAAATAAACAAAGTAGTGGGACCAAGTATTTGGAAATATTTTGTTGCTCTTAACATACAGACGTGTCAGCAGAGCTGATTGATGTAGGGGATAGTAAATCTCCAGATATCAGAGTCGCTTATTTAGCGACTATGACGCAATGTAAAGAGTATGTTTGAATAGCATCATGGGAGTTGAACTATATGATTCATCACCTTCTGAAAGCTGCATTTTCATTGGCTAATTCAAAGGTCACCAGAGCATGACCTCTAAGTCATCGCTTGTCACATCCTCACGTACAACAGTAGTTAGTGTCTTAACTTAATCAGACTGCATGTATTCACTCTTTCAAATGGCATATATGTTATATTCGTATATATATATGTGTGTGTGTGTGTGCGTGCGTATGCGAGTGCGTGAGTATAGGTCCTTATTATTATAAAAAATGAAAACCAAGAGACACTTACATTTTCTTTCTGGTGTATTCTATTGCAGAAGCTACAACAAAATTTCACAATACATCACCAAAAGTTCATTTGCTTCTTCTTGTTTCACTCTTTTTCCATCCTTTGAATTTCGTACGGCTACAGGTCTGCACTTTCTTATTCTTGTGTTCTTTTCTTATTTTTCTTGACTGGTATGGATTCTTCATCTTTTTGGAAGTGTTCTTTGTTACTTTCTAAATCCCTCTCCTCTTTTTCTTTCTTTGATCAAGTCTATTTTTATTAGAGCAGTCTGAACAATAGTGTCCATTCTCCTGGCAATAATAACAGGTATTTTGACCTTTGTCTGTCTTGATGCTTGTATTGCTTTGAAGTTGTGGACATTATGTAGCCCAATGTCCCTTTTTCTGATTTTTAGCAGTCTGTCGCCTACTCTGAAGTAAACCTTCTTATGACGCCTCATAAAGCTTTGATCAGAAGCTACATCTGTGTTGGTTCTGCCTTCTTGATGGTTTCAGAATGGAATGAATACTCTGAGGGAAGACACTAACCATCTATTAGGAGACAGTGGCGTGTGAAACTTAGTCATTTGATATTTTGCAATCAAGATGAAACGATCGAACGATTTCCATGAGAAAGGAGAAAAAGAAGCCACCACGTGACATATCGCCTCGCAAAGTAGTTGATATCTTTGTTCAAATTCATGCCAGCGATTTCGAAGACGACATGAGTGAGCCTGAATCAACACCTACGTCTGCATCCAGACCAAGAGAGTCTACTTCCAACGAAAGTCAACCAGTAACACCTGAGAAAGTATTACCACGTTCGAGAGCTGGACAAATGCTCCTCCAGAAAATTTATAACCACGGCTTTATCATGAAAGTTTGACATCGCCCGTCTGGATCGAGTTCAGGAACCAGGCAGAACTAACAACTTCCAAAGTCATCGACAAGATTCAACATGTTCAACAATCCAAGGTCCAATTTCACATCATCGATGGCAAAGTCACGCTTTACATGACCCAAATTTCTCATCAGAAAGGGTGCGGAAAACTCAGAAAAGTGTTATTAGTAGACGACCTTCGAAGTACCGAATAGAACATCGTCCGGAGTTACTAAACTGAAGACAAAATGTATTTAGTTCTGGCCATCGTCGTGGGATGAACATATGCCGACAAGAATCACACGGCAGAATAGAACAGAGCATGTGATAATATTCCAAGTAACGAAGTGAAGCCGAACGCATGTTACAGCAAGCAGGCCTATCCAAAGACGCAACCTGCGACATTCCTGAAATTAAAAAAAAATACAAGACGTCTTGGCTCCATGCTACACGTTGAAAGTTCACCTTCAAGCAGTGCGCGAAGCTATTTTGTTTCGAGGTAACGATTTCCCAGATCGAAATACATTCACTTCTATCACCAAGACGAATATTTAGTTACCATTACCAATTTCACCACATTCCTCGAATATAGTATTATTACGAGAAATTCGACTGTGGGTATAACAATCGGGAGCAATACCTTCATTGCGGACCGAAATGTTTGTTTTGTTTAGCCTCCAAACCTTGTCATCACGAAAGACGAGATCGAATGCATTGGTTATTTTGTCAGCGATCTTTTGTGAGCCCTATATATTACTAACAACATCTCACGACGCAAAGTTCACAACGGAAAAGTTTTTGCCAACTGCTGAGAGTGTTCTCTAATTATGGACAAGTCATACGTATCAATAGTGCCAAGGTGCACGTATGTCAATGAAAGAAACGATAACACATTTGTCGCCAAATCTTGGACTTGGAACATTAATGCTACATTCAAAAATACTAGTCGAAACAGGAAGGAAGAGGATGACAAAAAGAAATGGAACTTTATCTTTTTCAATTTCGAGTGTATGCAAGAGACCGACATTCACATTCACATTTTCTGCAAAAGCGTGCTCCCTGTGTAACGCAAGCAATTCATGTTCGAGAAGATACTGTCCGTTATATGCCCTCAAACTAAGAACTTCATTTAACGTCGATACTGAGTCATATATCTGTGCTGGCTAGATTTCTTGTGTGAAAAGGAAGAAAAATGGATCATGCCCGAAACGGATGAGAAGAAAAGACCATTGGGACTTATTCAGTGAATGGCTGGGACTTAGAGGACTCCAAGATAGTGCACGAGTTTAATGGATCTCTTTTCTCAAGGATATCCAATCTCTTTCCGCAACGTGACATTAAAACCCATTCTCAAGGGGTACCATGCAGGACTTGTACAATGACACTTGTCGACAACATTTGAAGTTAAAACAGCAAGGATGCCGCGTCATTGAAGTGTGGGAAAACGATTATGAAAGCCGTTTGAAAAGCTATCCCTAATTTAAGCGCATCTTGAAAAGTTATCACCTGGTAAACACTCTCGACCCACGGGCTAGTTTGTTTGGAGGACGAATGAATACCACATGCTTTATGTACCATACAGACGAAGTGAAAGGAGAACAAATCAAATAGCTGCACGTAAGTTCGCGGTATCCTTATATGTGCAAATATCATCACTTTCCAGGAGAACATCCGCAATTCCTGACGAAACATATAAACCTGAAAGACATTCGACAATACCCATGACTGATTAAATGCAAAGTCTTGCGTTCTACAGACTTGTTCGATCCCTTCTTACCTTACCATTATCAAGAATAACTGATGTTGCTTTTGTTCCGCACGTGTGCGGAAACGTATAACCAATCACAATCAGAAAGAGAGGGCATTGGCAAGAACATGGGTCAGCATAGACTTGTTTCGAGCTCTGGAACTGGGATACCAACTGTTGGAAGACTACAAAATTTACGGCTTTTCCAAGACATAACTACCGAAAGGACGACGACAATTCAGAAACACATTTTCTCAGGCTACGTTGATTACGTTTTTTAACTTCATCAAGAAGCCAGCATATATCCTTCCTGGTGCCAAATTCCCGAGGACCAAATGAAATATCAATGAGGAATGCTTATTCAACGAGGGCATCACTTTAGACTACGTCGAAGAAAGCGAAAGAAGGCGATCGGTTTGCCAAAGTTATGTTGAATTGTTTGTGGGTAAAATAGCACACTGACTGTGTTTACCCAACACCGAGCACTTGAAAGAGTCGTCCCGCTACTTCCAAATGGTTAATGATAAAACAAAATATATGAAACACGTGGACGTCATTTGCCAAAATCTGATCATAGTGAATTGCGAAGAAAAACTAGAGTTTGTACAGGCCGACGTATTTGTAATATCACAGGGACCTGCGAGACAGCTAATGGTCGCTTAAAATTGGGCAAAGCGTTACACCTGTTAGGAGATCGCTTACTGTATTTTGACACGGGCAGTTGCATTTACATCGATCGCCCTCATCATCCTCAAGCAACCATCGAAGGAGACCGTTTAGAAGCCTGGACTTACGAGCACCCCGGAAACAAGATTCTAAGTTTTGATAGCGACAGTCCTTAAAATTTACATAATCCAGATTCTGGTTTCTAATAACAATTTAACATTTTTATTTTGCAAACATCTGGATCATTATAGAAAGTTCTTTTTCATTAGATAATTGTTCGGTTTCTTTTAGAAAATATTAATTGTAATCTGTGGTGAAGTGACTGGATAATACCACCACTGAGGGGAAAATTAACTCGTGATTTAAGACGTAGCACAATCAAGCTGTGTTTGTTCAGTATTTCATTTCGGGCTGGAAATTTATTTTTTCACATTATTGAATTCAAGTGATCATTTTCTCTGGAAATACAAAAGTGCTCTTGGATAGAGATATTGACTGGAATTTATAATGAATTAAACCTCGAATTATTCTACTCTGATTCAACAAAAAAAAAATGTTGATACATCAACACTCTAGGAGCTTCCACTGACACATCATCACCAACAGCTTTGGATTTATTTTGAATTTCTACTAAATTTTATTCGGGGCTTTAAATTATTAGGACATTAGGACTTATGTCTGTAATTCTTGGATTATTTTGAGATTTAAAATTCGCAATACCTTAAGTTCTTCATTCCAATTTTCACCTTGTATTCTAGTAAGTGATTTGTTGGTAGTTCTCAAAGCTTGTTGCTTTTCGCTCTTTTCTGTTACTCATTTTAAGAGCATAAACTCGTACATTTGCTGTACTTATCTATTATTTAAGAGTAAAACAATTATTTGATCTGTTCAATGGATATAGAAAGTGATCATTATTGGGACTTTACTATTATCTGGTACTGTTTAAATTATTCGAAGGAATTGTGAGTAATGCCATCTTCACAATATCATGATTCTTGGAGGACCAATACATTTTCGGATTTAAAATTTATAAAGACCGTTTCAATCATTTAGGAATTTAATAGACCTTTCTAAGGATTAATTTGTATTCACTTCATATTACTGTAAGTTTTTCCATGCTTTATTTTTATTTATAACTTTGATAATTAGGTTGTTCTTTAAGTTTTACAAAATTTAATTTTACTTCTTTTCCTTTTTCTACTTTGTGGCCATAGAACCGTAGAGTGATATATCAAATTGATTTATGTCAATGCTTTGAAAGCTATTATAACACTCTAGTGGGAAAAATAACAAAGTTACGCCTTCATGGGTTCCTAAAACTTAGTCAGACGTGATGATGACTAAATGAAACACCAGAAGACGAAGAAGACGATCTACAACATATACACATGAAATATATAATAATTCATAGGATACGAATCCATCACACACGGACAGTTTACAAAATGTTAAGGAGCGGAACTATTATAAAACTGTCACAACGGAATTACTCAAAACTTAACAGCGTCATGCAGTAATATGATGTACAAAAGTTATTTTCTTCGATACCATTTACAACGTATTGAGTAACTTATTGCACCCAGAAATGTTGAAGTTGACTCCTGGAAAGTTGTTGGAAGGGAATTCAATATAATTGGCGGTTGCATATTAGGCACGTGCAATGCAATTCACCATACCCGCAACATAACAACGTGTATATCGACATTGAACTTCACTGTACTGAATATTTAACACCAAAATACTAAACGCACACAAACAATGACACTAACAAACAGTGTTCACGTACACCCGGGCTACGTTAAATGGACATTTACATATGCTAACAATAAAATCAAATTAAAATCCCAACTATGGCATTAACCGCTCATTGAACTACTTCACCACACAAGAGTACATGTATATGTGAATAAATGTACAGTAGTATAGTCCACTGAAAAATTATTGGTGAATCTGACTTCACCTACACTATTAGGTCCGTATTAGAAAATATGAAGAAATTTAAAAAAAACAGGACCTGTGTACTTTATAAATGTGTCAGACAAATTGCATCACAACAACATATTGCATAAACATGCAAGAAAAACTTTCTGTTACTTTATACCTTTCTTATGTACCGTAGTGAGACTCCCGTAGCCCATCTAGTAGAGCAGCCCAGTGGAATTCGAACCCACCCGATTCTCATGAGGATCATTGCAATCACACTTATTCGCTAATCTATGGCAACTGATCCACAAACATGGTTTATTGCTAAAATTCCAAACTTGAATTATAAATAGAGGCATATTTTTCATAGATCTACAGCTTTCATATAATACACGAGATATCAAATATAATTATTATGCTAGGTTATACTAGCTATAAAATACATGTATCTGAAGTAAGTTGCCTTCCTTCATCAAGCTGAAATAAAATATAAATATAAAGTATTAATTAACCTGAAGTACTAGAAATATAGCAAAATGTGCAATATTAATTAAATTGAATTTTTTAGATAAAAAATAACTGATTTAAATCGGCCCGTGTCTAAAGGCGACACATATTCTTCATACCTGTTCAGGGGTTTACTGACTCTGCTAGACGTCATGTGTGCTGGGGTAGGTGGATGCTGTGTATTACTTGAAGATACGCCACCAGACCGAGGGTCGGTATCCTTCATATTCTATGTCGGTGTATTTACCTAAGACGAAGTCTCTTATGCAATGGAAGTCAGAACATTCACTTATATTGAGGTTACAACAGCCTGCTGTGGCAGACCGGGGACATTCTGGCGGGCAAGGGCTAAACTGGTTTTCTGTACAGGTGAATCAACTGTCTCGGCGGGAATTGATTTGGGTTTCTGAGTCTGCTAACCCAGGGCTTGGAAACTGGTATATGGTCAGGTATGAAAAGAGAATTGGTATAAAGTTCCACTTTAGAATCTGGGTGTTCTGGGCTGGATCTGGAGTCTCTGGACAAGGCTTGAGCATGGGAACCTGGGGTTGCTGCAACTGACTAAGTTTTGGTTGTTCGGGAATTTTTTGGACCAGGAAAGCCAGGAAAGGGTGGAAATAAGCTAAAGGGGAACAAGAGGTTCTTGTGAAAGGTTCTTCGGTTTCCTTTGCCATCTTCTCGCTGTACTCTGTAAACAATTATACCAGGATTAGAAATTTTCGTTACTAATATGGAGTTTATGCTTTCTCTGGAATGCAACTTTATTAAAACAATACGCAGTCGTTGACTTCTAGTTTGTAGGCAATGGCATCATTAAGGAGTGCGGGGGTGGGGTGAGAATCTCATCATCAGAGGGGGTGACGCCAAAATGACTATTAAATTTTTGAATTTTTGTGCAGGAAGGAAGTCCATACAAATGACACAATGAGTTACCGCACATGACTGACAAAGGCTCGAGCCTTTCTGTCTTAACTAGCCTTGTTACGTGTAGCCTGATTCCCGACCTCTTAAACAGCACACCTGTAAGAATGGTGCAAGTGTTGTTGAAGTTTCTGCAAGTAACTCGTTGCCATCATTATTTTCAGGACTGGTACATAAATAGGCTTCGACGGACAGCCTGGATAGTTAACCAATCATTAAAAATGGAGGGAATTCCCCGTTGCATCACTCTTGGTGGTATTGTAGAAATTGAAGATTGGTTCTATTAACGATTTCGAGTCAAATGTATGGTGGGCTTCCAATGTACCAAGCATTTTAACAGGCTTTGTTGCAATGCTCATCTGAACCGTTCCCAATGGGTGATATGGAGTAATACGAGACTTGGGTACTCCCGCTAGCTTGCATAGTTCCCCTATCACTAAACTCTCGAAGCTCCATCCTTCAGGGCCTTGGCGGTTGTCTGGGCCTTCTGGCTGAGGCACGGAACAGATTGAGTATACCTGGTGAAATGGTCTGTGATCACCAGAATATGCTCAAAGCCACCCTTAGACCTTTTAATTGATAAAAAGTCCATGGGCGTGTTGTCTGTATTGAGATTAACTCGGCAATCTTGATAGGTCCCTTTTTCAATACGGAGCGAGCACAGTGCTCAATGGCGGATTCAATGTCCTTCTCTAATCCGGCCAGTAAAAGCGCTCTCTTGCAAGTCACAGACACCTGTCCTTGCCCTGATGACATATATTGTCAACAATGCCTCTCAGGGTCTGCTGTCAGTGACTCCGGGGCAAGACTAGTTGCTTAATTTGATGACCGTCAAGAGAATGGGTTTGATACAAAATACTATGTTCGTCGAGGAACATAACAATTCTATTTTTGCAGGCATTTCTGCGTATCCAACGTCTCTTGACGGAATGCTTCTTCCCTATGGCGGAAACCACTTCACTCTATGTTACTTCTTTGAGCAGACGTCCAACAGATTGGAGTGGGATTAGTCTGAGACCTGACCTTTTCGGCGGCCGAAAGAGGACAAATTTCAGCAACAACACACTTTGCAAGCATCAGCTGATATGCTTATGGCCTTGACCATATCAACAACATGTGGTCTTTTACTGAGGCCATCAGCGTCTGTATGTAGCTTGCCTATTTATACAAGATTGTAAAATCAAAATCAAAATTAGCCAGGCAGGCTAGCCAACGATACCATGTGGCATCTAGCATGGCTGTAGTGGTGACTTAGGTGAAGGATTAGAGTCTGTGACGACCTCAAAACGTATTCGAGACTAGGTAATCGTGGAATGTGTCTGCGATTGCCCACTTCAGTGCCAGAACTCCAGTTCAAGAACTCGGTAGCGCTTTTCTGAGGGCCTGAGACCCCTACTATTATAGGGAATAACCCTATCCTCTCCATTTTCCTTCCTTCCTATATAGAAGGCACAAAGACCGTTGATTGATACATTAGTGTGTAATATGAATGGCAGGGTGAATTCTGCATAAGCAAGAACAGGTGGGGATGTAAGGATAATGTAAGGACTGCTTTTTAGATTCACCCAAATTTTCAGGCAGTGCTAATGGTCTTGGTATTCGTTGCACCATTGTTCTTACCGGTCGGTCCATTGGTAGAATGTCCTTTAAGTAGGTCATTTAATGTGCCAACGGTAAAAAAAGCAACAGAAAAACCAAGTTCCTTCACGTTCTTATGGGTAGGCCACTCAGTCACTGCTATGATTTTCTCTGGGTCGGTGGAAATACCATATTGGCTAATGACATGATCGAGGTAGACACAGAAGTCTTGAAAAGCTCACCCTTAGCCGGCTTAAGTTTTAGTCCGTATTTCGCAAATCTTCCAAAAACGGCTTCGAGGCGTTGGATATGTTCATCAAAGGTTCCTGAGAAGATCAGGATGTCGTCCAAAAAGATTAAACACTCTCAAATGCATGTCACCATACACAGTTTCATCAAGCGTTGGAAGGTGGCAGGGTTATTGGTGAGTCCGAATCCTATTCTGTTCCACTCAACAAAATAAAGGTTACCAAACTGAGAAGTCAGTCTTCTGCTTAACATCTTCTTACATTTCCACGTTTAAGTATCCATATCTGAGATCGAGTTTGGAAAAGTAGGTCGAACCTACCAAACTGTTTACGATATCATCAAACCTTAGCAGCATATTTACGTCACGTTTCAAAAGAGCATTAAGTTTACAGCAATTGATACAGAAACGAAGTGACCCGTCGTTCTTTCTGATATAGACTACATTGGACGAGAAGTGAGACTCAGATTCTCAAATGATTCCAGCTTGGAGCATTTCCTTTTTGTGCTGATGCACCTCTTAAAATAACCCTGGTGAAATTCAACGATAGGCATGATTAAAGGGCGTAGGATCTTCCTACATAATTTGGTTTTACAAGGTTAGTGAGGCCAATATCAGTGGCACTTCTAGAAAACACATGGATCTAATTACATAGGACCTGTTTCACCTTCAGCACTTGGGCTGATGTGAGGTTCTGAGTATCAATAGGTATTCCTAAATCAGAAACTGGAGAGGATATGTCAGGTATGGACAATTTTAGATCAGAGGCTTGCTTATCAATTGCACCAGTCTCTGTAATCTGACAAACACTGGATTTGGGACTGAAAGAACTATGTTTTCCAGTCATATTAAAGACCCTTATTGCAATTTTACAACAATAACCAGTTCGTTGTAATCGTGTTACCAGATAACGTACTGTAGCATTGGCCGCGTATTTCAGGTCTTCAGTGACCACTTGAGCCATGTCATGGTCTACACCTCTAACAACGCAATTAATGGAAGCAAATTCATAAGGAGTTAGGTAAAATTATTTTTTCTACAGTTCTTAGCAATAAAATAGTTTTGGGTAATGCTCTCTATGGCAGTTCGCCATTCCTGAAGGATAGATATGTCATCATTGATCGATTCCTTTAGGAGGCGAATTACATTAGTACCTATAATTACAGAGCACTCTGCGTTAAAAGTAGTATCCTGGATGACCAACATTGGAACATCCATAGATAATGTTGAACAGGTTGAGAGTGTAACAGAACACTCAATATACCATATATATTGGAGTTGGGTACCATCTGCAATAGTTAGTTTGAGACCCATTGTAGTAGCAACAATTTCGGTCTGTTGTCCAAGGAATTATATGCATTATGAGATATCGTAGAAACCATTGATTCCGAATCGATGAGTGCTTTAAAAAAGTGTTATTTATAGTTACAGTACCCTCATTCGATACGCCAACCAACCGTTCGATAAAGGTATGACCATTATATTCAACAACCTCTGCTTGACCCATAACAGAGCTGGTTAACCTTTTGATTTGGATCGAATGATTACTGCTGATAAGATTGGCTTTGCCTCTTTTCAGAATTTCAGGACAAGACCATCTACCTCGTGATCCCACCGTGGGCGCCATTGTAATACATATAGCAGGAGAAATAACAACGATACGCCTCCGTGTGTTTTTGAAATTTAATCAGACGCGATGATGAGTACACGAATCACCAGAAGACGAAGAAGACGACCAATGACCTACACACATGAAATAAATAAATAAATAATAGGAAACAAATCTATCACACACGGACAATTCACAAAATGATAAGAAGCGGAACTATTATAAAACTATCACAATGGGATTACTAAAATTTACCAGCGCCGTGTAGTATGATAATGTACAAAAGTTATTTTCTTCGTTACCATTAACAAAGTATTGAGTAACATATTGCAAACGGAAATGCTAAAGCTGACTCCTGGAAAATCGTTGGAGGAGTGAACAATAGAACAGGGAACTTGTTACTGCAATCGGCGGTTGCGTGTTAGGCACTTGCTATGCAAGCAACTCACATACTACGCTCTCACCATGCTAATACTAAACGCACACAACCAATGACAAAACGAACAGTGGTTTACACTGTTATTTGTAATGTATGTGGTATCTAGTATATACAGACACACTGTCGGATGCCTCATCCTGTCATGTCTTATTTCTTTAAAACAATCACCAAACATGCAAAGACAGGCTTGTAGTTAAAATGCATCATACATTTAATAATTTGCACACACGCACACGCACAAACACACACACACACACACACACACTTCCACCCGTCCTGATTTTAATAGATTTTATATCAGTTTTAACATTAATCACTCATGTTTAAACCTTGTGTAATTAATTCATAAGGTTTTAAAAATGTTAAGATGAAATTGTATAAATGAACTTGGACATATCGACCCTTCAGAATAGGACTCTAATCACACAATTATTTTTCCACGTTCGTTTTTTGTTTTTAGGTCAGATCTATACAGTGTTTACCAATCCAATAAATCATATGTTAAACAAAAGTATCCTAAAAAGAAAAACTCCGGTGAAGTTCTTGTCATCGATTATCCGCATTTGTTTGAGAGGCTATAATGGCAACAATGCAATCCGTCGTGAGTCATTACTCACTGTGCTGTCACCAAATTGCAAACAGAAAACCACAACTTAATGCTCAAATTCTTAAGAATTATCTTCGAACCATTATCAAAAAAGCCTAAATCTAACTCTTGTATCACCACCACCAAGATGAGAAAAGAAAAAAAAATGCTCTAACAAGAGACTGTGACTACATTTGTGGGCATCAACTGAAAGTAGTAAGTGCGAAATGAATCCACCCATCCCGATTTCAAGGGATTTAATTTAAGCTTTAACATTAATTTACGCATTATAAATATTATGTAGTCAATTTCAAAGGTTTTATAAGTGTAGAGTTTAAATTATACAAAGGAAGGCATATAGACCAGTCCGACTGAAGTCACTAATAGACAGTTCTGTCCAATTTATCTGGATGGCGAGCAAGCCTGACTTTGCAGTATTCGTCAACAGACAAACAAAAGGACTGTTTATATTTTGTAGGTTCACATCTATTTACTTGAGATTCATAAAGTTTATTTCAAATACCAACACTATAAAATCAATTGCAATGTCTGTCACTAGGTTATAACAGTATGGCTGCTGCTGATGTAATGATGGAAGTAAGTGTCTACACAAACAGGCAATAACGCAGGCAAACACGGATAATAAATATCACAGGAACAAAAATACATGTTACTGTTATCATTGAGAAAAGGATAGAAGCAATAATGAGCAAACATATATTATGCTGAACCTTCAAAATAGGGTGTGTGTGGTGTGAGGAAGACAACGAAAAACTAGTATCGAATCTATTTCCAGAAAAGGATAAACTTTGATTAAACTAGGAGGTTGTTACTGCGATAAAAAAAAATATTGTAAATACATGTATGGTATGTATGTGACCTAGCCCAAACCTTGGTAATGACAGTCATGGCGGAGGATGGGGTAATAAGCCATTCTCTTTATATGAAAGAATTTATGTGAAAGTTTTAACATTTTCTAAATATTAGTATAGACTTTCAGCAGTTTGAGTTACCCATTTATTTACCAGGAGTCCCTCAAATGGATTGACGCTCTACTGAACAAGAATAATTTAGGAATTCACGCGATTTAAGTCTATTCCGTACTTTTAGTTTAATTCCTGAGCTTTGAAATCATCTCATATATATTTTTAACCAAATACAACAAAAGCAAACAAGAGAAATTTAACACATATCTAGTAAACGATAAAGATCAATGAACTGATAGAAAACACTAGTCTATGCAAATGCAATCTGTAATTAGTGTATGGTTAAAATGCAAATTTTCTATGTCAAAATAAAACATACGGTGTTAATTAGGCTTATATTCGAAGACTTCATTTAAAACGGCATATCAAGTGACCTGGATGATTTATTTCTGTACAGGAAGATTATCATCATTTATTTATATAGTATTCAGTTTGTCAGGTAAATGTGAAAATATACAAATAAATACACTCGTGTTCAATGTGCACAGTACTCTAACTGTATGGCAAACATGCTTTCTTCTAAACGAACTCTGTCTTTGGATTGGCGGATTATTCTGGAAACGATTTTTTTTTGTTTTATCTAGAGTGATTTTCATATCTACATTTTGCCAAAATGAGTGAGAATGCCTATGTAAGTCAATGTGCTTGCGCAACTTACAACATGATCGGTATTAAAAATGACAAATATATCCTGTTTTCCTCTGAAAAGATATATAAAGGCATCTTACTAGTAGATGGTTGATACGATAATTTATGAGCAACTGGATTAAAGTGGGACACAGTACACAGCTTTGGCTAATACCCGATCAATCTTGAGTAGTTTCGTAACACAATTTTAATCAGGTATACGTTGATTTAAGTATATACTTGAATTTACCCTAAATACATTTTCTTGGAAATAACACTCAAAGTTAAAGTTATTAAAAATATTAGCAGAAAGTATAGACATTTTCTTCCAGTATGAAAACATAAATAAAAATTAAATAGATATACATTGAGACTGTTGGAGAAAACATGAAAATAATTTTGAAAAATACAGGAATGTTTGGCTCTTGGGACTAAATGGTGTATACCGTATATCAAAGCAAATATACTTACTCTTTACAAGGATGTTTAAATAGATTTCTAATGCAATTTGGATTCATAAAGTTTTGGTCTGTTTATGTTATGGTGTTGTTATCCATCAATAATGCTAACTGTTGGGAAATCTACAAAAAGCTTGGCAGTAGATAGTGAATTTTGTGACAACCGAAAAGAAGAAGCTACGAATGATGTTGCACTTAAAAGAGTTTGTACAAATAATAATAATTGACATCAGAATATTGGAAGTATTGTCAGGATTTAGCCTTTTTGAAAGTGGCAGGAGTTGGTTAATCTCATTTTTTTACCCCGAAAAATACGAGCATTTATATTTTTTATCTCTCAAATCATTATGTGGACGTAATTAATGAACTCTGATGAATTTTATTTTAACCTTGTTATTGTCTCGTTCATGGGGATCAAGTCTGCTAAGCCCATCTACGCTATCTAGATAGGTTAACAAATCTGAACCTTGGCTAGCGAAAATGTGCTCTGCCTTGTTGCCATGAGAACTTTAAACACAACAACAACAACAACAACAACAACAACAACAACAACTACAAATAAAAAGGAAGCAAAGGCTGAAACAAAATAGATTGAAACCGTGACCGATTTGCTCTAGATATAGCGTCGTGTCCAATTACGGCGACAGTAATCTCACCATGCATAACATCTGATCTTCTGCATGAAAAAATATGTCAAAGAGTTAACATAACCATGAATATTTTTTTTAAAAAAATGAAGAATAGCTCTGTTATTGGTACACAAAGTCGTTGATTTCCTTTACATGTACAGTTTAAGTGAGTGGTTAAATCCCATTCGTACCATATCCAGTTCTCATTCGCAATCTCAAAATTGCATGATCCCTTTCCCCTCGCGGTGATTAGCGTACGAAAGTAGCATAAAATTCTTTCGTTGATGAGATTGTAATCATAGAAGTGATGCTCTGGGTCGTGTTTCCAACAAGATGGATCGCAACATAGAATGAATGTAAAACAAAAGTTATTTCAATGAAAATTGCTTCATAACTCATTATCGGAGTTGAAATATGCCTCATCGATGTCTTCAATAAGTTTAGGCATCAACGCGCGAAACGTCCTCGGGTCTATGATGCTGTTGGTGAGCAACGGCTGACAGATTAATGCGTCCTCGTTAATGACTTTAAATGCGTTGTTAAACGCGTGGACCTACCACAAGAGTGTTTCTAATTGATCCCCCTGGTCATGGAGGTCATTCGTGAAGGAAACACGATCCACCAAGGTTTTCTCCTCTATGTGGACTGGAAGTTTCAGGTACCTATCCAAAGATACCAACTTCTTCCAACACGGATTAGGATGGATGTTTATGTGAATTTTTATATTGTACTTTCGCCTGTCGTTCTCCTGCAAGTTTTTTTTTTCACTTGAGAACAATGTCTTAAGCTGATGAAAGTTCAACTGGTTGAGGTTTACATTTTATCTTGGTTTCAGGTTTAAATTTAAGTTCATACTATGGCCTGGATTCCGATAAACGTGCTTACCGCCTTGAAATTGACTCTATCGTTGTTCTCTCCGTTCCTATATATTGTCATATATCCTTCATAAGCTTTCGTACCTTGATCAGTAACTTTATTGTTGACTGCATTAATCCTAAATTGTTAGAATGGCCACGTAGGTTCAGGTGGAACCGGATAATTGCTGTCTTCCAGAAGACTATCTGATTGTCCACTTGTGCCATATTTTGTTCATATTGTAATTACTTGGGTCTCTCTGGCACGTGCAACGCTATATCGCCCAAGACGGTCGGTTATAATTGTCATGTAATTGATGTGATGGTGTCATCAGTGACTCGTACACAGGTAATGATGGTGGAATATTTTCAAGTGCACTGTGAAATTCTCCATCAAGTACCTGGTGTTCTTTTGCGATTGATTGTAGCTTAGCCTTGATATGATCCCTTTATCTGGTTAATGTGTTCAATGGCTAGGACTGTCCTAACAATCGGACCCAGTCCCTTTTCTGTTCCAGGCATCACATCGTTGGTTTCAAAGACTTTTTTTTTGCTTGTTGTGCTTTCACGTGTGAGTTTAATTAGCGGTGCAAATATTTGTTGAATGCCCTTTGTGGGTCTTCCATTGTGCCTCCCAATACCTGACTAGAAGTTCTAGTTGATAGCGCGCGGAATTACAATACCGGTCAAAATTAATTTTAGTCAGTGATTTTAATTGGGTTGGGGAAAGTCTGGATTGAAGAGGAAAATTAACAACTAATGACAAAAGATTTTTGAAGACTATGAATAACCTTTATATATATATATATATATATATATATATATATATATATATATATATATATATATATATATATATATATATATATATATATATATATATATATATATATATATATATATATATATATATATATATATATATATATATATATATATATATATATATATATATGAGACTAAATCTATTACGAACAGATAACATATTTAAATATTAAAGTAGATTTGCAAGCAAAAATCGCAAAATAGAGTAAGGTGGAATAAAGGAACATGGAAACTTAATAATACATTACTGGAAGATAAAGATTTTAATGCTGAAATCAAAATCTTATTAAACACTTTTTTTTTAGAAAAAGGGGAATATTGTGAAGATTGGGATATTTTAAAAGAATGGGATAATTTTAAACATAAAGTAAAGAAATTAGCTATAAGATTTTCTAAAAAAAATTGACCAACTGAGAAGCAAAGAAAATCAACAAATAATAAGCTATCTAAAACAGAATAACGAAGTGCGGATAGAACTAATATTAAAGAAAGATTAGAAGAAATAAAAGAACAAGAGAAAAATGCGTATAGGAAAGGAGAAAATAAGAACTTAAAGTATTATAGTAATATGTATAAATCCCAGAAACTAAATGAAACGGAAATAGATGAATATTTAAAAAGGTAAAATGCAAGAAAAGAACACCAGAACGTATGGACATATGTGATGGCTTTGTTTTCGGGGAAGAAATAACTAAGACTATTAACACCCTATCTAAATTGAAGATACCAGAAAGAGATGGACTCACGAGGGAATTTTATAAAATAAATTCCAACGTGAGTTAGTGCCTATCATAGAATCTTTATATAACAATATTTTACTAAAGAAATGATAAAATGATACATTCCATGAGAGAAGAAATAATATCACTAATTTATAAAGGGAAAGGGGATAAAGAAGACCTAAAAAGTGGAGGCCTATCTCCCTCCTTAACAAGTAAGTAAGATATTATCAAACAGAATAAAAAATAGGCATGAAAACAACATTACACAAAAATCAAACATGTGGTACACAAGGAAATGACATACAAAATAACATTAAATATTAAAAACCATAATTGAATTCATAAAAGAAACGGGACATAGAGGCGCCATGGTACTTCTAGATCTGGAAAAACCTTTTGATAGAATCGAACAAAACTATGTACAAAAAGTACTGGCAAAATTTGGTTTTGGAAATAATTTCCAAACATGGACTCAAATCCTGTACAGAGATATAACTGCATGAGTACAGATGAATGGAACTAATAGGGACAAATTTGAAATGCAAAGATCAGTGAGACAAAGATGTCCACTTTCTATGCTATTATATGTAATAGTGATAGAAATATTATGAAAAGAAAACTCTGCTTGTTTTTGTTTAGATGTTTTCTATCATAACCTTCTTCTCGTGTCTAGTTACGAGAAGGTAGAAAGTTCAGCATTTATAAGAATAAGGTGTCACTTATGATGGTGTTGATACGGTTACATCTTTTTATGGGGAAGCTTTGGCTACGAGAAGGTACCAAGAATCTAAAGAAATAGACGTGACACTCTTTTGAGCCTGGAATCGCACTCTGTAAGAAATAGACATGACACTCTTTTGAGCCTGGAATCACACTCTGTAAGAAATAGACATGACTCTCTTCTAGAGCTTGGAATCTCACTGGACCAAAGCAGCTCAAAGCCTTTTTTATATTCTGGAAGCTGCCTGATCACGAGTGCTTCATTCAAGGTCAAAAGAAGTCTGTCTAAAAATCACGCGTGCTTCTTGCGTGCTAGTCAAGGACAGCTTTAACTTTATATCAAGTTTAGGGGGGAGATAGAGTGTGAGTGTGTGGATAGTATGTTTCCGAAGTAACGACCTTTTGGATCATACATTGTCCATAACCTTCCAGTTGTAAGTGGTCATTCACATTGTGAACTTAATTAATTTAATTAATTCCCTAGGGAGATTATCAATTACTTTGTTCCCAACATCACAATGCAATTTAATAAGGTTTTATTGATTGAATGGTGAGATAGAACATTATTCGGCTTCTATCCGATGGTGAACTATTGAACTGGCTTATTAATTAGGATTTTTCCATTACCAAGTGAAAGCTGAACAATAATAATGCTTAATCTAAATTCATTTCAATGTCCTTTTTATATTCAGGATATGAATTATTGATTGGACCACGCTTCTCCTACAATCCAAATCAATATCAAAGCACTATCTTAAATTTGGATGTTTTTGTCTTCCAATATCTAGAGATTTCAATATGTTGTACACAAATTAATGTTTTCGTTTCTTTCTTTTAAAATTGATATCTTGATAATACCTCTTGGTTAAATTTGTCGAGACCTCGAGGCTAGTAAAAAAAATAATAAGTATACGAGGAAGAAAAAAAATATTAAAAATCAAAAATTACAATGCTTAGGTAGATGAAAAAATTACAAAGCATTGGTAAGTTGATAAATTGCAAAAAGGCAATGAGAACAATGTTCATTGCAATACATATTGTGAAATTCAAAAAAGAATACAATAAAATGTATAATAATCAATAAACTGTAAGGTACATTGACAATGCGTCAGAATGATAAAAAAATACATAGAAAAATGTACCATAAAATGTGTAATAAGGAGTCAATATAAAATGAAAAAGAGATTACATTTACACTGAAAGAGATTACATTTACACAAGGAAGTAAAAATATTAAAAAAGACCAAAATACAATGTACTGACAAAAGTTAACAAATAGGAAAAACAATTTACCGTGTAGTACCTCGATGAGGAATGAAGAAAAACAATATATTAAGAAAACATTAAAATATGCAATGTGACAGGTTAATACGTAATGTGACGTCACTATGGTAAAGAAAGGATTTTATTCAAGGCAATCTTACGAAAACACAATTGACACATTCAATGAAATTCAAGTACAATAGTGAGTTCTGCAATGAAGGAAAACAAATATGTTTCTTTTATATTATTATTATATATGATTTATGTTGGTTTTTTATATATTATGTTGGTTTTTTTTATACATTAGTTTACCCCTTTTGTTATTATTTTATTATTATTTCTATTTTATTTTAAATAACGTCAGCAGAACATAATTAAGATTGCTGTGTAAGAGCTAGGTTAGTCGGTGAAGTCAGTAACTTCTGTTAATTTATCTGAACAATTATATTCCGTTAAATGTCATTGACCTAGGATCATGCGCTCAATAGAACGTCGTGTTCATAGTATTGACGTGATACTCCTTATTAATAGGATATGAATTATGACTTCCCAATATATTATTTCATATATGAGACAACTAATATTTTAATTTAGGAGATATCTAAAATGTGTGGCATAATGCGATATGATCTCTTGTAAACCAAGTAACTGTATAATGTTTATTCGTGATGCTTTCATTAAACTAGAATTAATTGATACGTCTTGAATGTCATCTGGACAACTAGGGTATGTAGCGCAGTATATACGTGTTGCTATAAAATACATAAACAATGATGCGGATTCCTTGGCGTTCTGGAATAACATATGTTATCGATAGATACGATCGTTCAATTTGATTGATGAATTCCATTAAAATATGCTGTGAAATCAGAATAGCAAGTGAACTTGCCTGCTGAAAATTTCGCTGAATGACTAATTTGCTGAGTCTCAACCGTTTGAGCTGCATTCCTTTCTTCTATTTTCTAATATTCTTCACGATTATTTTCGACAATGGCAAGCATCGCTTGCTCTAATAGTATAAGCGTTTTTGAGTTTGGACCAATTGCTGTTAACATGTTCTAATTCTATTATCAATTTGTCAGGTATAGGAGAAGAAAACATCTCCCTATTGAGCAATAACACCGAAAATTTAAATTTCATTATTCTGTTGCTTTAGCATATTTGTATAACTTGCTAAATGTTGTGATGTTTTCATTGTCAGCATTCCAAATAGATATTTACCTATTTTATCAATGAAGGGCAAAACTTCTCTCATGATACATTTGAAGAATGCAAAACACCTTTTTGAATTAACTAATTCATTAATGAGATTGTTATATTAAACTGCATATTCATTGTAATTCGCATTGACTTTAAGTGTGAGAGAATATCATTTATGTAGCTACTGTTGACATCTCTGTGTCAATATTCGATAAATTCGACTGAATAATTCCTTAAAAGACTGATTTGAAAGTGCGAATCCACTTATCGGCTGAATCATAAAATAGTGGGAGTGGCTAGATATAGCCTTTAGCGTAAATTGTTTTTGTTATGTTACTGCGGACACTGAATTCAGATTTTTAAAAAAAGAATACAATCCTACGAACCAAATCCATTTTCCATCCATACCTTAAAGAAAAAGAAAGAGGTTGAGAGGTTTGGATATCCAGAAAGAAGAAAACGAGATAGAATGTATGAAGAAAGAATGAAATGGAGGATAGGACTATAATCATTTCTCCCATTTACAAACAAATTTTCTTCTGAATTTCGTATTGAATTCAATTACGAAATATTCGACCTAGTCGTGTACGACGTGTATTCGATTGTGTGCGATTTGTAGGTGTACATAATCTATGCTAATACTAGTCCTGTAAGACGAGTATAAAAAGTTAATATCAGCTTGTAGTTCTTGGTTTCTTTATTTTTTCTTAATGTTATTTTACTCTTTTTATGTTATTTTTTTATTTTTTTTATTTTGCATAACATCAGCATAACATATTTATCAGTGACTACGGTTATTATTTTGCTTCAGCGAAGTGTTGTGAAAAGAACTCTTATTATTATGGATAGTACTTGTAAACCAATATTTAATTTATCTTCTTATTGCATACATAATATCATTAAATACAAGCGACATTGAGGTAAGAATGTTTGCTTAGAGAACCTTGCAAGAATTTGGTATTAATCAAGAGTAATGCAGATGAAAATGTTAGTGTTATGTTAATTCTACTCTAATAACCATAACATATGTTCATTTGCAATCAAACCTTGACCCGTGTGTGTATGAAATTGCATTTAATCGAACCTCTGAGCAGTAAGTGAAAATATCATTAAAATCGTAAAACTTATTCGACATGATTTAGTGCATCATTAAAATTGTAAAACTGAGCGTGTATTACTGACATTACCTATGACGTATGAAAGGGAATGTATCACCGTTATCGTTTCAAACAAACTTTACTCAGAAGTTGATCATATGCAGGCAATAGCTGCTCAAAATGCAATATGCATTAAAAAATTCAATATGCAGAGCAATCTCTCTGCGTCAAAAATTCAATATGCAGGCCGTTAGCTGCTACAAAACTCTGTGTTGAACAATTGCTCGGACACTTGAACTATAGAAAAACGGACATATTAACACTACAACATCATTTGATGCTGCAAAACCATAGAAGGAAACTCTCTTCTGACTGGTTTGAAGACATTAGAGCCATACCTTTGGCGTTTTGCCAAGACAATACCATATAGTATACATTATGGTATACATTCATATGATTTCATATGAAACACGTGAGATAAAATCTCAATAACATTATCGAACACCATTGAGCTAACAAAACAAACAACTTCTGCATCAATGTTTGAAACGGCATAGCGAAAAGTACAATGCTCCTTAAGATAGGTAAATACGGTACGATCTATTATGTGTGATAGTAGCGAAACATGTATAATGTAGCTTGAGGTGTCAAGACGAGTAGGTTTGATGTTTGATATAAATGCTTAGGGCACGGAATTAAACTTAAAGGTTAATTCACACTCTCTGTAGTAGAAATCTTAGCAACACTGACGTATGTTAATGACAGTAAGTATAACAATGTTATGTACTCAATGAAAAATGAAATATAGCATAATTTAGATTGGTGTTGTTAATCGTTTGAAATTTACGCACTAACTTTCAATTTGTCATTTTTAAAAAAAAATCAAAATAAGAGATAGAAAAATCACACCTTTGTGAGATATACCACAATGAAGAAATATTCTTGATATGAACTAATAAAAAACAATACATCTATTGTCTCTAATACCGAAAGAGTTCAAAATGTTAAAGTCACTTTCACTGGGAAGGAGACTGATAATGCAGTAGTCGCTGATCTGTGAGAGAGTATATGTCGCTGCATTTCATTTTGGGTTGTAGTTAGGTCAAATTTGGAGCTGGACTTAGCACTGTATGCATTAGGAATCTCGTAGTCTCAGGTGTTACTGCAAAAAGAATTCTCATAGGCGATGTATGCATTTTATGTTGCGATCCTCTCATAGTTGTAATCATATTCGTTCCGCTGTGATATTTCTGGTTGTTGTAGTTTCTAAAATGAGTGAGGTTGTTCGAATCTGGGTTTTCTCTTTGGAATATGGCGGCGCTGTCGCTTCTGGAGTTGAGGTAGCATAGCCGGGCGGAGTGAAGTCTAATGGTGTTAAGAGAGGTGCGGTTGCGGATGTTGTCAGTCTCGCAGAGCCAGGCGAAGGAAAGTCTGATGGTGTTAAGAGTTTTGGCAATAGTCTATTTCTTAGATAATAATTCATGACACTTATTCTTGTTATTCGCCACCACTATATTATGAAAAGAAAAGATTGGAGTTGTTGTTTAGATGTTTTCTATCATAACCTTCTTCTCGTGTCTAGTTAGGAGAAGGTACAAAGTTCAGCATTCATAAGAATAAGGTGTCACTTATGATGGTGTAGATACGGTTACATCTTTTTATGGGGAAGCTTTGGCTACGAGAAGGTACCAAGAATTTGTAAGAAATAGACGTGACACTCTTTTGAGCCTGGAATCGCACTCTGTAAGAAATAGACGTGACACTCTTTTGAGCCTGGAATCACACTCTGTAAGAAATAGACATGACACTCTTTTGAGCCTGGAGTCTCACTCTGTAAGAAATAGACATGACACTCTTTTGAGCCTGGAATCTCACTCTGTAAGAAATAGACATGACTCTCTTCTAGAGCTTGGAATCGCACTGGACCAAAGCAGCTCAAAGCCTTTTTTATATTCTGGAAGCTGCCTGATCACGAGTGCTTCATCCAAGGTCAAAAGAAGTCTGTCTAAAAATCACGCGTGCTTCTTGCGTGCTAGTCAAGGACAGCTTTAACTTTATATCAAGTTTAGGGGGAGATAGAGTGTGAGTGTGTGGATAGTATTTTTCCGAAGTAACGACCTTTTGGATCAATTATTGTCCATAACCTTCCAGTTGTAAGTGGTCATTCACATTGTGAACTTAATTAATTTAATTAATTCCCTAAGGTGATTATCAATTACTTTGTTCCCAACATCACAACCCAATTTAGTAAGGTTTTATTGATTGAATGGTGAGATAGAACATTATTCGGCTTCTATCCGATGGTGAACTATTGAACTGGCTTATTAATTAGGATTTTTCCATTACCAAGTGAAAGCTGAACAATAATAATGCTTAATCTAAATTCATTTCAATGTCCTTTTTATATTCAGGATATGAATTATTGATTGGGGGCACGCTTCTCCTACAATCCAAATCAATATCAAAGCACTATCTTAAATTTGGATGTTTTTGTCTTCCAATAACTAGAGATTTCAATATGTTGTACACAAATTATTGTTTTCGTTTCTTTCTTTTAAAATTGATATCTTGATAGAAATACTAAGTATAATAATAAGATCAAATAAACTAATTGAAGGAATTAAGTTACCTAACTTAAGAGAAGAAATTAAAATGCTACAGCGGATGATTTTTCAAACATTATAAAAGACCCATATTCTTTTAAACACCTGGAAAAAGGATATGAAAATTTTGGTGAAGCTTCAGGGTAAAAAATAAATCATGACAAAATGGAAATTTTAAAGATAGGAAACTGACGAGGAAATCACCCCGGATTCCCCCCTCAATTAATCAGAGACAAGGTCAAAGCTCTATGTATATATTTTGGAAGAAACGAAGAACAAGGAAACTTGAATGCTATGAAAAAGAAAATAAAGGAGCGTATCGAAACCTGGGCACAGACGCCACTATCTTTAATGGAGCGAGCTCAAGTAGCTAAAACTTATTTATACTCAAATGTCAATTATATACTAAAATCTATAGATTTAAAACAAACACTACTAAAAAAGTTAGATATCGGGAAAAATAGTAAATGGGGAATAGCACTACCTAATCTAGTATGGAAACAGGAAGCAAACATCTTAAATCGTTTTGTTAAGATGAAAACAAATCCCAAGTCCTATATATATATATATATATATATATATATATATATATATATATATATATATATATATATATATATATATATATATATATATATTCTGTTTTGGGTTTTATATTAGTAATATAAATGATATTGTTAGAAATAATGAATTAACTAAAAAACTTTGTATCAAGAGAAAATTTATGTACGTTAAAGATTTGATTGCAAAATTTAGAAATAAAACAGAAATATGGGAAGTGGATAAAATATTTATAAAATAAAGCTTCTATACAGTGAACACAAAATGTAAAATTGAAAGGAAAAAATTGGGGTATTAATTGGGTAACACTTGGAACAAATGGGCCAATATAACATCACTTAAATTGCACAGTATAATTTTTAAATATCTACGCAATGTGTGGCAAACAGGAGAAGTAGCAAAGAGGAGGAATATGATTAGGGGTATTCCAAAACGCCATCTTTGCAAAACAACAAATTTTACAAAAAGAACATGTTATAACTGAATGTAATACGATAAAAACACAAAGACTCAAAATTATCAAATTAATATCCGGAAAATCTTTATATCACAATAATATTATTTTATATTTAGATATGAAATTGGAAAAAAAGACTCTTTTGAGGTAATTAACTTTATAATAGATACAATGAAACAATGTGAACAAATTATAGTAATAAGTAAATGAACCCATAATATGTCTCCAAAATTTGAACATTTATTTTTTTAAATACTAAATTACTAATTAACCCCATAAGCATTGAATCCTAGATAACTAATATGAGTAAAGTAACATGTATTATATAGATATTTGGTAGCTAGGAAGTGACAGGGAACCTACACATGTATGAATTAGGAAACAGAAATGCCACCAGGCGATACCACGAGGCGCTACGTGAAGTGGGAAGGCTTGTGGAGGAGCCTCCGAAAAATTTCTTGTGCAGGACACGGACAGAAATACATGGGGGATATGTTCTAATTGATATATAAAGGATTCCATGATAGAGAGAAATGGACTAGCAACAGTTTGGCTTTACTGAAGTTTATATTTGACATTTTGAAATTTTTTATTTGGGAAATAATTTATGGAGAGCATGGTATAAAGCCTGGTCATCGACAAAAAAAAATTGAGTCAATAAATAAAGACTCATGGATCCTTGCAATCTGGCTTTATAAACAGCCTCCTATATTCAAAATTATATATGAGAAATTACACAAAATAGTAGCACTAATATACTAGTTTTTATTTATCTCATAAACAACTTAAACCATTTCCTTTACGAAATTCTAACATTCAAATTAAATAAAATACATTTAATAACTGAATATATTCTAATAACAACTCATAAATAATTTGGTTTATGATGCCGTCCTTACACAAACACATATATAGCACACATAAATATAGCAATACACATAAAGCATACGCAGGACGAAGGCGTCCCCTTAGGCAAGGGTCACTTGAAATAAAAAGGGGATGTACATACTCAATCTGATGATTAAAATCGGAAAGGGAAGTGACCCTTTAGAAACACTAGGGAATCTAAATACCCCACTTAAAATTGGATTTTCAAAATTCAATTATAAAAAGAATACATCTAGAACACATCGTAAGTATACATAAACACATACAAACATTTATTTTTGGCTAGGTAGTGGGTGGGGCATCTGTCTGTTGCCCCCACCCATATACATTATCGATCTGTAGCCGATAGTATAGCATCGCTGGTGAATTTCGTCATTGGATATGTTTATTATGGTTGTTAACTTGTTTTGTCAGATGCCTGCGTCCAAACTCACTAGATATTTTCCGTTAGTTAGGCAAATTATGTGAAAACTATAAGGACTCTTGATGGCCCCCTCGAACATAGTCCGAAACTTATCCTACGAGTGGTCGGCTTCACACCAGGTCCTATGAATGTTGGCAAAACCATGCTCATCAATGCCACCAACGATCATCATCAACAATTAGCGGATGTCTCTGATTACTTGAGGCACGTGTGCGTATCGCTGTTGTATTACGTAGATCACGTCTGTGTTTGTTTTTTTTTTATGTCCATGGGAAATATTCTTGTGGGGTTCTCTTAGCGTTGACTCAGTATATCATCGCACACACTAATATTATTCGCATTTATTTTCAAGTTGTAAATGGTAAAAGCTTTGCTATTCGACATTGATGCAAGTGCTTCCGTAAAATCTCAGCGTACATCATAACACGAGTGATTGTCTGCTAATGCCACAATCAAGATCAAGCATTTTCATGTGAACTACCTCACGATCAGAATCACAACGGCTGATTTTTCCTGATCATTGACAAGTACGCGAATTGAGTTGAGAACCATGTCACCAAGCTAATGTGGGTGGTTTGGGCTTTGCCTGCGCGGAGAAGTCGATGACGGTCAAGTCATTTTGTACTTTCGCGTTTAAGCCTTGTTAAATATCAGTTGTTGTATTAATCAGTCATGTCTTCATATGGTGTGCGATGTTAAATGAAAACTCGTACTGCAAATGGAACTCTAAATGAACAAGTACTTCTGCCTTTGTTTGTTTGTGTGTGTGTGTGTGTGTGTGTGTGTGTGTGTGTGTTTTCTCTCTGACATTATTGGTAGCGGAGAACAACGTTCTTTGGCTGTTTGTGCTGAGGTTTTCAGCCTTTTACTCTTGCGGACTATCGGACGATCTCTGGTAATTAATAAATTTATTTCGATTGAGTTTTGTAAGTAATTCTTCTTTTGAACCGACGCATTTAAATCCTTTGGAACACTCACTTTCAGGGTATTAAATCTGTCAGAACCGAACACCTGTGTATCCATCGGTTATAGATATAAATTTTTACAATTGCTGACGCATGCGTGGAAAGCAGTATCACTTTGAAGCAGTAGCGATGCAGGGAGAGTTTTAGTCTGGTTCCCTGACCTCTCTCCACTACGTTGCTCTTCGTTATGGAATTAGTACACAATTAATAAAATCCGGTTCAGTACCCACGAATGTAGTCCCAGTCTATTTTTAGATCACTTTTTCCGGTCTAAATTTGGTGGTGATACTAGAGTTAGATTTTGGCATTCTTGGTAAGGATTTAAAGGCAATTGATTATTCTTTAAAATGTGATCTTATGGTGTGAGTAGTAGATGAAAGTAAGAATCCGAGCTCAACAACCCCCTCCAGACCACCAAACAAATACAAAATACCTAGGTAACGTAATAGAAAACCTATTGCAATCAATAATTGCGTTAAGAATCCGAGCTTAACAAATACAAAATACCTAGGTAACGTAATAGAACACCTGTTGCAATCAATAATTGCGCTAAGAATCCGAGCTCAACAACCTCTCTAGACCTCCAAACAAATACAATAGAACACCTGTTGCAAAATACCTAGGTAACAGGTAAAATTTAATTACGTGATTTGCTAGAATAAGCAAAATGATGTGTCGGACTTACCCGGCTGTATAAAATATGGACTGACGCATCCGGAGATGGAAAATTTCCAGGAGGGTTAGCAGGTACTCAAGCGGGTCAAAATTTAACAAAAAAATAAATAGCATCAACGAAAAGTTAAAAGAAAAACGGCAAACGTGTAAAAGTTTACAGACCAAGCATGATGAAATAACCAGCAAAGCTCTCAAAATGAAAAATGAACTAGATGTACGGCAAGAACTGATCAACAAACTGACGTGTGAGATACAACGGCGAGATCATGTCGTACAACTGTACGAAAAAGCAGTAAATGAAGTTCGCGACGTTAAAGAGACCATTGCCAGGTTAAATACCACCATCGAAGATAATAAAATAATCATAGATGATTTAACATCAACGATAAATGAACAACATGAAGAAATCAGCCGACTTGAAAGAATCAGCGCAGACAACAAAGTTGTCATGGAAACGCTAGCGTGGGAATCGTTAACGATTCCACCAAAGAAGAAATCTGTTGAACAAATACTTACTGAGGCGTTACTGAAACCTAAAGATCACTCGTAAAACCACTAGTGGTTTCAATTGCTTGGAGAACCTTTGGTTCAAATTCTCAATCATCAGTGATTTTCAATGTTTTGTTGATCAGTTCGTTATACGCGTACGGGTAATATTCACCATCTGGTTCACTTTTGATAAATTTTTTGTGAGTTTTGCGAAAATTATTGTTTAATGCTGCTTTTCTCGTTATGCTGTACAAGTAAGGATAATATTCTCCATCTGGTTCACTTTTGATGAGTGATTTATTGGCGTTGATGTAGTGGTTGAGCAGATCTCTTTCTCTTTTGATAAATTTATCAGGGAGATCTATTACGTCAATATCATCTACTGGCATATACCCTGGAGAAGTATATAATTGCATAAGATTTTCAGCATTTTTCATCTGAACTTCTCGGAGGATTTCATGGAGATCACTTGAAAATTCGGTCATTATATAATATAAAAAAAATTTATATATCTAATTGATTTTATTTTACTCATACTTCTTTTGATAATCTTTCTCATATTTGCTGATCCTCATGGGTATAATATCTGTTAACATGTTGTCAATAATACGAAATTCACGTATTAAATCGTCCATACTATATTTTACTCCTCGTAGGTAAGATCTTATTTGATCAAGTAGTTTTTTGTAAGTTATAATTGATGTTAAGCAGCCGTGCTTTTTTTATCGAAATTTTAGGTTCAACTTTTTTACAAGCTGCTGTAAGAGAAACACCAACACCGGATAAGATTAACAAAAACGGGTTTAATGATATACCACTTGAAATTATGCCAGAACTAGTCATTAACAAGGGTAGATATGATATTACTCGAAGTATTTTGTTATAATATTTGTAACATTTTTTTACGCACCAAAGTTTTTTGTGATAATATTTGTAGTATTGTATTAGTGCGTCAACATCCTGTTCTGGAATATCTTTTGAAATATGATTGAAATCAACTATACTTTTTTCATTATAATATTTGTTCACATAATCTCAGGCTTGATTAAGTAACTAGTTGAGGTGTTTCAGCCACAAATTCCAGACAATACCAATATGACGCAGCAGTTAATTTTTTGTCATCTGCTATTAGCATAAAAGTTTCTTCAACATCTTTGTTTAACACAATAGACACGGTTCCAGAGAAATTATCAGTCGAGTGACGCCATGGAAATAATGTAAATATATTAAACTTTGCACTGCTCAACACGGACAATCTATACACACCAGTGACCTCTGTAGTATGTTTGAGAGTGTTATTTTGCGGCGACCAAGTAGACATTCCAGAAGCAACAGTATAAACAATATTTTTAATCTGCTTGTGAGGAATTTTAATCATACTCGTTTTCTCAACAATACTAGGAATTCCACTAATAATATCGTTGAGTTTTGTGTTAATATTATCGAGTGTAATATCAACAGACGGCGGACTTCCAAAAAATTCGTTATTGGTTTTGTTTATGTTTCTGCGAAAATTTAAAAACGTGGTGATGTGATTAGTAAAATCAGTTTTGAACTTGGTGATTTCATTGTTGATATCATCAACATATTTCTTTGTTACAGCATCAAAATCAGATTCTGGTGTTCTAAGATTATTGATGCCATTATTGTTCATGTTGAGAAATGCACGCATTATACCGCCATGCATCGACACGTACTTTGATTCCTGATCATCAACATATTTCTTAGTAGCAGCGTCATTATCCTCAGTTGGGTTTCCAAGGTATGTGATCTTGTTCTGGTTCATAGCAATGTTTCCCGTAAATAAATCACCTGCTTTTCTAACATAATCGTTAACTGACCTACCCGAATCTTCTATCTTACCTTGATTATTAAAAGTAACAATATTATTAGCAACTGCAGTAGGATTTCGTACTAGTACATCTGATAGTTGTACATTACTCGTCTTTAATCGTCCTTGTTTGTCCTGGAAAACTACAACTTCATTTGGATCTACACTTGCAACGTTTAACAAATTGTTGATTTCATTTTTGAGCTTATCAAGAGTCGCATACTTGGATAAGTCACCCTGGTAACCTTCTGTTAATAAATCTACTGCTAATGTTCCAAATTTTGTATAGTAGCTCATTATACATACCGTTCTACACAAAATTGTTGGTTTAATATAACATAAAATTATACGATGGCGAAGATAATAAACTTTGACACCGAGCGATTGGTGAAGCATAAACATAGCAATGAACTTCCAGACTGTCATTATCTTATTGTTGGGCGAACTGGATCTGGTAAAACAAATTTGTTATTAAATCTTTTACTCAATAATAACTTGAACTATGATAAGGTGTATATTTACACCATCAACCCCCAACAAGACAAATACAAATTATTAAACGAGTATAATGATAAACTTCGTGATGAACTTGGCATTGGTGATGATATATTTTTGATAAAACAACCAGAAGAACTTGTTCCAGTGAATGAACTCGATTCGTCAGAGCATAAGATAATCGTCTTTGATGATATTCCGCTAAACAATGAGGAAATGAACAAGATTAGATCATATTTTTCACTATCACGTAATAAAAGATGCAATTCTGTTTATCTTGCCCAAGGTTTTTATAATGTTGATAGGTTTATTAGGCGAAATACGGGTTGTTTCATATTATTTCCCGGACTAGATAATGTGGATGTGAGAAATATTGCAAACGAACAATGTGGTGATGTTACAAAAGATAAATTTATCGAATTATATCATCGAGCAACTAAAGATAGATATAGTTTCTTTTTATTTGACAAGCTAGCGCGTGATCCAACCAAGATGTTTCGTTGTTGCCTTGAGACGTTTCTATGATATAATTTTGTAAAGCGTATAAAAATAATGGACAAACATCAACAGAAAATCGAATTACTAAAAAAGTTTCTCGAAACTCGAGCGGCTTTTAAGAAAAAGGTGGAAGAAGCTCGACGTGGACAATTGACTGCTACAGAAACAACAGCTACGATTTTCAGACCAATAACTGAAGCAATATTAGGTAAACAACCTGAAACTAAACCACTATCAGAAGAAGAACTGAAACAACTGAAAGAAAAAGGTTTGGTTGGAATTGTTAAAGAACAACAAGAAGCAGCTGCTGCAAAAATCATTACTAGATCTGATGAAGACAAAAGAAAACTAGCTGAGTCACTTACAGCAAATATAGCTGATCCTGCTGCTAGACAAGCTGAAACAGATCGATTGATAAACAATCCGCTAGAACTTGAGAGAAGATTAGCAGAGTTAACAACGCAAGGAATAACAAATATTATAACAAATCTATCAGGAGAAATAAAAGATATCAAAGAGGAGCAAAAAAGAGTTGGTGAGGCTACTGTAAAGTTTATGGAAGTTGGAGATCAAAGATTTTATTTTATAAAAAGAGCAAATTATGAGATAAAAGATGATGAGTATGATGATTTTTTAAAGAATGAAAATATAAGAGATAGTGATAATATAGAAAAGTGGAATGATGGAGAATATCAAACATTGATCGATAGATTAAATGAGATAATAAGAGATGGAGCTGCTGCTAAAGAAGAATTAAACACGGTTACAGAGATTGATAATATGATTCCACTTTATGAAAGAATGAAAAACGGTATTATTGCTTCAATATTTGGAAGAACAGCAGAAAGTGGTAGACCAAAAGGTTTTGGTAGTGGGTGGAGTTTTAGAAGGAAATTTTTTACTTTTGATAAATTTCGTGTAAAAAAAATTAGAGAAGCAATAACAGGAAAAGGTGTGAAAATATTTACATCAAACGCAGACATAGTCGATCGGCTAATGCTGTTGATATCCTCTAAAGAAGCTGGTAATGAAAGTGTAGAGATTGATAACGAAATTATTGATATACTTGATCATCTAAGATCGAGTGGATTACTAACATCATCCGAGTACGAAATTTTACACCGCGATCTTATCTAAAATATTAGTATAATGCAAACAACATTATTGCTTGATTCATCACAAATAACAGGAAACAGCGCGAATTTTACAGTAAATTACAACCCACCAATAGAACTAGATCCTGCAAAACAGTATGAGATTGGATTAATTTCTTGTACTTGTTGGAACGCCATGCCGAATATTAAAACTGGGATTAATGATGAAATTTTAATCGTTAATGTTAAACAATCTCCAACATCACAAAAAGAGTTTATTGATATACAATACAAACTACAGATTCCACAAGGAGCTTATAACATTACTGATCTAAACAGAACAATAAAAGAGCTTCTAACAAAAGCTGGTGGGAATGCTGATAATTTCGAATTAGCGGCGAATTATAACACCTTACGAGCTAGGATAACAGTGAAAAGAAATATGAAAGTCATCTTTGAAGAAAGAAGTTTTGGAAAGATGTTAGGTTTTACTAGAGTTTTATACTATACCACCGGTGAAGATAAATCTTTGACATTTGATGGAGAACTACCAGTAGATATTACAGAAGTAAATACAATACTCATCAATTGCTCTATCGCATCTGGATCTTATACGTCAAAAGGCAACCGCGGGCAAACGATCTACAGTTTCTCACCAGAAGTCCCACCAGGTTCTCTCATGCAAATCAATCCGCGACAGATTATCTATTATCCAATAACACCTGAGAATCAAATTACAAGCATTACAATGCAACTCACAGACCAATCTGGACGACAAATAGACGTGAACAACGAGATAGTCACGTATTACTTACACCTACGCACTGCCTAGGCATGTGATTTTGTGTACATAATTTTATAAAATGAGACGAAGAAAAGTTTATCGAAGGAAAATCGTAGGTGGATTTTTTGGAAATATATTTACAACAATTGCAGAAAATATTCCAGGAATCGCGCGTAAAGTAGCGCCCATTGCACTTGACGCCGGTAAAGCTTTCGCTACAGGGGCGGCATCTTCAGCAGGCACTGCAGTAGGGCAAAAGATTGCTGATAAGATTAAAGGACCTTCAACAACACCTACGGTGTCTGAAATAAAACGAGTAATATCAGATATTGCGCCAACAGAAGAAACAAAACGAGCTATGATAGCTACAACAAAAAAATTATTGTCGCCGAGTGGTGAAGAAATAGTACGTAAACTTGTAAAGAAAACAAAACCGATGACCCCTGCTGCCTTTTAATTTTGTGTAACGATTATAAAATAAATGTCAGCTAAAAACTATCTCGACTTTGCAGAAGAAATTGATACTGACGATGCTGTAACAGAATTAGAGTATGTCGAGTATCTCGATGAGAACTCGAACGAACCGAATAAAACTGGGGATAGAACTTTTAACACAAGAGACGAGGACGTGTTTCTACTACCCCATAAGGCAATGTTAGAAGTGCGTGGCCGAATATTAACTGCAGCAGGTGGTGATATTGAAGCTGATACAGAAATCGCTCTCGTCAATAATGGTTGGAGCTTGTTTAAGAGTGAACGATACCAACTGGCCAATCAAACCGTAGAAGATATTTCGATGCACTTACCCATAGCGAGTACAATACTAAACATCGTTTCGTTTAGCGATGACTATTCCAGATCAATAGCCACAAATATGATGTGGTTCAAAGATACCTCATTCGGGACAGCTCTTTCGAACGAGTTTCGTACTGGTGCTGGTAATCCTGCTGCAAATAACAATAATCTCATCCCCAATCCTGCTGCTGCTGATGCCGCTGCGATAGGTGATTCGATCAGGTTAGCCGTTACACATATAAGACAACAACGATATAACGAAGGATTTGCTAAACGAAAAGCGTTTGCCGCAGAATCTCGCCAAATAACGATGATGCTTCCGTTAAGTACAATCTTTGGATTTTGCCGTGATTATAACAAAGTGTTTCGAGGAATAAAACATACGCTTATATTAGATCGAGCTGATCAAAACGATTGTATAATACACGCCGGTGGAGTGGCTGAGGGACAGTTTTCTATTACAAGATTAGCACTGTGGATGCCTCGGGTTGTCCCTTCATTAGCTAAAATGATGGAGCTCGAATCTTTACTAGCCACCTTTACAAAAAAGATACACTTCCAACAGAACAGGATTATCAAACAGCCATTCCCAACGCGACTGATTACACATGGCGTGTAACGACCACGCCCAGCGAACAACTACCGCGACACTTGTTCGTCGTATTTCAACGACAAGAACGTCGTAACAATCAGGAAATGAACAACTCCGTATTCGATAACCCAGACGTTAGACGAATATTTGTGAGAGTAAATTCCAAACAGTATCCTGAACGTGCAATCGAATGTAATTTTGCCGTAGACGCCACCAGAAACATCTCTCGGCCGTACATGTATCTTATGGAAGCAATGCAAAAATATCAGAACGCGGACAGTGGATCTCAAATATCAATAGAAGAGTTTCGATCGCTCTATCCCATCTTTTATTTTGACGTATCAAAACATTTGGAGCGTGTTGTGGGATCGACTGCAGATATTGAGGTCACGTGGACACTGGGCGATGTGCCAGGTGAACAGTATAACGTATACGCGCTATTGGTTAGTGATCGATTTCTGACCATCGATTCAATCAAAGGAAGAATGACAGTACAAGTTTAATCTAACAACTTGGATATAACATTATGAAAACCAAATACACAACTCGAGAAATATACCTAACATCTGGTCAAGTTGAAAAATTATCAGCAGCTGTTGCTAAACGCAGCTCTGTTTCTTTGATGATCTCTCCGTTGACAGGCGTCGCTGAGACTTCAAATAAAATTGCAGTAAAAGTCATGCTAACGCAACAACAAATCAATAAACTCGATCGCAACAAACCTTTTGTGCTGAAATTATCTGTTTCTCAGGTAACTGCAATGTCAAAAGAAGGTGGATTTTTTGGACCAGCGTTATCAATAATAGCTAGCAAAGTTTTACCAGTACTTGGTACACTTGGACTTGCGGCTGCGTCAGGAGCAGTCTCTGGCGCAACGAAGAAAGCAGTCGAAGGTCGTGGTATCAAACAAATCTATCGTTAATTTTATGTAACAGTATAAAATAAAATGCCAACGAAAAAGTCGCCGAAAAAAACAAAATCATCGAAAAAAAAGACAACAACAAAACGCAAACAAACAAAACAAGGAGGAATTATTCCTTTCGCTCCACTTTTAGCGGGACTAGCGGGAAGTCTGCTGCCAAACTTACTAGGAATCGGACGCGGATTAACTCTACCAGGGACCAGACGTTATTGAGCAATTTTGACATCATTGAAAAATTGAAGGACGTTGTTGGATTTCGAGGAGTATTTTCCAAGGATGAACTCGATGACGTACCAACAGGCGGTTCTTGTGTTGTAAATATTGAAAACTTCAATGATGGCTCTGGCACCCACTGGGTTGCTGTCCACGATAACAATTATTTTGATTCGTTCGGACTTCCTCCAAGCGATCTCATAAAAAAATATATTTTTAAAAAATTTGATAAAATAAATTATTCGTCTAATCAACTACAGCCGATTGGAACATCAGCTTGTGGTTATTATTGTATCATGTTTGTCAGACAAATGCACCAGAGTAAAAGCTCTGGAAGTAAAAACTTTTTAAAGTTTATTTTACAATTTGATGAGCATCCTTCTCATGCGAATGATAATATTGCAATCAATTTTATCTAAACTCCTTGATATAATAATGTCAACATACTGTCTCAAATGCAAAACTAAAACAGAGAACAAGGATGAGATGACGGAAAAAACGAAAAATAATAGAACGATGTTAAAAAGTATTTGTGCAATCTGTGGTAGAAAGAAAAGTATGTTTTTGAAAAAACAAGTAGGATCTAGCGTTGATAGAGTTATCTTGATCGACGATTAATCTTATGAAACAAAATAAAATAAAATGAAATGCAATTGTGATTGTGACAAAGATCTTTGCATAGAACAAGATAAAATCATTACGTACTGTCAACGTTGTAACAACAGAGAAATAATAGGGTTAGGTATAGATATACATAAACTAATTGGTAAATTACCAAAACCAAAAGGCGGTTGGACCTTGCCAGGTCATCGGTATACTGGTCCGTGGAATCCGCTAGATCAACAACTAGATGAAAACGACAATCCATTGCCAGGACAAGAACCTTATAATCAAGTGGATGCAATAGCAATGCGTCATGATATCTGTTATCGTGATCATGAAAACTCGAAAGCAGATTGTGATAAAGTAATGTTAGACGAATTACATGATATGGAGCCAACAAATCTACGAGAACGTTTTGATAGAAGATTTGTTCAAGGAATGATAGGAGCAAAATATAAACTCGGACTCGGGGAGTCTCGACTCGGAAAAGAATTATACGATGATCTTGCAGTCGAACTACACAGACCTAAAAAAAAAAGTTTCCGAGACGCAAAGTTGTTGCAAACGCTGTAGATGACATCTGGGCAATAGATTTGGTAGATGTATCTAATATGGCTCAGTTTAACGTTGGCGCTGATGGCGCTCCAAAGAAGTATTTGTTTAATGTCACAGATGTTTTCAGCAAATACGCTTTTAGTGTGCCAGTTTCAGATAAAACAGGAACGTCAATCACTGATGCGTTAAAACAAATAATAACGAGTACCGAAAGAAAACCAAACAAAATCTGGACTGATCATGGAGCCGAGTTTTTTAACAAAAAGTTTGAGCAGTTTCTAGAACAAAATAATATTAAAAAATACGTTACAGGAAACGAAGGCAAAAGCGTTGTTGTCGAGAGATTTAATCGCACGCTAAACGAAAAATTACACAAACATATGACAGCTAAAAACACCAACAGGTACATCGATGACCTTTCTCAAATCGTAGGTGAATATAATAACACGAAACATCGAACCATCAAAATGTCACCCAATGACGCTATCAAAAATCCAATATTAGCAAACGAAAACATGTACCGCAGACATAAATTTAAGGTCGGTGATAAAGTTAGAATCTCTTTGACTAAAAAGATATTTGAAAAAGGATTTACTCCAAACTGGAGCGAAGAAGTATTTGTTGTTGATAAAGTACTCTTAACAATACCTGTAACGTACGCGTTAAAAGATCTGGCAGGTGAGCCTATAGTAGGTAGTTTTGACGAACAAGAACTACAAAAAACTGAACAAGATGTTTTCGTTATCGAAAAAGTGATTAGGAAAAAAGGAGATAAAAGTTTAGTCAAATGGCGTGGGTATAGTGATAAATTTAACAGCTGGATTCCAACCCGGTCGATTTTATCGACTGTGAAATAATGCTATTATAAATTTCCTCATACTTTTGTTTGATAGATTTGCATTTTACTGGTTTACATAATGATATTAGATATTGTCTGCGATCGTCAGAGATCGTCATTAGATTAAAAATCTTGACAAAGATGAAATCAAATTTTATATTTTTCTGTCGGTCTGGAATTTTGATGTTTAAAAAAGGTCTGATTAACTGTAAAAATATCTGCTGTTCGGTAACGGTAAAATTACATTTTATAATTTTTTTAGCAATGTGATACTTGACATTATATTTTCCAGTGGTTGGTCTGCTATAATTAGATCTGTCAGTAACAGTGACTATTTCACCATCATCAGACTCGTTGTTATATAAAATATCATCTTCGTTATAACCAACAGATTTGTCTATCATATCATTAGAGATTGTGGAGACCTTATCGCTGATATCACTAGTATCTTCTTCGTATAGTTGAACGAGTCGTTTCATCATATCCATATTATAATATACTTTTTATCTAATTTGTTGTTATAAGATGACTGACAAGGTCAAATATCACCAAAAAGTTAATATAATAAACTACCACGAACTGACCGAAGCGGTAAGAAAATGCCTGTCAGGTTATAGTTCATATTCCGTTGACGTTATTGTAATGCAAGGTGATTCTCATAAAATATTACTAACAGAAGCAGAAAAAAATAAAATTAATGAAAGTTCAGTAACGACGCTAAAATTTGATTGCGATGATATTATAGCATTTGCTCATCATTGTTTGACTAAAACCGAACTGTTAAGTATAATTAATCATCATATCTAAAAATAATACTAGCATCATATTTGTTTGAAAAAGCTGATTTTGTTGCTCCATCAGCTACAAATTTTACTGCTCTGGGATTTATATTATAATATTTCGCCGCAGCTGTAATTGATTTGAATTTGATCTCCTCATCCGTTTCAAGGTTTAACGAAATAACAGGTTTTATGGGGCATCTAAAATTAATACCATTACTATTTTGTCCTTTACTCACATTTTCCTGTTGGGTCACTAGCTCCAGATTTTCCAATCGATTGTCTGTTTTTACATTATTGATATGATTAATAACCAGACCATTGGGTATAGATCCGTTGAACACCTCGTAAACAAACCTATGACCAGTATAACAAACTCGATCTGTCGATGTTCCTCTAACAGTCACACTGATATATCCCATATTGCTCATATTATTAAGAACTTTTTTAGTTTTTCTGTTTCTAACAATACCGCAATCGTTAGCCTCGTATAAATCAAAGACCGGATGCGGCTGAAACTCGTCTTGTAAGGATAAATTTTCAATATTATCATCAGTGACTTTACCGTTATAATGATATACTCGTTTCCCCTCTGGAATGTCATCGCAAAATAACGTGTAAATAAAATCTTTTCTAAACATCGTAATTCTTTCAGTATTATCTCCCTTTACACTAATCGTATAACCCGCTGACGTTGCTTTACCAACAGATATTCCAGTAATGATATTAATAACCGAACCAAGTGCATTTCCAGCGTACAGGTTGTACTTCGGATAAACATGATATACCTCTTGCTCACGTGCGCTTGTCAGATATACTGTCATTATATTATAGGTGATATTTTTTTATCTCTAATTGTTTTTCTAGCGCATGCGCAGTGTGCGGTAAATTATCAATTAGAGATTATATTATAATATAATAATGTTGAAATTGCGTGATATAGCCAAGAAGAGACTTATTGGATAACCTGTTAAAATAGCGACTGCTTTTGCAGGTTTTGATAATAGTTATCAGTTTGATAATCAAAACGTTTTAGTAAATTTTTCTGAAACAAATCTCTTTCATCTGCTACAGACGACTGTAAAACGTGAGCTTGAAAAACACAAGGGTCTAAGATTGTTAGTGCAATATCACGTTATATTTTCAAAACTACTTGTGACGGAAGAATCTACTAACAAGGAAATTGCAGACCCTTACATCAACGCAAAATCTAGACGTGTTTTACTTGGTAGTGATCTTTTGTCACTATCTAATGAAATACACCAAGAAATTTGGAAAAAAATAGAAGAATTTACCGAATTAGGTTCGGGTTGGAAGTTTGAAATGATTAAGGAAATTTTGTTTCACACGATGAAATATGACGCATTACGCGGTAGTTCGTATATCGACCTGCCACCAAAAATAAAAAATAAACAGTGCTGTATAAACATAAAAAACGTCGATAGCAAATGTTTCCAATGGGCTGTTCTTTCCGCGCTATTTCCAGCAGAAAAAAATGCTGATCGTGTTGAGAAGTATATCAATCACGTGTCAAGATTAAATTGTGCTGGTATTGACTTTCCAGTGGCAGAAAATCAAATACCAAAGTTTGAAAAGCAAAATAATATTTCGATTAACGTTTTCGGATTAGATGAAAAAGAAAATGTCTATCCGAGGTATATTTCAGAAAAAGCTTCACAATCGACTATCAATTTACTGTTTTATAAAAATCATTACGTTTGGATCAAAAACTTTAACAGACTAGTTGGAAGACAGTATAATAAAAATAACAACAAAAAGTTCTTTTGTTATCGCTGCTTGCACGGTTGTAGAGACAATGAAACATTACAAAAGCATTTGCAGTACTGTAGTGACGTACAAAGAATAACAATGCCATCTAAAAAAGATAGCGTGTTACAGTTTGTCCATCATAATCATAAACTAAAAATTCCTTTCGTCATATACGTCGATTTCGAATGCTTACTTCAACCTGTACTTGGCGTAGAAAATGATCCTAACCAATCGAGTACAAGAAAAATTCAAAATCATGTTCCATGCGGAGTAGCGTACAAGGTAGTTTGTTGCGCTGATTCGAGATTATCTAAACCAATCCAACTCTATCGTGGTAAAAATCCAGCTGTCTGGCTTCTCAAGCAGTTGATTAATGAAGTTGATAATATTACTTATCGTTTGAAAAAAGTAACTCCAATGTTAAAATTAACACCTCAACAAGAATCTGATCACGAGCAAGCGAAAATTTGTTATATTTGTGAAAAAGCTTTTGATGATAACAAAAAAGTACGTGACCATTGCCATTTGACCGGACAGTATCGTGGAGCGGCTCATGATCAGTGTAATTTAAAATTTCATGCTCCAGATTTTATTCCAGATATTCTTCACAATTTTCGAGGATATGATAGCCATATTATAGTAGAAGCTTTTGGTGATCCTGATATAAAATCTCGTCTAAAACTCGATAACATCATCAAATGCATCCCAAATAATTTTGAAAAGTATATGTCAGTTACGCTAGGTAAATTACGTTTTATTGACAGCCTGCAGTTTATGGCGGCATCGTTAGATGAGCTAGTAAAAGGTTGTAGTAAATTTAATAACCTAAGAGACTGTTTTGGAGATAAATTTAATCTACTAGCTAAAAAAGGAGTTTTTCCATACGAATATCTCGACGATTGGAGTAAATTTGATGAAACATCTTTACCTGGCAAAGACAAATTTTACTCGCAACTTAAAAAAGAAAATATAACTGATGACGAGTACAAGTATGCACAAGATATTTGGAAAGAGTTTGATTGTGAGACTTTTGGTGATTATCACGATTTGTATTTGAAAACTGACGTGTTATTATTAGCAGATGTTTTTGAAAGTTTTCGAGAAGTGAGTTATAATAATTATGGACTAGATCCTTGCTGGTATTATTCTGCCCCCGGACTGTCATGGGATGCTCTGTTAAAGTTTAGTAAGGTAAGGTTGGAATTACTGACTGATGTTGATATGTTCAATTTTATCGAAAAAGGTATCCGAGGCGGTATTAGCGTGATAACGAAGAAATATGCTGAAGCAAACAACAAATATTTGAAAGAGTATAATCCTGACCTTCCTTCGAAGTATATAGTTTATCTAGATTGCAATAACTTGTACGGGTATTCGATGGCAGAACCAATGCCTCTTGGTGGCTTTCATTGGATCACGGCTGATCAATTTCTATCAGAGACAGAAAAAAAGATACCCGACGATGTTTCGTATTTCGTTGAAGTTGATCTCGATTATCCAACTTCGCTACACAAACTACATAACGATTACCCTTTCTGTGCGGAATCGATGGTTATAGATTATAGTTTGTTATCAGAAGAACAACAAGCATCAGCATTACCAAGACAACATTCTATGGTAAAGAAACTAGTACCAAATTTGCTTCATAAACGTAATTATGTTTTGCATTACAAAGCTTTAAAACAAGCAGTCGATGCTGGTCTCGTGTTGAGAAAAGTTCATCGCGTACTAAAATTTAATCAGTCACCGTGGATGAGAGGTTATATTAACTCGAACACTACAAGAAGATCTGCGGCAAAAACTGATTTTGAGAAAAACTTTTTCAAACTGATGAACAATTCTGTTTTTGGTAAGACGATGGAGAATATTAGGAAACGCGTAAATATCGAACTAGTCAATGATGTCAATCGCAGAAACAAGCTTGTGTCAGACGATGATTTTGTGAGCATGAAAATATTTAATGAGAATCTTGTTGCGATACAAAGAAGAAAAACAAATCTAAAACTAAACAAGCCGATCTACGTTGGAGCTTCAGTGTTAGATTTATCAAAGTGGCTGATGTACGATTTTCATTATAATTTTGTTAAAAATCAATGGCCGGCTAGTAGATTATTATTTACTGATACTGATTCGCTCGTATATGAAATTGAATGCGAGGACGTCTATCAGGACATGCATGATAATAGATATCTGTTTGATCTTTCTGATTACCCACGTGACAGTAAATTTCATGACGACACAAATAAAAAGGTTATTGGTAAGTTCAAAGATGAAATGAACTCGAGCGCTATCAAATACTTTATCGGATTACGTAGTAAAATGTATGCCGTATTGTTAGACAATAATAAAATAACAAAAAAAGCAAAAGGTCTGCCTCGTGATTTTGTTAAAAAGTTTATAAAATTTGATGACTACAAGTATGCGCTTGATGGCGGTGTTAGTTTTATAAGAGCTATGTCAATTCGGACAAATCATCATAAGCTCGAAACAGATGTCCTTATCAAACGCGGTTTGAGCAATTTTGATGATAAACGTTATTGCAAAAATGGGGTAGATACATTTGCACTTGGGTATTGTCATGATGATAGAGATATATTTGACATTATCTTTGCAAACTAAAATTTTATCTAAACTTTAAAAATAATGTTTGAAAATTTGACAGTAACAAATAGCTACAGTAGCAAAATCAAATATCTAATGATGGACGACAAACCATTGACAGTTGAAATTAATAATGAAACATCAGGCATATGCTTTAGTGGTACCCGTGACAAGTTAAAACTTTCGCTCATCAGATCTGATGACAGCGAGTATTTTAATTATCTCGAACAATTGTATCAAAAGTTGCTAGCGGAATTTAACAACTTTCACTGTCCGATTAGTCAGCAAAAATACACCAAACTTACAATTGATCTTGATCGGTCAAAGGTGTATTTTATCGACAAAAAATACCCTCTTAACAAATCACAAATAAAAGATTTGTTTGAGTCCCGTCGTTATGTCAGCGGTAAAGTAAAGTTTAGCCTCTATCACCATGATAATGAAATATTTTTGATATCTACAGTTGAGACATTAACAGTTGGTAATGAGGTATAATACCACTTACCTTACTGGAATTCTAATGCGTAATTTAGTCCACAATCGCCACGCTCTGCTAAATCGTAATGATTTGGAAAATTGAGTCTGACATATCATTCTGCTTATTCTGGAAGATCACGTAATTAAATTTTACCTGTTACCTAGGTATTTTGCAACAGGTGTTCTATTGTATTTGTTTGGAGGTCTAGAGAGGTTGTTGAGCTCGGATTCTTAGCGCAATTATTGATTGCAACAGGTGTTCTATTACGTTACCTAGGTATTTTGTATTTGTTAAGCTCGGATTCTTAACGCAATTATTGATTGCAATAGGTTTTATATTACGTTATCTAGGTATTTTGTATTTGTTTGGTGGTCTGGAGGGGGTTGTTGAGCTCGGATTCTTACTTTCATCTACTACTGTGTGGTTGTCTGTGTGTATTTCAGCGACAGTGCACATTGAGTAATAATGTCATGGTGATGATCCGGAAGTGAAATCTGTGTTCCGTTGCCTGGTGTTTTGTTTACAATTCAGCCTCTCAAAAAAAATGCAGGTCAACCCTTGACAAGAACTAAACCGTAAAGTCATCTTTGAAGGTATTTTAGATTAACATATGATTTGTATTGATTGTCACACAGTGGAAAGTTCAGTACTGAGGAACAAATGTAGAGACCATATAGTAAAATTAATTGTGTACTATGGCCTTATGAGGGTCAGGTAACAGCCTCCGCCATATTGAAATTGCGCAATATATATGGAAGGTATGCAAGCATTTTGATCAGCATGGCTCACAACATTAAATATTCTCGCATAAAAGTGTTAAAAAGTGTGTCCTATATGGGGAAATGATGCACCACGATGAGTTCTACTTGGTTGTATTCTTTAAAATCTGTGTTAAGTCTTCGTAGAACTTTGTGCAGCGTTTTAATTTACAAAATACGCGTATGTTGGGTGGGGTGAAAATACCATTTTACTTGACCCTGTACATAACTAGGCGCGGCTTAGTCTTTTTATACTGACTTTTTGTTTGCAACCATAAAGTTCGATAGTTTGAAATATGTTCAGGCCTTAAAACATCCGCTATTCTTAAATTATTGCCAAGGTTTTGGTAAATAACATAAACACGTCCAGGAATATATTTGACAGATGCATTATGCTGTGTTGTTATATTAAATGAGGTTGAGTTTTTAAGTTCTATAAGTAGAATACGTGTTGATATATAATATAATAACCTCTTTTATATATGCAGCATATTTCATACAATCTACATTTCCTTGATTTACCCTCCCCACTCACGACACGTATGCCATCCACCCGATCGCACACACTTTCTTAGCACAAATTTCATTCAAAGATGAGTGGAATTGTGACACGTCAGCCGTTGCATGTTCATTGAAGATATATGTCTGCAGACTGCATGCTATATATCCCCTCCACATTTTCCTCCAAAGCTGCCGATTAGGATGGAATTGTGATATGTCAGCCATCACATGTTATTTCAAAATGGTTGTCTATGTCTGATCATTAAAATTATGTAGATCAGCATTCATAACCTACATGTTGATGTCATGATAGAACCAACTGTATAAAATGTATGGGTATCTATACTGTTTTATGTAGACGAGACTATATAAAGGTACTGTATTCTTTTGTTCATTTTACACATTTTGTTAAAAAATACTATCTTTACTTTTATTACATATAGGTTTTTTGCACACTTATCAGTTCGTTTCTAATTATCAGAGATGAAGGTAATAATTTTCACTAAAAGTCTCAGAAGTATGTATTGAAACATTAACATTTTCCATGTCTTCTTATACACCTGAAGGAATTCATTTATTATTTTATTAGAAATCATTTTGAGCCTGCTTTTAAACTTAATGTGATAATATAGCTTGAATCTTCCCACTTATTTTTATTTGTAAGTCCTTTGATGACGAAAGTTATGTACCTAAATTTAAAATTATTTGGATATATTTGAGAGAGAAGCTTATGATGAAAATCTGATGGGTCAACAGTGCAAACCTTTTATAACACTATTCATAATTTATTCATGTTTGGATATAACATGCTAGGGTTAAAGCTTTGAAACGCACCATTTAATATATTTAGCTAGAAAACATTCTAACACAAGATATCAACCAGTGTTATAAAGGGGTTCCCCAGTATTATCTACCTGGACCCATGTGCATTAAAGTAAACACTTTGCTGAAATATTTGCTTGCTGGCCAGTTTTATTGAATGTGAAAGTTATTGCTGAAAAATGTATCAAATTAGTGTAGAATATTTATAATGAATTTACTTATAAAGAACATTTTTCCTCATAACGAAGAGCAACGTAGTGGAGAGAGGTCAGGGAACCAGACTAGAAGAGTATAGTGACTACTTTATAACTATGAACTGACTAATACTTTATTGGAACTGTGGTTAGTTTGTGAAGTCAGGAAAGAAATTTGAGATAGATGTAATGTGAAATTTGTGATCTAGTTAGTGATTTAAAAAAAAATATTTATCATTCTCTCTACCTCATATTTCTGATATGATGTCTCTATGTCTCTTTAAAATTTCACATCGATCCTACATGAAGCCCAACTCCCTCCACACATTTTTGTATTTGCCACTAAGGTTCTCTGTTATGAATGCATCGAGTAAGTACCAACCCCCAGAGACAGAAACTAAAAAAAAAATATTGTATCTTCTTTTGGTTTGTGACATATTTGCACATATTTGTGTCATGTAATCAAATTAGTACCGGCAATCAGAAAAGTCATCACAGTATATTATTTTTGCTTTTATTATTTTAAGTCATATGGTCACAAGCCTGGTTCTAGGATGTGCGGGGTCAAAGGCAGCAAGCGATGAGTGTAGAACCTCAAGCAAAAAAAAAAAAAATGCAGTTGGAGAATCGTGGGGTCCAAGGCCGTTGCCTCGTTCGCCTTGTCCTAGGGCCGGGTTTATATGGTCAAAATAATGCTATGACTAAAATGGTATTTGAGACAGTGGACATTTATTTTCGGGATATCAATCAACGTCTTTTAAATATGCTGCAGTATTTCATGTGGGCACCACAAAGACTAAATGTGTCCCTGATCAGAACTTTCTTCTTGGAGAATCTATATTACTGTGCATTGAAGCGATTTCATCCTATCGGCGACAGCAGTAAATATATTTGAATTTTACTACTGAAATTCACGTCAATGCATCTCAAGGTGCACATTCAGTCATGTAACACATTATGATATTGCCATTTAAAGCACATTTTACGCCTTTTTTTACATTGAACACAGTCTCATTTTCACGATTTTTAATATTTTGAATCAGACATAAAAGAAACAAAAGAAACGAAATGAAGAAAACAAATAAATATAATAAAATTAAAATGTATCCAAATTTGTGACAGGGCTCCTGTAACTGTTTACCTAAATAAATGAAAATACATTTTGAGCCGATCCTTATTTAGTTCAAAGTATTTGCACAGAAACAACAAAATCCATTTTGCAAGAATCTATTTGGTTTAAATTTACATTAGACATAACATACCTAAAATCTACAAAACTTTCACATGTAACTGTCAAATTTCTATTTAAATTGAGACTTTTCTTCTGAATGAGATCTGACCTTTCGAAACTCTTCGATGCGTATAAAGCAGCAGAGAGTGGTGTGTCAATACATCTATTTCTGACATTTAAAGGCATATTTATCTAAATTCCATTTTTTTCTTCCAAAAAAAAAAACTAAAAAATACCCACCTGACTGGCTGCCGAAGTGAGACACTATTTCAGTCGATACAGTTCCAAGTATTGTTGTTTTGTCAGTATATGACGAGCTGTTAATGCATTTTATTTTCTTCTTTTTTCTTACAGCGATTCTTTCTTCTTCACTTGCCAGTAACACTGAAACTCGTTGAATTAAAATTTTCCAATTTATAGGAATTTCTATTATCACTTTTAGATAATCTATAAATGTTTATTTCACTCGATGCATATTGTTTTATTCATTATAAGGGTAGCAGGAAACAGTATGTGCAACAAAATCGATTATATTATTTTTTTTTTTTTCTCATGCCGATTTTTTATACAAAACATTTGTGCCCAAGACATATTTGAATTATACAATATTTGTGATTATAGAGCATCTTCAAATGTACTGTCAGCTTCTTATTATTTTGTTGTCTTGCTTCTAATATCAATACGCAGTTAAGAAATCATTTTGGTACACAAAGGCTTTTCTCATAGTAGTATAGTGGAATGATATGGCGACTAATGGGAATTAACAATACACCGCCATTTTGAAGTTATAGCGACAAGTGTAAAGTTAATATTCAAAATCTATATTACATTTTCCCTTGTTTCCAGAGTTACATCCGAAAGAAATTATAGATGAAAGAAGAACTGTTATGTTAATTTTAATGTACCATTTTTCTGTGGGTATGTGAGAAAGCTTGCCAGTAGCTTCTCGGGTCGGTTATTTTTATCCGGGGTTTTCTCAAGTTCCTCCTCCACCATTAATACTGGCCGCCATGTATAGAACATCGTGTGCTAAAAAAAAAATGGTGCTAAACTCTACAACAACAACAACAACAACAACAACAACAAACCAATTTTCCTTGTCACATACAGTCCCATATATTAAACTGTTCAAAATAATTTGTAGCGACAATGGGAAATGTCATGTCAATTTAAAACTATTTTCAGCTGTCGACATACCGCACCATCCAGAAAATGAATAATTCAAATTATGATCCCATTTGTTGGATTTATAGGGACAAGGAAATACGTTAATAATGCCCATATGCCTAATGTGGTGGGTGGTTATGGAAACAACATGAATTTAACAAAAGATCGCCATTATTAGGACTTAAAGGGAAATGTAATGCTAAGAATTTCCATATGTTTTAACATGATGGGGTGGTTAAATGTATTAGTGGAATTGGAATTTGTTATTATGTTTGACATTAGCCTACATGATTAATATTATCGGTCATTATAGGAACAGTGAAAACTTAACAGCACATCTCCATGTTGAAAAAAAAAATAACTTATAGGGAAAAGGGAAAACTCAAGTTAAAACTTCCATAGTATTGTTATTGTGGAACAAAGGAAAACATAAGGTTACAAAATATCACGAGGTTTAACATACACTTTACCAAACCAACAACCAGTTATCTACTATCCAGCATCTGGTCAGCCACTATTCCACACTCCATTTGTAGTGACCAATATCTAGTTACTCTACTACCTAGCAACCATTTATCTACCAAAAAATAATTTACAGAAGCCATGAGTGTAACTAGGTGAACATGGCTCTGTATATGCTGCTCATAGATTATAGTTATGATCATATTGATCAACAATCGCAGTATACATTCATAGTCACATACATAAACACTGGAAAATAGAGACAAGAGTAAGGATACACGTTTTAATGTCATGGAAAAAGGGGGTTAGTCTATACTATAGAATGCACAGGAAAAAAGAAGGGGCGTTCATCAGCAGCAGCAGAAGAAGAACCTATTTAACTGAATAAATTTTAAAGGGCAAGACAAGCAACAAAAAATAGCACAAGGAACATCCATGTCAGTGAAAAAATTCTAAGAATAAAGACATTTACAAAAAGAAAAAATATACTTTTGTGATGTCTTTTGAAATTTTATTGTGATTCGTATTCACACAAATATACCCCAAAAGATGTCTTTTTGTCCTTAGGTTTTTCCTTCTTTTTTATTATGAATAAGTAAACAGAAACGCACATTACAAGATGGAAGGATTCAGTTTTTGTTTGATTTGACAATTATTTGACTAGCTTCTCTTTTTTAAGATGTCTAGGTGGTCTCTGAAATGGCCCTTGGGTTTTGAAACAAAATTATGAACTTGACAAGATCAGCTGAAACTACATTACACCTTTCCATATTCAAGTTGTTATAGTGGAAGTAACGGATGCAGTAGGGTACAAGGGAGCTAACAAGTCTTTAAAAAATATCTTTTCTTAGCAAGCACTGATCCAACTCTGTCATTACTTCTCTGCTGATTATCTGGTTGGTTATTAGTACGCTGTATAATAAATTAAAAAGTTTAAATTAGTTATTAATGGGAAACACCATGTTTGTAAACAAACGTTTAAGAAGATTACAACTTTGAATTGCTATCGGAAAATAACCAATGATCCAAACAACAATACTGACAATCTTTTGAAAAAAAATATTTTTTTTTCTTCAAAAATGTATTTTTTTCTTCTTTTCTTAGAATCGAAAACTATTCTGAAACAAAGTAGTTATTATTTTGGTTTTCATCACGATCATTGACAAATACAGATACAGTGTCAAATTAAATTTTGAAAGAACGAATTATACTGAGGAGGCTGGATGTCAACAGTATATGACTGTCATTAAACAAATCAATGTGCACCAATGCTAATTAAATCTATATAAATTCAACCAAATAACAACTTCAATCTGAAGCCGGGGGCCCCGAGTGGCCGAGTGGTCTAAAGCGCTGTCCGTTACGGACCACTGCCATCTCACCTCTGTCTGCGTGTGTTCGAGTCTAGGATTCGGCTAATGTAGATATGTGAGAAAGCTTGCCAGTAGCTTCTCGTGGGTCGGTGGTTCTTTCCGGTGATTTTCCGGTTTCTTCCTCCACCATTAATACTGGCCGCCATGAATAGCCTATCGTGTGCTGAAAAATGGCGTTAAGCCCAACAACAAACAAACAAACAAATCAATCTGAAGCCAATTTGACATAATTTAAATAACTATAACACTATACCAATTCATGACTGAAGATACATTGAAGAAAAAAAAACTGATTTATACTGAGCCTATACTTACGCGTGTTCTAATGTGTTAGGAGTACCTACAGCGACTTGGCACTGCTTTTAGTGTCAACTCGGCACCTCCTGCGACGTCGCTGGTGCCATGATGTATCGGCTTATCCTTTCCTTTGGACCCATCAGCTGCGTGCGAGGAGAGGGCGAGTCAGTTGCATGGGCAACAGCTGATTCTTCACATCTCCCTGCCCAGGCTTGCGCCCTGGAGGGGACACTCCAGCTTCGCTTCACAGCGTCAACACAAAACGGGAAGCAACAGTTACTGGTTGTAGGTCACCACTCGATTGGCGTTGAGTCAGACACCATGGGTTTGCTTCTGACGGTGGGAGAAATACAACAGGTCTCAGTGGACAGCTATCGCCCGCCTCAAGCTGAGCAGCCCAAAGCCAATAAGGTGCCATCTCGCCACAGCTCGCCTGCCGTGCTGAGAGCGTAAGGCTTTAAGTACGTGAGCACCTGACAAGCGGGATGCAACTACTGCACCAGGAAACAACAAAAGAAAATCAACAAGGATACCAACAATCCTTAAGCTAGGTACCTGGAATGACCGGACCATGCTGACTGGGTTCTCAGATGATCTCCAGGCAATCAGTGATGTTCAAAAGACTTCACTCATCAATGACGAACTTACAAGACTCCATGTCGATATAGCCTCATTACAGGAGACACGGCTACCAGATTCTGGGTCCCTCAGAGAAAAGAACTACACGTTCTTCTGGCAAGGAAAGAGCACCGACGAAGTCGGGGAGTATGGTGTTGGTTTCGCCGTCAGGAATTCTTTGCTGGTGATTGTAGAACCATGCCAACAAGGAAACAAAAGACTGCTCTCTCTCTGCCTCCACACCACAACTGGGACAGTTAATCTGATTAGTGTTTACGCTTGCACACTCAGTGCCACAACAGATACCAAGGATGCATTTTACAATGAGCTCAATTCGCTCATCGACAAAATTCCAAAGGAAGAGTACTTGATATTACTTGGCGACTCCATAGGGTGGATGACGATCACGACTCCTGGCTCTTGTTTCTCGGCAAGTTTGGCATTGGGCAGATGAATGAAAACGGGCAACGACTACTAAAGATTTGCTCGTACCACGATCTCAGTATCATCAATTCATATTTTCAGACGAAACCACAATACAGTATCTTGGAGAAATCCCCGGTCCAAACACTGGCATCAAATGAACTTGATCAGCACGAGACGGTCTGCCATGAAGGTTGTGCTGCTTACTCGTACATTCCACAATGCTGACTGCGACACCGATCACTCACTAGTTTGCTGTAAATTTAAGCTTCAACCAAATAAGATCCATTACTCTAGGCAAACAGGTAACCCACGCATTTATGTGAGCAAGATGTCATATCCAGACATGGCTGAGGAATTCACATACGCCCTCTCCAATTCGTTCAGTTCAGAACCTCCCTACTAGAGAGATGGGACAACATTTGAAATACTGTGTACAGCACAGCCACAAGAATCTTTGGTAAGAAGCAAACAAAGAACAAAGACTGGTTTGACGCCAACTCCGCCACACTTATGCCAGCCATTGAAGAGCGTCGCAGTGACCACCTGGAATAGAAGCGTCCACTCTGCCGGAGGACACTACAGGCATACAGGTCTACCAGAAGCAAAGTGCAGATGATAGCAGTGTGCTAATGAATACTGGCTTCTACTCTGTCAGATCATCCAGTCAACAGTAGACAACGAAAACATCAGATGCATGTAAAATGACATAAAGAAAGCAATGGGTCCCACGAAGAAAGTGATAGCAACACTAAAGTCTTCTGCTGGCAATACCATCCATGATAAGGGCAAACAAATGGAGCACTGGGTGGAGTACTACTCTGAACCGTACTCCAGACAGAACCACGTGGTCAACAATGCCTTCAGCGCCATTGAAAACCTTCCTTATATGACCAAACTGGATGAGAAACCTACTGTGGCAGAACAAAAGATGGCCTTAGAGAATCTGACCACAGGTAAAGCCCCAGGGAATGATGGCATCCCAGCAGAAGTCATCAAGTGCGGCAGCATTGTGTTATTCACACACCTGTACGAACTTCTCTGCCAGTGATGAGATGAAGGTGCAGTGCCTCTGGATATCAGAGATGCCAACATTATAACCAAGTACAAGAACAAGGGCAATATAAGTGACTGCAAACAACTACAGGGGCATATCACTTCGCAGTATAGTGGGTAAAGTCTTGAACAGACTGCAGACGCTTGCTGACAGAGTGTATCCAGAGTCTCAGTGCGTGTTCCGCGCACAGAGGTCTACAATCGACACAATCTTCTCCATCAGGCAACTGCAGGAGAACTGCAGAGAACAACACAGACCCCTTTTCCTGAATTTTATAGACCTCACTAAGGCATTCGATTTGGTCAACAGAGACGAACTCTTCAAAATCCTGACGAAGATTGGTTTCCCTCCAAACTTGTTAAGCATGGTCCAGTCCTTGAATGACATGAAAGGCACAGTGTATTATGATGGCTCATCGTCCAACCCATTCAACATCTACAGCAGAGTGAAACAAAGCTGTGTACTTGCTCCTACGCTCTTAGGCACCTTCTTCGCTATCATGCTTAAGTACACTCTCGGGACGACCACAGAAGGGATCTACCTGCTCCCGCGTTCAGACGGCAGACTGTTCAACTTGGTACGAATGAATGGAAAAGAGCAAAGTAAGAGAAGCAACCATTAGGGATATGCTCTTTGCAGATGCTGCTGCTCTAGCCACTGACACAGAAGCTGAACTACAGCGCCTGATGGTCCGCTTTGCTAAAGCATGCGATGAATTCGGGCTAACCATCAGCCTACAAAATACCAACATGATGGCTCTGGATACTTATACTCCCAGCATCATCATCAACAACTACAAACTAGAAGTAGTTAGTCAGTTCACTTATCTTTGCTTTACCATCATCAATAACCTCTCACTCGACTTCAAAATCTTGATATTTCCACACAGCCTTCAAACTACCCTGGAATGGAACACTTATTTGTGTAATTCATGTATTCATTTCTAAGTCGTTTTTTTCTCATTTTTTCTAATCCATATACTATGAAATCATTTGAGAAAACATTTTTGCTGTAACATACGCATCAACTAGAATAAATCAGACTTGACTTTTACCGCCAATAGTAAATGCTTCTGTACTTCATGATTTATAACAAAGAATATGTGAGCAAAGATTAAAAATTAGAAACGCAGTCTGTTCCCTTCTAAGAAAGACAGCTGCTATAAATAGAAACCGAGGTCAAAAGTTTGAAAGTACAAACCAGCATACTTCTTGGAAATAGGGCATCTGATATATATTGAACATAACACTGTTAGGAAAGTCACTGCTAGTATACAGACAAGTGTAATTTTATGTCATAGTTACAATGAAGCTGTCTTTTCTAGAATATGTTCTGTACCATTAGTGGGATGTTAATAAAAAATGAGAAAACAAATTATTAATTTTTTTGGAGGGGATATACTGAAAAAGCGTAATCTAAATACATTTATGCATAAGACGTAATTTATTTAAAAAAGCATAATGATTATGCCAAAAGCGTTATGGTTGGCATGTATGTAAATGTAGTGCACTCACGAAACATAAAAGTATATCTGTATGATCCGCAGAACAGATTCGACTAAGACTGCGGATATATATTGGCAGTGGAGCAGTGAAAGGTTGACAAAGGATGGAAACTGAATTGTAATCCCCATTAAACCAGAGACAACCAGTGTCAATAGGGGCCCCGAGTGGCTGAGTGGTCTAAAGCGCTGTCCGTTACGGATCACTGCCATCTCACCGCTGTCTGCGTGTGTTTAAGTCTAAGATTCGGCGAATGTGGATATGTGAGAAAGCTTGCCAGTAGCTTCTCGTGGGTCGGTGGTTCTTTCCGGTGATTTCTGGGTTTCTTCTTCCACCATTAATACTGGCTGCCATGTATAGCCTATCGTGTGCTGAAAAATGGTGTTAAGCACCACAACAACAACAACAACCAGTGTCAATAGATAAGGCATGAACCTCCCTTCATTGCACTGAAGCAAGGGCAAGTAGAAACACTGTCTTGAGAGTGGGGTCCTGAAATGGGGTTTTGGTTAATGACCACAAATCACAAGGAAGATTCCATTTCGGCTTAAGAGAGTGCAATACGGGTCTCTTGCAGCTCAAAATGTTTAATAAGGTCGGCAAGGTTTTAATAAGGTCGGCAAAGTGTGTATCCAAACCAGTTACAATGAGGATAGAATGACACCCCCTCAATATTGTCAGTTAATATTTTGGCCCATCAAAAAATGTCTCAGCAATTTCCTCAATTATAGAAAAATGAGAAAGGAGATCTGGTTAAAGTTGAGCTGCCAAGATCTTTTCTGGAGTTGACAGTAATTTTTTATTGCACTGTCAAAAGACCATATCTCCTCTTCCAAATATAACATAGATGAAGGAGAGAGTACAATAACATGTGTCACTTGTGCTTCCTCTCTATGTCAAACTCATTAGAGTCTACCAGAATGAAGACAGCATAACCATGGATGCTGAGCTGGATAGTGTGTGGGCATCACTAAGCCCCTAGGAGCTGAAGAAGGTATAGGAATACTCTGTGCTAAGTCCCATACTGCAACATGGTGAGTATGGGCTGAAGGAGTGGCATGAGCTGGAGAGACAAAAACATCTGTCAGTCCTATAAGAAGTGATGTCTCAAGCCTTCCACCTGGTAATGGGATGATGGCAGGTCAAGAACCACAATATCACCTCTGATATGAGGGCAGGATCAAAAAACCCAAGGGGGCATACATGACCAAGGCCCCTGAGGTGGAGGACCCCATATCCCATAGGAATTCATTGGGATAATCAGAAAGAGGGGATACCGATCCAATATCTTAGTTTAATCTGAGCTCACTGGTTAGACTCCCAATGTTTATGAGATAGTACAGGGTAGAAAGGGTAAACTTGGTCCAAACCCTATCCCAATATTGTGAGGCCATAGTGTGATGATTAGAGGAAACAGGACCATTAATCTCTAAGGAAAGTGTGGTACTGATACCTCTTACTGGGAGGGACACTATGTCTGATGGGGATGTTGGTGGTGCATCTCCTCCTTCATGGGGTGCAGCGACATGCTACAAGAAGAGCAGTGCATCTTTTCTTTTAAGGAAGGCAGCAACACACTACAATAAAAACAGCCCATCTCTTCCACAAAGGAAGGCAGCAACACCAAATGATATGAGTGGTGCATATTGTCTACAATGAGAGGCAGTGACACACTAAGAGGTGAATGTTGTATCTCCTCCTCAGTGGGAGGCAGCGAAATGCTACAGGATGGGCAGTTCATCTTTTCCATGAAAGGTAGCGACACACTGTTACATGGTCACTGCATCCCATTAACAATGTGAGGTAGCGAAGTATTGGGAGGAGTATTCTAATTAGAATGCCCCTCATTTTCTGCAACAGAGAAGCTGGACAATTCTGATCAAAAAAGAGAACGGAGTTTCTTCTTTCTCTGATAAGTGCAGTTGGAGTCTATAACAGTATCTAGATATAAAATGATTTAGATAGTAAGGGTACCAAACCCTGTGGGTATACATGAGTAATCCCAAGTCCCTGAAGGAACTGAAGTGAGAGAAAAATGGTTAAAGTGTAAAATTTGGGAAAAAAAAACTATTGGATAATATAACACCATTAGAGGTAAATTATTGAAGAGGCAAGGCCAAAATTTCAGGTGAAAAACACTGCCATGGCAAATTTTCTCTGGTGAATTCGGCATATGTCTCATTACATCAATGTCCATGAAAAAGATAAAACTGTGCTTGATTTGCACATAAAGTTTGACAACAGACCTTCAAAATTATATACTGTTGTATAAAGAACTGAATTTTCTGTAAAATCAATTTGTCTTGTAATTTGTTAAAGCAGTTTCAAAACCTGTATTAATACATGGGCTCATATCGTTTTTTTAATATATAATACATGGGATGACAATTTCAGATCTGAGATTCAACAATTTGAACAACAAATTTGGCTTAAAACAAATTGCAGTCAGTTTTCTAATCAGAGTTTCCTCTGAATATTCCAACCCTATTTTTCATATTTGGACATTTTGGTTGGCTCATTGCAACTGCATATAGAAAATTAGACTCGTTACCAATGGTCATGAGGAATGTGTTGAGTTTCAATATTATATTTTAGCACAATTTGTTACTTTTTGTGGGAAAATGAATTCTGGACTTATAATATGGACAAAAGAACACAATGTAGCTGTGCTATGAAATATTTGCATAAAATTGGTTTCTAGCATTTTTATTCTCACCATTAACCTTTCAATGCTGGACATAATAATACATTTACTTAAACTCATCTTTCTTTGTAATAAAATGTGATTATTATCCACAGAGGGAGATTATGCATATTAATTTTTGATCAATGTTACACATAGCTTTTTCGTTAACAATCATTCACCTTATGCATTTTGTAATGAGCTGCAATTATCCTATTTTGGAATCAGTCTAGTGACACAATTTTTAGAAATAAAAGTTTTAAACTGATCTTTATTCAAAACAAGTAAATAAGTAAATTCCTGTTGGCAATTTATTTTGTATTTAAAATGAATTTATATCAATAATTGATGTATTTAATCTGATATTAGTGTTCTTTTCATACCAAGATCAAGGAAAGCTGCACAAGAAATTTCATTATACTGACAAATGTTCACTCTGAGGGAAGATGTATGCATTTTTTGGCACAGTAAAGAAAGCTAAGTAGCAGCAATGAGCTACTGCTGTTATTAAAATACAGAAGAGTTTTAAAACAGCAGCCTATCAATTTGAATACTATTAATATTGTGAGTAGTGCTATAAGCAAGAATAGTATGTCATGATAAATTTGATAGTTGCAGAATACAAGATCTACAATGATTTAAAGAATAAAATAAAGAAAAAAGTTAACACAAAAGGAAAGATGCTGAAGATTTAAGAAATAGTTTTGTCATGTAGAGAAATAAAAAAATATGTTGCCACAGCATAGGTAACAATATAAATGCAAAGCAATCCCCCCACAATCATAAAGAAATGAAAAGCTTACATTCCCCGTTCTTTAAGTTTCTCCTACAATGCTGTATTGTAATCAATTGACTCCCTGAAGAAAGAAGTCTATTTTAAAAACTCAACGGAAACAGAAATGGTACTTGATCATTTTCATGAATGTCCAGGCAACATATTTCACTAAACAGATGGCTGAAGCATGACTGGCAAGTCTTTTACCGATTACCTATTACATGCATACAGAGGACTCCCACCTAAGTGAATTTCTGCATCCCAGATAAAGAAATGGCATCCAAATACACAAGATTAAGCATTTCCAAGACCTCTGATTAGGAAATGCATGATTCACATTCATACACAATACAAAGAGGTCACAGTTCACATCATGAACAATACAAAATGAGGTTATAACTGAAACAATCTGCATATGCAATGGTCAACTAACTGGCCGTAAAATGGTAAGTTGCTTGTAGTCCACTACATATGCATACCCTAAGGTTTAAACAACACACTAGCGAACTTATACCTGAAAGAAAGCACATAATTTTGTCAAAATATGATGGAATAAAATTTAAGTCATAATTAAATTTATATTTTGAACTTAAGGGTATATGAAATTTGGTTTATTACCAAGCAATATTAAAAATATATGGAAAACAAATGGAATTCATGATCTAAGAATAAACTTCCACTTCAAACCAGGTTCTTAACTCTCTCAAACTGAGATGGAAAAAAAATCGAAAATCAAAATTGATCAAAGTCTATTTTATATGAAATTCATACCAAATCTGCTTTTAATTCATTAAGTCCTTCAAAAGTTTCTGAGCAGAAAAAATATTGAGTAAAGCGAGGACATAAAAGCTATACATTAACAACAAATATAGTAAAATATTGGATTTATTATCATGCATGTTGACAAAAAATGGATGTGTCAAAACACAGCAAATCTTGCTGCAAATATATTGATTTTAACGTAAAAATATAATTATAATATATTTTCCAACAAAATCAACAAATCTATAACTTAGGATATAGCATGATAAACTCTCATACTTTCTGCAAATCCTGAGTATCTGTATTACATGTTAAGCAAAGTGTGAGTTAATGTGAGAAACTAAACTATAAACATTTTTAAGTCCAAAATAATTTTTATCAAGCATATCAACCAGATGTGCTCTAATACAATCACATGTAAACACTTTACAAAACAAGATCTATTCATTATTAGTTCATCACAAAGGATCCAGCTGGCTACAATTTGTTTCACATAGCTTTCAACAGAAAGAACTTGTATTAGTAAACCAAAGTATGGACAAGATGGGTTTTCTGGGGCCATGTTGAATAGATCTTGAATTAGGATGATTTCAAACAACATCCCCTATCAAAGTATGAAGCTGCTGGACAAGGCCAATAATTACACCCATGTTGGTACAGATGAAATAAAACCCATAAAATGCATATCAAGATGGAAAAGACAATGTTCTTACTAACTTTTATCAGAATATGTTGAATGACTTTTAGCTATGCTAATTGCAAGCTATTTTAATGTTTTCATGTTTTGACAAGAATATGCCAAACATAAGATAAAACCAATAAAGGCAAATAACTTTACCCAGTCATATCATGGAGAATACAGATGGCTTTGTGTGTTTGGTAAATACCAAATTAAACAGGATATATGGGATGAATGATAGTAATGTTCCTTTTTTATGATCTTAAGCAAATACCAATATCCCTCTAGATACATGTAATCCTAATTTAATTTTAATTGTGAATGTTTAAAGACTTTTTCTATTTATCTCTTGATAGAAAATAAAAAAGTTCATAATATCTTTTGATAAAATTATTTAAGCAATTACCTATGACAAATATTTACTATTGCAATGATTATGTTATGTTTGAATTGATATGCAGAAGTCGTCAAACTATATTGTAAGGTGCAACCACAATGACTACACCTCTCTAAGCTAAAAGTAGAGTTGTGTCCCTCTGCATGGCAAATCTTCTCCAACGCAAAATACTGAATAAATTATGCAGATTTGACAAGAATAAAGCAGGATATACTTATTGTTAACACCAAAATCCAACCAAGGTAAATAGGTTGTTAACATGAGTTTTACTCTCCAGTAATGCTTATCATCAAGTGAGGTTTTTTTTACTTCCCATGTTTAATTATTGATATTCCTCTAAGCAAGTAGCAAGGTGGCACTCATCAGTTATCATGTAATTTTGAGAGAGTGATGTATGTAAGGTGAAGTTGTTTGCTTTTTTAAACATGCACAGTGGAGAGAATGTGTGCATACCTATATGCTACTTGATGTAATGTGGCTGAAATTTCTTTGGATATTGTACTTTTGGAAATTTTAAATGATCTTAGCACACTGCTAACTAAAATGACTGCTCCTTTGTGCTCTAAAAATCAACCTGAATTTGTCTAAAGTACACTATCCTTGGCAGCTATTACAATAGGGAAAATAAATTTTGCCAAACTAGACAATAACAGCTTCTAAAAGTGCAATGAATGAATTACCAAATAGATAAAATGTAAAAAAAAAAGTTATCAGCTTTTTTTTACAATTTACCTCTTAAGTTTGGGAAGTGAAAATGAGCAAGTAGAGTTAGCACTTTTTTGAAAAGTGCACATCTGGAGTAAGGCCAAGCTGTATTCTCTATAACACATATTACACCCATCAATCATACACCAAAATAAAGGGAATTAAAGGCTCTTTGAACAATGCCTAAGATATGCAAAGTCTTTTTTAAATAGCCAGTATAACTAGTGAAGAAACCCGTGGAAATTCTTTTTCTTTAAAATTCTAACCCCATGCTAAATACGAAACTGTAGAGTGCCACTCAAACAGATGTTGGCAGTAAATTTTGTTAGCTTACTCCTCTGTGACACTGTCAATTACTGGTTTCCCTCTAGGGGAGAACTGAACAAACAATTGCATATGGTGTACATGGGACCATGGTTAATATCAAATGAGTACAAACAGAATAAAGTCCTCAGATTTACATGAAGTTTCTTAATAACAGGAGCTTCTCCTGTCAAGAACACTGATTGGTTCATTAAAAACAATTTCTTAGTTTTAAATACTGATTACTTCTCTTACTGAAAGCAACCTAGTATATTTCTGATGAACTTGGGAAGAAAATGTGACATAACTATTTATTTTATGATAGTCCATGAATTACTGGATTTTTCATGCAAAATAATTGTGATAATTCAATGGAGTGAAATATGATAAATAATTTAATTGGTACAATAATGATAGTTAAATTTTATGTTATTCTTTGATGCTTATATTGCCAAGCAGTAACTGGCTGCATCCATTAAAAGACAATTCCTGTTCAAATCCAACAAGGCACAAATTATTATAGAAAGGAAATATATGTAACTCTTTATATTTTCTGTGATCATAATTGGTAAACTGCTTACACTGTGTGGGATCCAGTAAGAAATCTGCTACTTCAATATGTTATACAGGACATCTTGGTAGCCAATACAATTTAGCATAAAATATAAATTGCCTTGCTATGAGTGAATAACATAAATTTCATCTTGTCGATACAAATCTTAAACATTATCTCCAATGACTTCACCCATCATGTGTTATGCACATTTAATTTGCATTGTATTTTAGTTAGGTTATATTTAAATTTTTTTATATTTCATTATATGCTATCATAATGTAATATTGTATCCTGGACTTGAAAATTGTTCAAAATCAAGTTTATTTTCTATTTGACCTGAATTATTTATATTTTTAAAAAATTATTTTATTTGGTAAACAACTAATACACAGTTAAAATAGTCTTGATGAGTATGGAAGATCAGGATAATTACATGTATTAATAAAAGAAAAAAAAATGTTCATTTATATCTCAGTCTAGGTTATTGGGATTATCATACAATTTACCTGGGGTACCTGACATTATCCAGGTTATATATTATAACAGACTTTCTAATAATAACTAACATTTTATTTTGTAAACATTAAGAACATTCTAGAAGGTTATACTCCATTAAGGAAATGTTTTCTTTTTTTAGAAAATGTTAATTGTGACCTGAGGCCAGGTAGAAGACTATATAATCTTACCACTGGAAAGATTATTTATTCTTGCATTAACATCTGGCAGAATCAAGTTATATCATTGTCATGCAGTATTTTAATTTGGGTGAAGTTAATAAGTTAATTAAAACAATTCTTTCCTGGAAATAGAAAGTACTCTAAATTAATATTTTTGGATTTATAGTAAAAAATAAACAAAAAGATATATTCATTGATTATATTATTGTGATTCAACAAAAAACTGTTGGCACATCAATATTTTACAAGCCACCACAGGCACATCAACAACTCGGCTTTGGATTAAATTTGGATTTCTACTAAAGTTTGTTCAGAGCATTAAAATATTAGGACTTGTGTCTGTAATTCTGAATTATTTTGGGATTTTATTCATAACTACTATGTTATTTCTTTTTATTTTCACTTTGTATTCTAAGGAAAAATTATCAAATTTTACAAAGCTTTTTGCTTTTCACTCTTTTCTGTTAAACGTAACACATGAAATCATGAGTTTTTCACTCATTCAATGAAATATATTGTTATTCACCCATTTTAAGTGAAAATCTTCTATTACTGGTGTCAACAGTGTGTCTTACAATTTTCAACCAATTTATCTTTAATGCTGGTCTAGTAAAATGAAATATAAAGCATTACATCAAATTTTTAATCACTGAAGGTGCTGTTTTGGCAAGGAAGCATTACACATAACTTTTGCTCCATTTTTCAAGATCATTTATTAATAATCTCAATCCAAATTTTGTATTAAAATAATTAGAATTAGTATTGTGAATTCTTTTTCTTTTAGCAAGAAACTATAACTGAAAATCAATATATTTAGTTACAAAATAATTAAGCCCATAAAATAATTTTCATCTATTAGTTATCCTTGGAACAAACATTAGTTTGTACTTTCCATTCTTTAGTCCTAAATTGTTTTTTTTATGACATGTCCGTAGGCCCTCCAATGTCTTAAATTTTATAATGAAAACTATGATAATAATACAAGTCAAAATGAAACAGTAAGAACTCTTTTTTTTCATAAATTACATACATGTATTATCATGTGTATTAGTTGTAATAAGAGAACAATGTACAGAGGTAATCTGCAAGCTGTAACTGCTTCTTAACCCACTCTTTCAGTACTCTATTCTTGCTCAATTTGGAAATAACATTTTCAAAACTACAATTGTAAATATGTATTGGAAAGTTTTGCTAAAAGTTTAAAGTATTATGATGATATCTACAAAACATACAAAATGCAATACAAAAAGTTTAAAAAAAGCAACAAAAGAATGAAAAATAAAGTTATTTATTGCAGCAGCAAAAACTTTTGAAATAAATTTGATGATTTCTTGACTTGATTTTGATAAAATGTCATTATTTAAACAGGTAATTTTGCAACTGAAAAGGTGTACAATCTCACTGAGGTTAAATTAAGAGATTTGTTTGAATGCTTAAATTCCAATAACCATTATCACTCTCTGGCCTGCAAGTATGATATATAAATTGAAACAATTTCAATAAACAGCATCATTCTCTGGCCAGCAGATATGATATGTAAAGTGAAAGAGACTGGATATTTGCTTCATTTGTGTTTTTAGATAAATTATGACATAAAAGTGTAACCCTCTATTAAACAGTAAATAGTAAAAATAACAGCATGAACAATCAGAGGGGTGGTGTATTACCAGTATAACAGTTTAATGCAGTATTTTTTTCTGATTATATGTAACACTGTACCTTTTCATTTAAGAGTACTTCACTACTTTACGTCATTAAGGAATGTACAGAACTTCCCAAATAGTCTTGTAACCAATTTAATAATATTAAAATGCATGTTTTTATTTTCCAAAACAAAATAATTATGAAAAAAATCATATTTTTACAAAATAGTTGTATTTGTCACAAATTAATTTGAACATGACAAATATAATTATATTTATGAAGCTTTAATCAAATGTCTGAAAAAAGTTACTTATACCAATATTGTGGCTGAATGGGATGCTTTAAAAGATATATAGGATAAATCTGTCTTTCTAATAAAAATTATTTTGAATAACAAGAAAATGTAAATTTTTTAATATTCATTTACAATCATATTTTAATGTATTCAGTACACATTTTTCGTTTTAAGACTAATAATCCTTTGATTTTCAGGACAGCAGTTGTTTTCAGTTTTAATTTACATAATTTCTCCAAATATTTTCTCATTTGCTGAGTGTGTTTTATGTTCATTGACTTTTTTGAAAAGTATCTTTCCTGGGTATTGTCATCTCACTCAATATTACATCAATAATGTCAGCACTTCTGTTGTAATTAACAATTTCTCTAATAGCAGAACAAGATGGTAGCACAGAATTTTGGCTATAGCGTAAGCTTTATGACAGAACTTTAGTTACAGTTTTTATATGATAACTTTTACACCATTTAATATGCACATAGCAAATTCATCAACTATCAAAGGCTGTGGTTTTCTTCTATGATCTTATTTTCTTTGTAATCAAAATAATTATGACAACCAGAAGTTTTTTCATAAAATATTACTGATTCCTGTCCCAGATAATTAAATTGTTGGTCCCTAACATAACTGCAGTATACTGTAGTACATATCCAGTATGTTCAGATATACGGCAGTATATTGCAGTACAAATTTTAGTGGTATTCAACTCCATAAACTACAAGTCTTCTATTGATTCTCAACTTCAAATTTGAGTGATACAGTGTGTTCAAGCTAACAAATTAAATGTACTGAATCTGTAACAAGAACTACTTTCAAAATATTTTTTGTTATACAGAGAATGGAAAGTTCTTTATATCAAGTTCAGTCACCTCACTGCTGTAAAATGTGTGACAGTAACCCTAAAGTCAAAGATTAAGCATGCCACAGAATGAACTGTTTTAGTAAATATTGATTCATACAGAAATTCCTTCACGAGTACAGCCTTTGCTTCATACAATTTATCTTAAGTATGATGAAACCCATCAAGAAATTTAGTAAATTTAGGTAAATAAAAATAGTTGATCCAAATCTTTAATGCAAAATTGTTATGGTAATGTTCTTGATTCCAAGTTGAGTGAAAATAAATTGTCCAGCTTTATAATGACTTATGCCAAGCATGAATATAACTACCTTAAACGTTGACAACTATGACGATAATCACACAAGTGTAACAATCAATGCTATGTCCTGCTTACCACTAATGCAGAACCGACAATGTAAATAAATAAATTATGTAGTCAACTAGGTGAAGCATATAAAAAAATGAATGGAGCAACCAGTAAAATAAATATTAAATGTCAGCATTATGCCTTATATTAATCTTATTATAATGCAGATCAAATCCCTCTGGACTTTTATTACCAAGTCTTCAAGATTTTATTATAAAGCCCTGGTCAGATCTTTACAAACTGTGAATCTTATATATATATATATATATATATATATATATATATATATATATATATATATATATATATATATATATATATATATATATATATATATATATATATATATATATATATATATAGATAGATAGATAGATAGATAGATAGATAGATAGATATGATTTGTAAGTTTAAACTATAGTATTAAAAGCATGACAAGCTTTAGAGTGAAGTGATTAAATACCAATACCAATAACTTAAATCCATGTCAGAAGTTACTTATATTACACTCACCCCCTCCAATGTCATAATATCCAAAACTGCTTCCAATGTAATTTAGACAAAAAACTGTTGTGCCAGTGCTACTTAGGAGACCATCAATGTAAAAAAAAATAAATGTTAAAGACAGGCAAATTCATTAAAATCCCTTCTAAATTTTACTATCAAAGAGCTGTTCAATTTAAACATACATAATTACACAGTAACCAGGAGGGACAGTTTTAATAGGTCAACATATGCCAGGGTACTTTGTTCTTTCAAAGGTCATATGAAAATTGCATGTACGAGTGACTACTCTACATTGAAAGTGCTTTCCCTGTATCCCCAAAGTATGTTTTACTGCAACAGCCCAAATCAAAGTTACAAGCATTTAATTAACTTTGCATTAAAAATATCTCAATGCATAAAATTACCATATACTCCCACACACAAATTAAATTAGAAAATGGATTTCCTATGGAATGCATGTTATACAAATTCAATTCCTTCATACTTTTTGTCCCCGATTTTGGTTTCATTCAATAAAATCTTTCCTTCAATTGTAAAAACCAATATATAGGTAGCTATTTTCCCATCATCTTCTTCTGATTTGAGTGCAACTATCACATTGTCATTTGTACCAGGGACAAACTTAAAGGATGAAAAGCCTCTAACTGGATTTTTCTTTCCAATGTATCTGACTTCTATATTTTGAAAATCATCATCACAGATAATCATTACATTAGATGCCCGCCTTTCATCAGCCTTTTCATCATATCTTTGCATGCTAAACCTTCTTGGCAGAAAAAACCATCTCTGGTGAATTTTACTCCACATTCCAGATTCATGAATCATATAGCCTGAAGAAAAAAAAAATGAACAGGGGTTAACAGAATTATGATAGTAAAATCTACCATACATTAAAACTTAAATAGGTGTCCAAAAGCTCTTACTGGTTAGTGGACACTGATATTTATTATGACTGTCCACTGCACAGACAGCATGCTGATCTGATATGAGGAGGTACATAGTTAAAACCAATGATGTGAATTTGATGGGGAACTAATGTTTTACTAGTTCACTTACTTATTTCTTTGTATGTGGTTTTGTTTTGCTTTTGTTAGTTTTAAAAGAGTTTTTAAAAAATTATAAGAGATATCAAACCAATCAAACCAAGGAAATGAAGTGCCTAACCCTAGGCAGCCAATATGGCTGGCCTTGTTGGATTTCAATCCTTCAATAACTGAATTACAAGTCTTAGGTTCTATCGACTAAACTACTGCAGCATCCATGTTTGATAATGGAGAATTAGTTTCTTTATATTTGTGGTGACAAATGATAAGAATAGTACCTGTCTGTAGTATATAGGTCAAACACACAATTCAAAACACTGGACAATGAGGTAAATGATGGCTGCTGGTGTATATTTGCACAAATGGAATGGACTCAGTTATTGGTATGTAATGTGTTTACTTAAAAATACAAATGTACTTTTTTCATGCCTATAATAATCCAGTAAGAAAGGTCGTTTCTTTGAGTAGGTATTTCCATCTACTACTAATTGTTACAAAATTTATATTCCAGATGCATCTGGAAGAAAAAAAGATTAGTTGGGAGTTCTTTTCAACAGATGACCAGTTGCAACTTTTATGTAAATAATATTAACTAATTTCAATTTAGTGAGAAGGGGTGAACATGACATCTCAGCTTGCGTATATTTTACCTGGAAGATTTGTCCCTGTTTTGTCTCTCATGGCATTGTATTCTTTATGCCAGTCTAAATGGGTGACATCTCCAACAGGGCCAATACTCTTCACCCACTGTGGGTTCTGGTTGATAACTTCGCCATTAATTGATGTCCATTCCTTTCCAATACCACCAACAAATAGTCTTTCATCCTTCACAGTTGCCCATTCACATTTAAAACCTGAAATGGCATAATGATACTATTAGCGCTTTGTGTCATAGAAACAATTATGGGGTGGGGTAGGCCAGCCTGAAAAATGGCTGAGGAACAAAGAAAAAAATGAGTCTGTAAGAAACAAAGAAAGCTTCATTCAATGTGCAAAGGCAAAATTCCAAGTCAAACAAGATCCATAATTTCATCAAATTCTTTAGCAAAATGACAAATGACTTCTTAATATAACTATAAAATACGAACCTTTAAACCAAGTTGGTTTCAATACACCGCATCCTTCAGTAGTTACAATGACAGGACAAAGGTATAGGGCAAAGATATTACAGCAGTATACAGTAGACAAATATACAAGGTAATTAACTTCTTAAACACTACCTTCCTTGACAAAAATGTTATTTGTCCAATATTTTTCATATTCTGATATTATAGCAACAATGTCATGGATTGAAAATTCATTCAAAATGGCAGGTTAAAAGTTTGGTGGCCAAGAGATTTTCTGAGAATGACTAGTTATTCTTTAAAATTAAAGGGATGTTTAATTGAGAATATTGATGATATTATTCAGTGGAAGTCTATACTTGTACTGGAAGATTGCTTTCCATTTATTTTAATCCAGCTAATACAAGCGAGTTGCTCCCATTCTTTATGATCAATAAATGACTACCAGTGAGCAGACTCTGGGCTGTCAAAGAATTTTAGGTTGTGAAGTCTTGGACTCTTCACTCATGGAACTCATGAGTCCAAAGTCTATATCTAACAATCCCTGGCATACATTTGGGAGACCCTCATTTCAACAAGGTGATAGAAAAATTAACAGCATGTGCTCACTATTTTAAATGAAAACCTAATTGAATTCTTACCTATTAATAACATCACACTAAAAAAATATTTACACATATAAAGAGATTTTTTTACCACTCAACAATACTATAAAAAAAATAAACCACAATAATAAAATTGACAACAAAGAGTTTCAATCCCCAAAATGGTCACTGGGAATGCTATGTAGTTTTCTCTAGAAGTAAAACTTCATCTACATTTCCACCAAAGAAACTTACAGGAGTATACATCTGGCATTTTATATATATAAAATTGTGAATTACCAACATTAAATACAAAGGAATGAAAAAATATATTGTGCAGCATATGTGCAAACAACAATTTGGTAAAAAGTGTCAATGCTTTTTTGAGTTGACCCTAAAGAAATAAAGTGGGATATAAAATGGGTCAACTAAAAATTGTTGCCACATGTACTGTACCTAAATACATGTAGCTTGTGACTGCAGATCGGAACTGCTGTCAAGAGGTCACACACACTTTAAGACCTCATACTCAAATATCACTAATCCAATGGAATGTTCACCTTTTTTTTTTCAGTTCTCTTGTTGGTTCATTTTCATCACAAGTCCATTTTTGTGAATCAACATACTTTTTGCACTCTTTCAAAAGTTTCTAGAAATATTGTAGTCCCCAGTAGAAGTCACATATACTTATATAACAGTTATTCTTATTATGGCATGATTTGATGATATTGTCCAAATCAAACTCTGAAAAAGCTTGATAACATTCATGATTTTTATCTGTTTTGTCACCAATTTAATTTAAACACCATTATCAAACTAGACAACTGGGGCACATGTAATGGCATGGTGGTAAATAATGATAAAACTAAAATATTACTTACCTCAACACAGAAATAAAGGACAAATCCTGATAGTGATGAACTACGTCTGACATGGAAGGATAAAAATGTGTAAATGGTTTGTCATGATAGACTACTTGGTGTTTTGGAAGATCCCATTATGGAGTGAACATATCAAACATTATCATTAAAAAAAAAGATAATTCAAGTTTATGCCCTAACTCATAAGACATTTTCTCCCTGAAAGGCACAGAAAACTATCTTATAACAGTTACATACAACCCTATTTAGACTACTGTAATACAGTATGGGGTCATTCAGATGATAAAAACAGCAAAACTGGCACATCTCCAAAAAAGAACATTTGGGCTAATATCAATCCAGAAAGAAAGCAAGGAAAATTTAGCTGGCAAGTCAAAAATATTACCTATTAAAGACCAAATCCATTTGAGAAAAGCCAAATTAATGTACAGGATATCCAACAATAGTGATCCAAAATATCTACAATCAGTATTCCAGTATAGGCTACATGGCACCAGTGATCCATGTCTACCAAACTGTATACAATTTCAAAACCAAATAAGTAAATATTTATAAAAAGTTGCCAATGCTCTGGAACTTTGCTCTGGAATAGTATTTTAGCAGAGATTAGAAATGCCAACTCTATTTCCTTCTTCCAAACCCCAATATATGCAGTGGCTTCAGAGATGCAACTAAAAATAATAAATTCCTTTGTATAAAGGCCTCAAGGTAGATTAATTTTTAGAAATGTTTTAATCTTTAAATCTTTAACATGCTAGACATCACTATAAACTGCCACACTGCAGACATCGTAGGATAAATTGTTAAAGCTATGTTAAAAATCTAAATAAAAAAATCACATACTTCCAAAGCAGTGTTCTATGTGGCAAAATGTACACTTCAGTACCCAAAATAAACCGTAGTGGAGATGGTTACTCAAGTGTTAGAAAATCCTCAATATAGATATCTGAGAATGAAATCTGTTTGCAAGAAACAGGTAAGTACATTTGTTACTATTGATTTTTCTAATGACCCAATTTTTTTAGCTGCTGAGGTTCCTGGATTCCAATTTTTCCATTTCTGACATTAAAATGGCAAATGTTGTACTTTTTCTCTACAGAACCAAATAAGTTTACTTCTTGCAACTAATACGAGTTTCTGTCATATCATGCCTACTGAGCTATGTTAGCTTGCTAATATTAACTATATATTATACAAAACCTAAGTGACTTTAATTCATTGAAATTTTTTGTAACAGATATTCACATATACTATGGTTGATGATCGTGAAACAGGAACTACAAGACAGTCTGCTTTCAGACATTTTACATTGTTATTCTTATTTTTAACACATTGCATGCTCTCTTTAATTATATTGATTTTGTTTCTTAACCCATTAACCCCTTGAAGTTTTATCAGTTCAAAAGTTTTACAAGTCTTCCAACTCAAAACCCCTGAGTGTCCAAGTGGTCTAAAGCGCTCTCCATTATGAATCACTGCCATCTAACCTCTGTTTGCGTGAGTTCGAGTCTAAGATTCAGCGAATGTGGATATGTGAGAAAGCTTGCCAGTACCTTCTTGTGGGTCGGTGTTTTTTTCCGTGGATTTCCCAGTTGTTCCTCCACCATTGATACTGTCCCCCATGTATAGTCTATCGCGTGCTGAAAAATGGCGTTAAGCCCCAAAACAACAACAACAAAACCCTTAAACTAATGGAGCTTCATTGTCAATCCTTATGCAGTGGTCCTCTACCATTTATCACACTTGAAAAGCCAGTAACTTTGAAGCTATTAATTATCTTGTCCTTTTTCTTCTTCAAGTCTTCACCTATATTTCCTCTATATATACCGGTTAATCGAACTTATGTAGTCAATGACTTCTGCATTTATGATTAAAACTATGTTATTATAGTTTTTACTGCATTACTATATCGAATCAACAAGATTAATTGTCCAGTGGTCTGTGGTATTCACCTCATCCTCTACTGAGATATTATTTTTACTGCATAAATAAACTCAAATGGCTTCAGAACTCATCATCATGCAAGGAATTAAAATCCCAGTATTGAAGACTGGTAACTGGAGAGGCTTATAATAATTATAGGCACTCTGGTCATTTTCAGAACATATTCAATCTTCTAGTTTTACAGTATAATCTGTCTTGAAAGACCACCCTTACCACAAAAAAAAATTATGGTCTCTCAAATCATGTCATAACAAAATATAATTAATAAATACTTACCTTAGGGTTTTGATGCCTGGAATTTAAATATGGCACATTTTTTTATGAGTGGAAATGTCAACTAGTGTTTATTTTTAACACACATAAATTTGAGTTAGAAAATCAATCTTAATTACCCTTAGTTTCTTTCTAAGAATTCACTGTCCACAACATTTGCTATAGGAGGCACTGACTGACATCTACTCTACAACAGTTAACACCTTGATGGCCAACAATACTGCACCAATGAAAGTTATTTATGAAATGGACAGAGCTAACAGTTCATTGATATCAAGTTAGGTGCAACTTAGCTAGGTCATTTTGAGATTATGTGTAAAGTTTATGATCGGGGAAGAAGAAACAATTAAAAAATGAATAGACTACCTTTTGATCAAATATTAGCATTGGTTATATGTTTGGATATCAAATTATCAAATCAGCTGGTCAGAACTAGATTGGTGGCTCATGAATCCGGTTCTCAAGGTCAGTGGACCAACTTGAATTTTTTTATTAGCAATAAATTTCCTTTACTTGGCAGAATTTTTAAAATTTCGGAATCATTCACTAGATTCATTTCTGATAAAATGTCTGCATTTGTTTGATTGCACTTTTAATTATAATTAATTAGACAGAACAGGAATGTATGGCTTCTCGTGAAGCCAGTTTTCAGCATGGGATTGTGTTTTTATTGGTGTGTTTCAATTATATATGTTTTAATTAATGGATCATTCAGAATATATATAAAAAGGACATAACACTCAGTGCATATATCTGAAATTTAAAATAACAATGATGCAAAAAATATATATTTTCTTCACTGTCTCAGTCTCGGAAACAACCTACCAGTGATGAATTTTCTGACCCTCAGACTACAAAGAAAGAAAAAGAGTGCCAGTTCTGAGAAAGAGAGTCAATCTTTGAAATTTGTAAAAAAATTTAAGCCAATTGGAAAAGTGAATTGACAATTCTGTGATGAAATCCTTGATATCTGAATAATAAATAACCTTCTAAGTGGTATGGATATAATTTTGCATATAAAATGAATTGAGCAGTTGATAACAGAATATGTTGAGAAGTTGAAAATATAATAATGCATAAAATAATCCTGTGTCTGTTTTTTGTAAAAAAAATATATGTACAGTAACACAATGAAAGAAAAACACCTTTACAAAAATCAGATTGTTTGTTTCATAAAAAAATACTGTATAAATATTTCTAAATATTCAGACAATAAATTTTGAATATCATCTGTTTCCACCAATAACAAGAAATAACAGCTATGGGCTCATAACTGTCTAAAAGAATTGACTCTTTGAGATTTCAGTTTTGACGCGAGATTTTTGTGTTGACTCTTTGAGATTTTTGGGTCAAGGGTTATATGACTCTTTAGTTTTCAAATCTGGATAATTCTGATCTTCATTCTTCTTTGTTCCTCCTAAATATGATTTTTATTATTTTTAATATCTAAACAAATATCTTGGGATTCCAAAACTATTGTTACATAATTAGACACAAGATATTTTTCACTTTCATATAAAAGTGTGTTCACAAAAGAAAACAATTGCTTACAATAGTAAATTTGACTCCAATATAATTTCTCCTTTGTGGTTCTTTCCCAACCTGCTTTAGTCATTTGGGTAGTTATGATGAGGTTGGAGATAACAGTTTATTAAAAACATTAAATTTGTCAAAACCTGGCAATAGCAGTACAGGGTAATCACTTTAAACAAAGGTTACCAAAATCATTGAACCCTACCGGTTTTATATCAATAAGTAGAATATGGCTAAGTACAGTGTCCAGTGTATGAAAACTATAAATTAGGCTCACACATTAGCTAATAACAGTATAAATAAGTTTAATTGTTATGAATGAGAAGAAAATGGTTCACTTACTAATGTAAAGTAAGGCAGGTCCAAATACAATGTCGCTTAACTTTGCTAGTCAAAGCATGGGTAATTTTCTTTCCTTGATAAGCGATTTTTAAAGCCGAGTCATATTATGTAAAATAACAGATCAAACCAGGTCATAAGCCAGATCCAGCACACAGGCTATATTTTGCCCACCCTTGTGCTACCCCTTGTTTAAAACTACCACACTATGCCATCAGGGGCCCTGGGTGGCCAAGTGGTCTAAGGTACTAACATCTCACCTTTATCCACATGAGTATGAGTCTTTGGCCCTGCCAATGTGGGTATGTGAGAATGATTGTCTGTAGCTTCTCATGGGTCAATGGTTCTTCTATTGGTTTTCACAGGTTCTTCCTCCACCAGATATACTGGCTGCAATGTATACGCTATCACATGCTGCAAAATGTCATTTAGCCCATAAGCCACCACCATTTGGTCTTCACTACTACCACATATTTCAATAATTTCCATTTTATCAACAGGAAATGAGTTCTGACAATCTTCCCTACACATATCTGTCCAAATATTGGGTTGGAAAATTCAGAGGAAACTCTATATGACCATGAAGAATCTCCTATAAGTCATTTTACCTCACATTTGTTCTCAATTTTAGGCATGTGGTCCTTTATTGTTTTCATGTGATGACACTACATGTGTGTACTCCCATATCCATCTTTTAAATTCCCTTGCAAAGCAAACCAGCACTCAACAACATAATTCTTCCTACATAATTTTGAAGGCATGTCTCTTTTGTGCCAAGGGATTTAATAATACATCACATTGCATGACTCCTCCCCTTTTTTTTACTTCAAGTAAAACATCAAACTTTTAACCATCTTTGTATTTTTTCAAAAGCAAATACATCCATCAATAAACAGACATATAAACAAATGGATATACAACAAACAGGCAGAAACATATAGTGATTTTAAATTTTTATGGGCTGTATTGAATCATTTGGCATTCATTCAAGTTAAAAAGCCAATTGTCAATATATAATTTCATATTCCTAAAAGCATTTAAAAAATACTCGGTTTTGACATTTGGCACAACAGTAATTTTCTGTTAGGCACATGTTTCATTTTAATATACTGATAATGAAACTTCTTTGAACAGTTATCAATTTCATTCAAGGTCATCATATGTCCATTGTTTCCACCACAAATACAATATTTAACCATGCTTATTAATACTGGTTTGTCAGAGGTCTTTGGCACAAGCACTTGTTTTTCTGAAAAGAACTTGTACATAAAAGTTCTTGCACAATAAACATGTTGTGAAACTGTAATTTCGTAACTGATAATGTATCCAAAAGACCGTTGTCCAGAAGTACTCTTTCGAGTTGATATGCTTAGGGTCATCATACAAAAATAATTTCTTTTAAAAATGCCAATTCTGTCTGTTTGTAAAAAATATCATTGCTTTTTATTTTATAGCAATATGCATGATTAAAATTCAACTTCACTATTCTGTCTTTCAATATAAACCAAAGAACTTTCTAATTCCAAACAAAATCTATGTATCCTTTTGATCAAGTAAATAGTTTTGTTGACAATTAAATCAGATTATCTTGAATATGCAGGATGACTAATGTTGATTATGGTTTGTCAAGGTCTCAAAATGGTGTTCATCATACAATAAAGGACCACAAAGAAGCACAAGGGAGGTATGAATTATATACGCAAAAGCTATGGCAGTGAAAACAACCCATACCTCCATTGTATTTGTGTGTGGCCCTTTATTGTATGATGAACTGCATGACCTAGCTTCAAGCTTAAGTACTGAAATGTTAAATGAATACAAAATAGAAAAAAATAAAAACAACAGAACTTCTAAACATTCTGTCCTTTAGTACATAACTTGAATTCATTCAATGTTTACCTTTTATATCTCGTCCATTGCCATCTGTAAGCAAAACCCATGGGATAGCTTTGTTGTCTAAAATTTCATATACTACTCCCGTCCTGTCATCTACAGAGTATAATTTTCCATTAAAAACAATAAGCTCAGACAGTTCCATTCCCCTCCCTTCTTGTGATAACGTTGAAGAAAGAACAACTGGATTGTCATTAAAAATAACTTCAACGTGCGATTGATCATCTGATATTGTAAAATTGCCATAATTTAAATAACTTATCCACGTGTTTGGCTTCAGTTTACTTCTTGAATCAGTATCCAAATCGGACACCACGGCGACAGTGTATTGATAACCAACTGGAGTCCTCAATGGATGACTCAGTGGGTAAGTAAAGTCGTACTGACTGCCGCCATAAACACGATCATGTTCATTATAGCATATATTTTTTAAACTCTGAGTCTTTGAAATAAAGAAGTAAATTAAAATAAAAACTGCCGTCGAAAACATTGCTCCATATGCTAAATTTCGAGGCTTCAAATGAAACTTAGCGTTGCCAACACGGTAAGGTGTTGGAGTACGGATCGCTTTCATCCAATCATGTACGGCATATGGATAGCTAGCTGCCTTCATTACTCTCAAAATGCGTCAATCTTGTTTTGGGAATAGGATTTCTGATACTATTATAATGTACATATCACGTTTAATTTCAAAAGTTCTCGTCGTCTGCCATGTTGTATATTCATATTTCCGGTGAAAGTATTATACACAGAGTAGAATGCGGTTAAAGGGCAAGATACGGAATATATATATATATATATATATATATATATATATATATATATATATATATATATATATATATATATATATATATATATATATATATATATATATATATATATAAATGACCTATCTCTTCTAGTAGTATCCGTAATGTGTATTTTTGTCCGGGAAATTAATCTCATCGAAACCAAACACACAATCGAGTTCGATTAAAACCTTTTCTAACGTAATAATGAAAACTTTCCAAATATTTTTTTTTCCACACTGTATTCCTTAATCTTGATGGTTAATAGAAAATCGACTGACAGGTCAGATGCAAATAAAATAAAATACCCCCATTTTCTTTATATCGCATGAAATAAGTAAAATAATATATTAAAAGAATAAGAAAATCTATTGAATTGGGAACTGTCTTTTTTTAAGTTTATTTAGGTTAGGGTTTTGAAGGACGATAGAAAAAACCTAAAAATATAATTTAATATAGTTATGTACCACTGCACTTCAGTAAATCAATAATCTATATCTAAGCCTCCCACGCGTGAATTCCATTTAACACAGCTGCAAGACACAGCAACTAATAAATAGTCATTCTCACATTTTTTTTTTTAAATATTAAATGTAAACAACCTAATTTGATAGAATGTAATCTATTTATTCATATATAAGGCCAAATAAAAAAAAATAAGCATGATTTTGGTTACAAGACCAACCCTACTTTTTTCATGCCAGCCCTATATTTTTAAAAGAAATTGTTTTCAAAATTCAAAACAAAGGAACACAAGTTATAAAAAAACATTAAACTATGGTTAAAGTTAAATTCAGGATACAAATTATTTCAAACTTTATTCTTCATTTAAATCCATCAGTAGCAAGAAAGAAAAATAAAATATTGATACCCGCCAACTGACCAAATTTTTTTCTCTCAGTGTAACCAGAATCACATATTTTTTATTTGGCCTAGATAAAATTAATGTCCAACTGCAAGCAAATAAACCCATAAATTACCATAGATCTGTGTCTTCACTAATAGTTCTCACTTCTGTCTTTGCATAAATTACTGTAGATCAGTGTCTTCACTAATAGTTCTCACATCTGTCTTTGCATAAATTACTGTAGATCAGTGACTTCACTAATAGTTCTCATTTCTGAAATGTTGAAGTATTTAGGTTTTTTGAACAAGAGTCCTTAAAATTGATCTGCAAGATGATCTACTGTCCAAAGAGAATTTCCTGTGGTTTCTAAAGTCCTGTGGTGAGTAGTAAAGCGATTTCTGAAATTCATAAGAGGATCCAACATACCACATTTGGTAAAAACAAAATATTTTGTTACATATTTTTGTTAATATGTTTACAAGATATGGTAAGTGTATGTCTAGCACTAAATTAAATTCTCTGTCATGGTTTTTGAACTTGAACAACTATATCATCATAGATATCAGAGAATGTCACTGATCTTAACTTTTTCAGATGATGTCAAAATATATACACTCGCTAAGTTGGTTTAAATATATAACAGTAGGGTTTGGGGAAAGTTTTAATTATATAATAATTCAGGAAATACTAGATACATTATAAATGATTTAATATACAGGTTTTGTGGGAAAATGTAATAATAGTTAAATGTTATTTATGTTACTATTTTAGACTAGCTTTAAAGCACTTGCTTGTGAATATGTAAGTACTGTATATATGTGTCATCCTATAGAAGTGTTAGATATTACAAGGTGTGACATGTGTTTATTGATAAGCTGATGAGTCTGTAGGCTATTTGTAACACATGTACCATAACAGCCAAAGAGCCTGTAGCCAAGTGGCAACACATAGGTCATAGGAGCTAAAGCTGTAGGCCATTGGAAACATGTGCACAATGTTTACCTGGCAGACCACTGGTAACTGCATGGGATTTTACTAGGACTAAAGCTGGATATTTGAAGTAAGAAAGTTAAGTGCCAAGAACATACAAATAACATGGTCCTATGGTCAAGCTACATGTAATAGCAAGAGTAGAGAACTTTTAGCCAGGAAGCAATTAATAACTGCTTCTTCCTTAAAATAAACAGACTATTAGGGAATTATTAATTATAGACATAAGTCATAACATGTCAGTCAGTAATGTCAATTTAAAACTTTAAATATAGTAAGATCCAATTCATAAGGAATCAGTCAGTTAGATTTTTAAAAAATTCTGAAAACATATTCAGTAAATTCACTAGGAGTTGAGTCAGTTCAGTAGAGTGGTGGCCATGAATGAAGTCTTCTTTTGAATAAAGTGGATATGACTGAAGTGAGTTTTAATATGCTACAAAATGTAGACAATGGAGTAAAATTAAAAGTAAAATTATGCTGAAATATCATCTGTTGCTAAGGGAAATTATATTATGAATTTTTTATGAACAGCAAGGGATGGACTATTTTGCACATTATTATAAATATACTATATCTGACAAACGGCTATAAAGATAATTTATCAGTGTGCATGTTTACTGCCCTGTCATGTGATAAATCTATAATAAATATTGTTAAAGAATGAAATGAAGTTATTGAAGTTGTGCATCAGATATATGTCCACAAACTAGGTTTTTGTTAAAAATTAATTTATTTTTCAGAAATGAAGTTGGTACATTTAAAAAAAAACTAAGACACTGACATTAAATTTAATATTAATGTGCAGGATAAAGGGGACATAAACTTGTGCTATGAAATGCAACTAAATAGAACATCTTGTAAAATTCACTTATTTACGCAATTTATAGTGGTCACCAGCTGAGTAAGTATGAAAATGCAAGCAATGACTTTTGAATTGCCCCCAAGGTTAATTTGGACTGGTTTTCAAAACTTCCTCACAAATGTGTGGAGATTCTGTGGCTAGATCTGCACTAGGTTCATTCAATACTAATTAACTATTGCACATGTTTTAGTAAAATAAAAGCATGCCATTGTCACCTTTCATCCAAACAAGAGGAAGAAAGAGTTTTTCGATAGACACATATATCATGCACAAATCATATCCATTTTCACAACAACAAAATGCACTAGCAAATCACGGTAAATGCAATAGTTATTCTTATCATTCCTAACAAACTGAATAGACTCACATCAACTTCAAAAGATGTTTTGCTATAAATAGCTTATGTTATCTCCGAATTGTTCCTTATTTACTTGTGGAAACAAAATAACTATTCACTACACAGTGGTTTCTTACAGTTTGTGCCTTTTTTATTCTTGATCCATCTTTGTTATTCAGTCAAGTATCTTTTTTGAACTTAAAAGATTTACATGCAAATCAATCTTTGACCCAACTGAGAAGAGTGCTATTCAGTGATGATGATATCAAATATAACAGCAACAACATTGAAAATGACAATACTGTAACAATATAACAGCAATCCTAACCATTATCATTTTCATTAACCTCATCTGTTTTATACCAGTAACTGATGATACATTTTAAAAGTAAACACACTACATAATTATTTTTACCAGAATTGTACATTGCTCTCAGGTGCTCAAAGTGGCTGAGTGGTTTAAAGCATTCACCGTTCCAGATCACTGCTGTCTCACCTCTGTGTGGGTTTGAATCTAAGGCTTGGCTAATGTGGGTATATGAGAAAGCTTGCAAGTAGATTCTTGTGGGTCAGTGGTTCTTCCTGGGGTTTTCTTGGGTTCTTCCTCTACCAATTATTCTGTCCATCATGTATAGTCTATCTTGTGCTGAAAAATGGCATTAAACCCTGCAACAACAACAACAACAACAACAACATTGCTTTCATACAAACCATGCATGGACACAAATCTGGGGAGACCATATGACATGACAACAACTCCATTTAAACAGATTGTCATGTCAATCATACCATCCATATTTAATAAACTCCCTTGAGTATTCCCAAAATAAATATTTTGTTATACTGTTTACTACAGCCAAGACATATATGCTGACCAGCTTTACCTGCCATAAAAAACTTGTGTAATTTTTGTGAGACAAGTTGAGACTTTTTAATTTAGGTTAACTTTATAGTCCTTTGCATTATAGGAATGGGCTGTGCAGCAGAACTACAATTTGTAAATTCAATACATGCATTATGTACTGCAATTAACATGCGACAATAAACGCCCAATGTATAGTATTAATTTGACCTCTAAGTATATACATGAACAATTATGAAAAATCAGCCTAAGATTCTGATTTTAACATTGAATAATGAAGTCAAGTTGATCCTTTATAAAGCTTTGTAGTTGAAGTAGGGGTAGTTACTGTTAGTACTAAGAGCTATTCATGAAGTGAATATTAAAGATAATGGCCGAATTTCTGTGTACCTAACAGTAATGAAAAGACATCTACTGACTAAAACTGGCAGTACACCCCCATATACCATCATTTAGGTTTTTCCCCACCTCACCCCACCCAAACCTTTTCTTAGGCTAGTTGTTGGGTTGATGATGTTCCTCAGACAAGTCCATTAGCTGATTAATTAAAGAAGAACAAGCCCATCAGTTAGATAGAATAGACCCACAAAATCCATATGTCATCATGTTTATTATTTATCACTGACTTGAGACAAATGGATACAGCAAAGCAAATTAATTTATGTAAATAAGTGTACTGGGATGCTAGTATCTCTTTCTAGATCTTTATCTATACTTAATTTGCCCTGAACTAAGATAGCCAAGTACTAAATGGTAACTGGAAAATGAAATAAATATAACTTATAACATGAATAAGAATATATTCTATATTGGTAAAAAGCAGTACAATTCTTTTTATTTCATCACAGAAATAATAACCCATTTATTGTTCAATCTTTCCAAGTATTAATTTATATTAACAATTAGCAAAATTTGTAAAATACATCCTGTCACATTTTTTGTTTATGCTAGAAGAATAAGAATATTCAATGGTGTTTGTGAAAATAGCATTAATCAATGGATTATTGATGATTAACATTAATCAGAGGAATAATTATTAATAATGATTAACATTAATCAGAGGATTAATTAATAATTTGGGACATGCTGACATAATAAAGCTGTTTATCACTGATGCTATTTCCCATTTCCAGCACTTGCAAGGGTGTGTGTGTGATTTACATTATTAATGTAGCTTTTAACAGTTTTTCAGTCATATCACTACTATGACTGCAGTTTGGCAGTTTATAGTTTTATAGTGATGTCTTGCACTGGGATATCATGCTGCAGACATGTAGCATGATATCCCACCCAGTCACATGATTCTGACACCAGGCCGACCAGTCCTAACACTAACCTCTTATGCTGAGCGCCAAGCAAGGCAGCTGTTAGTACCATTTTTGCAATTCTTTGGTATGCCTCTGTTGAGGATCGAACCTATGACCTCCCGCATCTGAGGAGTATGCTCTAACCACTAGGTCACCGGAGTAATCTGTAAGGGAACATGATTACCTATTATAGGTTGTGCATAAACAATTTTTGTTCCATCAGTAAAAGTGACTTTTACCTGAAATTTTGACCCCAAAAATTGATAGACTTCTTCCATATTCTAAGTGCAACTCATCCACAAAGTTTTATAAGTGCAGATGATGGGGCACTGGAGTTATGCATGGAAATTATTTTTGTTCCCCAGTCATAATTACCTTGACCTTTGACCTTTTGATGCAGAAATTGATAGGGTTCTTCCTTACTCATGTGTAAACCATTCACAAAGCTTGTAACTGTAGATGGTGCTCAACTCAAATTATTGTACAGAAACAAAATTGGTACCAGACAGATGGATGGACAAGTCTCGTAACATGTTATAGTGGGGATTACAAAATCCAGTCTCCAAGACTTTTATGGAGTGCACAGAAAGAATATGTACACACATGCTAATTGTAATGCCAGACCATAACATCTAGATAATGTGTGCTCTGATGCAAGTGCCAATTAAGAGGGGTCATTCAAGAAAAATGTGTTCTTGTGAAACTTAAAGGACCAAAGAAAACCCACAACACTTTTTGTTATGTATATGTACATTTCTGTGACTAATTATTTATGATGAAGCCTTGTTCCATCTTAATGGTCAATTTTGTTGACTATACCAAAATGAGTAATGTTATATTACTTGTTCAAGACCAAGTAAGGGCTGTAATATATGTAAAAAATAATTTCCGATTATGAAATAGATTTCATATGTTTATCAAAACCACCAAAAGTCCAGAATAGTACTTTTTTTCTCAGAGATTATTTTGTATCATCATAAAAGTTAGTAGAGTCAGCTGGATGCTAAAATCCATCTGAAAATACACATAGTTTTAAATTTGAAAATAAAAATTCTACTAGACAAGTCCTTGGTATGCACTTAGGGTAAACTTGTCTATTCCATGATCTGTTTCTAAATAGTAAATTACGATCATATTGTGTCTGGGCTATCAAGAGTCCATCTTGATTGTAAGGGATAAGTGAAGTCCTACAAGCCACACGAAGACTATAGGCTATAAACCTGATATCCTTTACTTATATCAAAGTTTTGATAACTGAACTAATTACATTCATGAGTCCTTTGAAATCTCTCTTTGGTGAGCACCATCCTGCACAGTATTATAAAATGGGTCATCACATTTTATCATATATATAGAAACAAAGTACTGAGATATTGTGATTTCTCTGTATTCTTCCATGTAATCAATTTATTTGGTTCATCTGAGAAATAAGAACGCTTATGAAATAACCATCAGATCAACTATTTTTCAATGTTATAAGCAGATATTTAATTTTCAAATGATAAAAAGTCACATTTTATTGTTTAAAGATAAATGGAATTAAGATATTTAAATAATTATAGAAAATAAATTTTAATCTCTTATTTTTCCTTCTTGTTGCACACAAAATTAAATGCAACAGAAACCACACAATAACCTGTTGTACCTAATGATTACATTCTTTATTATAATTTTAATAACAGATTTCATGTTGTAAACAACCCAGAATGTTCTAGAAAGTAAAATTCCACTAATAGATGTATTTTTAGAAAATGCTAATTGCGACCTTGGTCAAGTAGAGGGATCTATTATTTTGTTTGAGAAATTACTGCTTCCTGTGATAATATCTGAAGCAGAATTCATTTGTATTGTTGTGTTTAAGTTTTGATTTGGTTGAAATTATTTATTAAAATTATTATTAACTGGAAATATAAAATACTGATCTATAATATTCTTGGACAGAAATATTAATGTGAAATTATAGTGAAATCAGACAAGTACATCTTGAATTATATTATTGTGATTCATCAAAATAATATTATTGGCACATCTCCACAGCACAGGTTACTAAAGGCACAATCAACACATTCAGTATTTGATCACATTTCAAAGACCACTGGAATTTAATTAAAACTTCATTCATTAGAACTGTTGATTTAACTTTTTCCACTATTTGGGATTTAATTTGCAATACTGTAAGTTCTTTTTAAATTTTCACTTTTTATTCTAGAGAAATAAATTATTTGTTGAATTTTATAAAACTTGGTTTTCTCTTTTCTATTACTTAGTTAAGAGACTAAAGTATCATAATGAACATGCATATTCAAACCCAACTGGAGGTGAAAATTTCTCAAATATATATGTGTTGTAATATAAGTAGTTTTTAAAAACATTAAGTGAATATGCCCCCTTCCACTACTTTTAGCTAATGGTAGCTACATGTTGTCTGTTGATCTCTGTGGTGATCAGGCTGAGTGCTGAGTGATCTCCCTTTAGGAATAAGAATTGGCAACCAAGTCTAAGAACTTCTCAGTTACATGTACTACTGGAGCAGATGGGACACTATATGGATGTAACTACAGGGAGGCTAGGAGGGTGTATGTGTATTATTACTGGATAAGTATTCTCTAAGAAAGATATCCAATAATAATAGATGAAATAGGTGAAAGGTGGAGGGAGGTATATCCCTGAGATAACCTCTCCAGTCTCCTAAAGTATGTGAGGTAAGTTTTAGGTAACCTGACTGTAGAGGATTCCATCTGTTGGGGCACAGCTTCAAATAGAGAAACATTTCCTCCCCACCCCAACAAATCCAGCAAAAGTAGTGAATCTGTGTCTTAAGTTGTCAATCTTCCTGGAAGGTTGACATTTTGAGCTTTAGATATAGGACCTACTAGACTGAACTGGGCCCACTGGTATGACATCTTGGGAGATAAAAGCCTGAGAATGTGGATTCCAATCTCCATCCCACTGCCTGAAAGATGTTGGGTTAGTGAACAATTCCAAATGAATGCTAAGTTGGTGGCAACTTCTTTACCCTTGTGAGCTGAAATGGGTAATAAGTTAACATGAGCTGGGGTTATTTCTCTATGTGCCAAACAAATAACCCACTTATCCCTGGAAGAGTTAGTCTGTGTTGAGTTATCTTCTCATTCTGTCTTGAAAGGTAGAAAGAGGCACAATCTCCCTCAACACAACCAATCTGTTTTATTAAAGTACCACTTCAAAGCTTGAGCTGGGTCCTGTAGGTGGGCTGCAGCAGTGTCCAGACAAGAGTGGTTTCATGATGAAAATCTGGCTACCCATGGAAGGAAGCTGGTTCTTCTCAATGAAGGAGGATGGTGTCACAAGTTGGGCTGACAAAGCATGTAAGAGTAACATGTAATTCATATCTGCATAAAGGACATGTATTATTCTGCCTGCAATTGCTAATACCACAAGGAAGCAGGTCTGGTATGAAAGGTGTGCCAGAGGTGCCCTTGAAATTGGTTCCTTTCTTTTTCAGCCAGATTAATACCCATGATAGGTTCCTCTTGGGCATAGGGTTAATGATTTAGTCATGTATAATCAAAGCTAGCAAGTTAATCAGAATTAAGTCCTTGTTCCAATGTCCTCTATTACATGATGATGAAAGGTGCCATTGATTGTAGAGCAGTATTGTTTTATCATACTCTGAGCTAAGTTTCTCTCTTCAAAGAGCCTGAGGTTATTAGCCTTCTGTGGCAGAGATGACTGGAGAGGAAGGATATGTTTGTGCACCACTGAGAGAAAATGTGCCATTTTCCTTCGTATACTTCAGAGTGGAGGGCCTGAACAATTCTCTCCACAACTGGTTGTGATAATTGTTTAATGCTGAGGCCTGAAGGTTTAGTAGCACTGGGTAAGGATGAAATAAATGCCGTCATGATTGTTTGGGTAGGTGAGGGAAAATCTGAATTTTCCAAGGAGGTTCTGATGTAAGATTGATGAGGTCACTGATCCATGACTCTTCTCATTTGAATGGTGCAATAAAGATGAGGTGACAGGTTGATTCTCATGATTTCTGTTATCACTTTTGGAATCAGATGTGTTGGAGGGTAGGCGTATGCATCCAGGTCATTCCAATTTAGTGATGGTGCAATGATTGCCAGATCTTTGGGTCTGGTACTGGAGAGACAAAGGTTGGGAGTTTATTATTCCACCATGTCGCAAATAGGTCCAACAATGGTCAGTCATATCAGTAAATATCTGAATTAAAACCATGCAATGGAGAGACCATTCCATCTGTATTACTTGAGTTTTCCAAGACAAATCAGGCAGTACATTTATGTATCCCAGCTAGCTCTACATGGCATCAGACCTAATTGTCCTTAGGCTGCCATTTTATGTGCCCATTGCCAATGATTTTTCTGTCCCAACTGAGGCCAAAAGTTTGTTATTGAGAAAACCTTTTCCTATCTGTACATATTTGAGGCACCACATGTGGAATTAGAACATCCAACTTGGCCTATGGCGGGTTAAAAAGATTGTCAGAGGATAAAGGCTGTGCTCTTAGCTTGGCCTTATGGTGGTCCTTCAGGAAAGTGCTGAGAACAAAGAGGACTTTTTTGCCAATTGTAAATCTGCAGCTGTGGACACAGCATTGGCCAAAATGTGTTCAGTGGCTCTGTTCAGTACTGGGGCCATTCTTGAAACCAATTCCTATGCATGCCCTGATATATTTGTTGTGGGAGGAGAGGTTCCTCATGTTGGAAAGAGACAAAGTCCAAGACTGAAGTCATGGCAACAATAAAGCGCACTAACTGCCAAGTATTGTCAAAAGACATTTTGATCCTTATTCATGGAGTGAGGCTTTGTTACCCCAAAGTGGCGATATCACTGCCCACTGCTGGAGTTTCTGAAGGAAATACTTCGGCATGACCACTACAGAGCTGCCAACCCTCCAGACTTGCGATTAGTGAAAAGTGGGATAAAACTTGGTGCATTTTGATTGAAATTAGTGAAAAATGATATCAAGATACTAACTCCATTCACTTCAATGGTCAGTACTTTATTACATGCAAATTCCAAAATGAGACTAAAGCATCTTAGTTACATGTACTACTTTATTTGCAGCCAAATTTACTGATATACACAAACTTCACACTATTTGTCATGATATGATACTGTGGCAGCCTTAACTTCCTCAATCAGGCCATGGTAAATTCAAAACAGATCAGGTCTCTTGCCTGCTGGTTAATCTTTTTGACTAAAATTGTTGCAAATTTTCAGCACCTAAGGAGGCACTAATGTTTGTCTTATTTTTCCTCACAGTAGGAAATAATCTGTCACTGATCTCCAAGTGAGAAAGACAGGTTATGTTCAACAAGAAAGTTCACAAACAATGCGTCAGCACTGGTAGCATGAATGACTTAGGTGGCTTAAAGTACACAAAAATTGAAATCTGTAGGGGGTGCTATAGCAGTGTGCTTTTTCACATTCTGCTACACGCCCACAGGAGCTCGTATCCTTGCTTACAATGTCAGACATGTACGATATAATAACATCATCACATGGTACATGTATGACAGGCAAATTGTAAGCAACAATACCAGCTCTTGTGTACAATCCTAACTGTAAAATTCACAGCACACTATTTTTCAAAAAGCATAATGTACAATAATGTCTGATGGCTGAATGCTAGGCCAAATTTTGGTGTACTCCAATCTATACTTCACTTTTTGTGGAATACAAATCTTTTTTATTGGAGGTGAAAACATTTTAATTGTAATGTAGCTTAATTTTGAAATGGTATTAATCCAGAAGATGAAATGTCGAATGGTGAACAATTAGAACTACTAGAGCAAATTACAAAATGCACTAATCTTTCAATCTCAAAAATTCTATTACTCAAAAAAGTTTCTTCATGTAGTTTCCCAACCTTTGTGTTTTTTTTGCTACCAATGTGCTTCCTCAAACTGTCCCTGCCACCATGCCCAATGCTAAAATTTGTGGCCACTCTGTGCAAAATGCATGATGTATATTGCTATTTGTTGGCAGAATGTGCAATGCATTTATTTTTTCTTGGTGGTAAATACATTTCAAAATGTGATGCCGAATGGTAATTCAAATCAGTGTTGATGTCACCTACGTGGAAACAATCCAGTCAGGCCCCGTTTTTGTCAAAAGCAGAACTCACGGGTTAAAAAAGAAAAATGTCTTCAGCTGAGGTTTAGAAAACTGAAGCTTCCCATGACAAAAGATAGTCTTGAAATGATAATATCTTATGAGAAGATTGATTGCATGAGGTGAGGCTATAGTATCCAGTAATGCACGAGACTCAGCTGGCAAAGAGAGAGTAGGTCTGCTGCTCAATAAACTCCTTGAATGTTCTGAATTAGAAACTTTGAGACAGTGTATTGAGAAATTGCCAAGTGACATCTGTTGCAGCACGAGGATTTATTATTGGCATCATGCCAAATGAGTGGCTTGACGCAGTATGTAGGTTAGACTGGTCCTACCACATGTCTACAAAAGCTGGCTTTGACATACTAGAGGCTGGACTGTTAGTGATGAGTCCTTAATATTGATGTTTTGGCACTTCATAATCCCAGTCATAACATAAATAGGTCATCTGTGTGAGAAAGAGATTTTAGGATCATCAGTTGGGATGGGTTATGGAAATCTCCATATACTGTATGTCTGTTGAGTCAGAGGTAACTTTGCTGCTTGTTTAACTGTCTCTTAATGTTTTGCAATAGGAATCAAGCTGAAACCCAAAAAGGTAAGACTGAAGCAGCTGTTAATAATGCTGTGTCCTTTTGTGTTGACTTGGGTGCCAGAGCTGTGAGCAAGACACAACTGAGTAAACCATACTGAAAGCTTACCTGAACTTGTCTTAACAGAGCAGAAGCAATACAGAAAAGTATGTCTACATTACACATAAAAATCTTCACATAAACTAAGGCACCATTATGCATATGTACAAACTGCGACAAAATAACCATTATCAGGCAACTAAATTTTTGGAAAAAGACCCACAGACCACCTGTACAAGTAAAAACTGAATTTGGTCCCTGGACGCTACTAATGCCTTGCAATAGAAACCCACTGATATGTATCCATTCATAATGGAATTACTCGTACATATAAGTTTGTATAAAGACTTGCACATACAAAATAATTATAGCTCAAAATGAATGTGAAGTTGCTTAGGCTCGCATTGCTAATACCTAAATGTGTTAGCAAATTATAACTGCAGAACTTTGTTGGCATAGGAAGAGAAAAAGATCAGACATCAACTTTTAGCTTCCTTTAGTTAAAACTAATATCTGGGAGGGCTGGATTTGTGAAGTAGTAGTAGTTCTCCTCAGGTATTATGATTGGGTAAATGTATTTTATGAAGACACTACAGCAGGGATCAGTTTGCACTCTTTCATATGGATATCACAAGAATCTCTTAAAGGAACTGATACTCTACTGAGCACACAGAATGTCCAGGAATTTAAAACAAGGGCATTTTTCTTCCTTTTAACTACTGAGTGTGGAAACAATCTCTGATATTCTTCTGCAATACTTTTAAATTAGCTGCTGTGGTGGACATAGTGGATGTGATATTGGCCTCATTTTCATTTAGGACCAAGTAGTCATCATTATAGTACATGTATTTTGGTGTCACTGGTCCCCATAATATGATCATCCAATCATGGAGAGAAGTGACATCAATGCTTTAAAGACAGCTGTCAAGGCAGCCATACTTGAGGTCTGATTGGCACCATTTTCATTTTTAACCAACTAGATATCATCAGAAGTCTATTGCTGAAAATCTCACCTTAAAACAGCCATTATTTGGGAGGAGTAAAGATAAGACTTTTATGGTAGCCACCATGGTGTCCACATTGTGGTTCAACTGCTTTTTGGGCCTTGTCATGTATGCAGCTAGTTGGTAATAGGCAAAGATATCACAAGCACAAGCCCTCAGCTGGTGTACTCAGTTTGAAAGATATCATATACTGTTGTTGGGATTTTACTGTTATTAGTGATTCTTAAAAGAAATATTCAGTTTAAAGGGGATATGTTGGAGTAAAAAAAGATGCAGCCAAACAGCTCTATTTACTGAATAATAAAGAATTTATATTGTTAGTAACTGCAAATGCTGTTATGAAATAGATCACAACAGCATAAAACACTGTGAAGTTGCACAGGTTGTTAAGGGAATGAATCTTCCATACTGTCTAATACAGATAGATTTATCTGGAGCAACACCCAAACTATCTAGGTCCTGAACTAGCGCTTCATTTACAAAATACTTGGTCAACAATGATGGATGACTATTAGGTTTTGGTGGAATTTCTCTACTTATTTCAAGCTTCCTTCCACTATACAGTTTCTGGCAATGGTGGCAGTACCCTAGTATTCCAATCCAAACGATACACTAGTTTCAATCCAATGATTGGTGGAGTATAATAAAATTTCACAGATAACACAATGTTAGACCAATTTTGAATCAAAACTTTAATTTTCATTAAAATTTTAAGACCGGGACTTAGGCAAATTTCCATGTGACAGTATAAATTGTCTTAGCATCATAATGATTTATGCCAAGGATGCTGAGAATCCATCAAGGGGTTTAGGAAGCAGGAAACGTGCAAATGAACAACTTTAAATAAAATCCTAATTGTTAATGCTGCCAGTGGTGGTTCCATCCAAAAAAGGTCATGCACTGTATGAACTTATATGTTAAACCTCAATGCAATATCTTACATTGTTCACAAGTCACCAATAACACAGTTGCCACCAAAAAGTGATACCTCTATCTCACAATTTGAAAATGCAGATGAGATAAAAATACTCAACACAAATATATATCTAACTTATTTATTCTTCAAGCAATAAAATGCAAACATTTGGTTTTACTGAAAAAAAAATTATTGTAGTTTTATTTCTACTGGTCTGAAACTTAATCATCTGTGTTACACACATATCAATGTAAAAGTCAAACTCTAAACTGGGTGACAAGTTGTCATTTAATGCACAAAAATGTGAAATTCCTGTGTAATTTTAGGGAACTTTTTTGACCTTTGTCAATATTTTAAAAAATCTTTAACAAGTAAAATCTTTTATCTAGATAACAGAACCTGCTATATTAACTGAATAGAGATAACTGTTATTAAGATCATCATTAAAAGAGTTAGTGTAAAACCAATCACTTCCAGAATCTTATAAGAAAACAAAATAACTTCCAATCCTCTCCAAATACTAACAAATGTATATTATGACTGCTGTAAGCTGATGGAAAGAGTAATAAAAATTCATAAGAACCATCTGACATATACATGCACTACTAATGAACTAAAGTCATTTCAAATATTTTCCAAATTTACTCTTGAGGAATTCGCCGAGCCTGAAGTCATTTTGATAGTTGATGAAATGTTTGGCATATTCAGGATCACTGGGCTGCCACTGTGGTGTGTGAGGCCAGAATGTTGGCTTGTCCGGATTAGGAGCTTGCCCTGGGAAGTAGTAAGAATGCATTTCCAATGTCATTTCGTTTGGTGGAGGCAGGCTGTCAATTGCTTTTATCTGAAATCAAACAATGATTGACTGAAAAAACACACAAATAAATATCTGATTTCTGGATAACTGCATTTTTATTTTCACTCTTATATTAACAATTGTCAGAACCAGAGCTGGGTTGTAGAATAACCCTAGTGCATTATGAAAGAAAGAATGAAAAAAAAGCAAATTACACAAAAGAATTTAAATAAATTAACTTGCGGAATGAAGGGTATAAAATATTCACTCACTTCTCATGCACCTGAAAAGTGATGAGACTATAATAAAGGTAGAACCCTTGTGAAAACACTGCATGTACAATGATTGGTTAACATTTATATCTCGCAATCAGCACAAACTGCAAGAGTAGTTGAATTTGAAAAACATTATCATTCATTACATCCAGATGCAAATAAAAAAGGGCTATAACTCTTACAAAATCAAAGAAGCAAACATATGGACCAAGTTTTGTATTGTTAAATGCTGACAATGATATGTACTAAGTTTTACACCAATCCATAAAAACTACAAGACATGGAAAAACAGCTATAACAGAATTGTCAAGATTGCTTCCAAAATGGCCATAATGGAGGTCATATTTAGACCATAATCATTTAGGACCACCCAAATATCATAAGGCCTTTAACTGGAAATCTAGCGATGATATGACCATCCATTCAGGAGGAATACTGACAGGAAGATTTTCAAGATGGTCAATATGACAGTCATATTTGATATCTGGTGACTTGGTACCAGTGGCTCATTGTGCTGACAATATAAGACAATTAGCATGACATCATCTATGGGTCAGATCCTAAATCATACAAGTTCTACACTTTTTGTTGGTGTTTTAGAAGCGGATTGTGAGTATTATGAAGATGCTATTTTCTCCCTTTTTAACTGACAAGAATGAGTGTGATCAAAGACAGCTCCATATTTATATATAATATATTAATATATAATACTAATGACTTACCATAGCTTTAGACTCCCCAATTTCTTTTTTAAGGTTTTCTACATATTCCTTTGTCTCTACGGCCTGCAATAACAAAGTACCGAAATAAAGTTGCTTCTACAATGAATAATGATGATGATGATAACAATAATATTGTTTGGTGCATAGTATCTCTTAAAAAAAGACAATTTTGTATGGCAAACCTGTCAGAAATAACCTGTGTACAAAGGCCAGTTCGCCTTTTCCCATGGGTGGCTGCCACTGACAGATTTGACTGTATATTATTCCAGGTATTTTCAAACCCTGATGTTAGTCATTATAATTCTGGAAATGTTATCTCAATGGGCAGGGACATGATTTTTTTTTCGAATGGAAATCAATTTTATAATAAGTGTTGTTTATTCTGATTTTTTAAAAAATGAGTAAATTTGTTGAATAACATGTCCTTGATGGGCCTGGTATTCTACTGTCTGAAAATAATTTCCAGAATTCAAGATAATACCATTTCTTTTTCGTTAAACTGCTACATGTCTAGGCTCATACAAAGTAACAAAAAAAAAAAGAAGAGTAAAGCCAACAGCTTTGTAAAATTTAACAATAATGATTTATTTCCCTAGAAAACAAGGTAAAAATATGAAAAAGGATTTAAGGTTTGTGAATCTAATCCCAAAATTGATCCTAGAATTTAAAAAAATAATTCATATCACTAACAAAATTATAAATGAATCAAAGTTCGAATCCCGATGAAGTTCCAAGATGGAAGGCAATGGCGTCCTCTATATCCTGTTTTGCGCTGTCATGTCAACAGTTCCTTGTTGAATTTTGTGAATCAAGAATAATATTTTGGCTTTAGAATTCTGAATAATTTTGAACTTTGATGAGCCTTAGTATGTTTTCCAGAAAAATTAATTACTAATTTTGAAAAATAGAAAAACTTAACTTAAACTGGCCACAACATAAAACACCTTTGAGCTCCAAAGGTATCAATTTACAATTAAATTAAATCACTATAATGCAATTGTTTTAAATGTAATTTTAGATAACATGATGGGGTCATGTGGTCACTTAATTTGAATGGTACAGTAAGACCATAGGCTGATTGACATGAACGCCATGGTTGAATTTGATTTTACGTAACGAATATTACTTTAAGATTCAATATTTTTTTTTTAAAAGTTGTTTACAATAGAGCTTACATGCAAGCCAAGTATAACCTTGAAATGACCAATGACTTTTCACTCTAGGACAGAAAAAAATAAGTCGTTTACCAATTCTGAAAAAAGGTCAAAAACTGTCAGCTAAAAATACAACATAGTGTTAAGTAGTTTTTTACTGAACTGAACTGAATTTTCTCAAGAAAAAAATAGTCAAATCCAGTGAACAAAGTTATCATTACAAAACATGTAATGAAATAAATATAAAATAAAAAAGTTAAAACTAACACACAAGCAATTAAATTACATATATGTAATAGGCACCAATTTCATTTAAGACCAACTAGATATCCTACTGGTGAAAACCATGTCAAAATAGCTATTCATTCTGGAGAAGGTACAATAAAAAAAAATTCAAGATGGACACCATGGCAGTATTATTTGATGCAAGATCTGTATCATTTTCTATCAGGAACAACAACGAAAATGTCTTCTGGGGGAAACCCCATGTCAATATGATTTTCATTTCTTTGGAGGAAGAGCAGCAAAAAAAATTTCAAGATGACAGTCCTGGTGACTTTATTTGAGGATAGATCTTGGCACCATTTTCATTCAGGACTAAACAAACACCATAATCACTCTTCTGGTCAAGTGAAAGATTAAAAAAACAACTGTTGAAAAGACTTTCCATTTAATATGAATAAAAAAATTTTCAAGATGGCTACTGTGGTGGCCATACTGAATGTCAGCTCAGAACCATAAACATTTAGTACCAACTAGAAGTCTTCTAGTGAAAATCCAATTTTGATATGAATTTATATTTATAATGAAAAGCAAAAGGATTAAGATTGCTCTGGCCTTGTCAGATTGACATCATCTTCATTACCAACTTGATAACACTAAGTCTTTTTGTGAAAATAATAAACTGATATGATCACCAAATCAGGTGGAGTAGTGATAACTAGATTTATGATGGATAGGCAGCAAAATTTTCACTTATGATCAGCTAGACATATTAAGAAGTCTTCTACTGAAAATCCATGCCAATACGACTTTCTTTTCAGGCGATGTCATGATAACAAGATCTTCAAGATTACTATAATAGTTGTCATACTGGACTTCAGATTTGCACCCTTTTCATTTCAGATCAACTCATGGTTCCCACACTTATCTAAAGATAAATTTCCTGGTCATTTCCAGGATGAAATTAATTTTTTCAAGGTTCATATATGACCATTACTGAATAGAATTAAAGAACATTTTAGATGATAAAACATGCATTGTCTCTTTCAAGGCTCTCCAAAACATCCAAGTCAGAAAAGATGATCATGTACAAAACTACAAAATGTATCACATGAAACAAGTCTGATTATATTCCTATGAATTGGCATGTAGTCATTTCAATGTACAGAATAAAAATTCTAACTTTATTTTTCTGACTTGCATTATGTTTTATTAGTTTTGTTTCCTTTCAAACCTTTATTTCTAAATAATTTTATAGTAGAAGGTAAACATTTTACAGTATAAAACAATAATAAGCACAAATAATTAGAATATTGTCTTGTTATAAAAAGAGTTTAACCCTGAATTTATCTGTGCCATTAAAATCCCAAGCAAGCTTTTCATATAACCTAATCTCAATAAAATGATCTAGTTAAAAATCCATCATTTAAAAAACATTTGTCGATTTAAATTTTGACAAAAAAAAACCCTACAAAATGATACACTGTTGTATAAACAAGGACTGAAATTTCTGTAAAATCAACTTGTCTTCTTGTAATTTGCTAAACCAGTCCCCAAACCTGTATTGAACATTGCTCATATCATATTTGAATATATAATACAAGGGATGGTAATTTCTCATTTTGGCACTGAGAATCAACAATTTAGACAACAAATTTGGCTTAAGACTAATAGAAGGCCATTTTCTAATCCGATTTCCTTCAAATAATCCCACCCAATTTTTTATATTTAGACATTCAGGTTGGTTTGTGGAGTCATTGTAATTGCATATCGAAAATTTGGAATTTGTTGTCATCGTGAGGTAGTGACATCAGAAATGGCAAGTATGATAATCATTATGTCTTTAATCCGATGACAAACTCCTTTTTAATGTTGTACAGAAATTAAATCAATTAAAAGAATGTCAGATCCTTTTGTATTAACCAGCAATCTGGCCAGTCTGATTTATCAAGCAGATAGCACATGTCAATGTGGTAGTTACATCATACAACAAAACTCCAGAAGTTGTTCTTGGAAGATGGAAAATTTTGTGTTCTTTGGTTTCTGTATTTTTACTACAACCAGGATACGACTTTTAATTTAATATTTGAAAATATTTGAAAATGTGGTTTGTTAGATTTATGTACTCATGCGACTAGCAATATATATCATGAGCACCAGGTCACATTCATCAACACCATAATTATATCTTGTCTTTCAGCAAGTTAAAGACATAATGATTTTAATACTCACAATTTCTGAGAAAAAAAAGTAATTTTCATATTGAAAATCGGGAAGTCCAATAGTCATGTGATATCGACAATGACATCAGAAGTCTAATAGTCACTTATATCACTCAATCTAACGTTTAAAGTTTGCTAGGTTATTCGGTAAGCGGCTAGGTGCTGCCACCATGCTGGCATCTTCTAATTCTAAACTGGTTTTCATACATTCATTGCAAGGAAAGATATGAATATTGAGCTGACTTTGAAAAAAAAATCTAGACAAATCTAATCCACTAAGCGTTTGGATTGCCTCAGCATATGTGTTTATTGCAAGCACCCAAAATGATCCATACTGAACCCTCCAAATATTCTGGTTAGGACTCGATAAATTTAACTCATGATCAATTTAATTACAACTCAATTATGTGATTGTTTCAGGCGTCAATTGGTTGTGGAAATTCCCAGGTTTTTCCCGACTTTCATCAATATTTGCAAAATTCAAAGACTTTTCACAGTCAAGAAATTTTTTTTATAATTTCTCCAACCTTTCCCCGATTTCACAGTAGCATGGGAACCCCGCCAACTAGGCTTCATAATACGTCTTGTAGAGAAAACCAAATGCAGATATCACCATTCATTCAATAGGAGTGATAACAGGATTTTCAAGATGGCTGCACTGATTGCCATATTTAAAGGCAATACTCAAAGTAGTTAGATTAAGTAGCAATAAAATCATGTTTTGATGGACAAACAACGAACACTGGATGATAAGCCATCCAATTAGCTCTTGTGCCCTAAAACCAGCAAAGCTGAAAATCTAGATATATTTTAAAGACATATGATAGTTTTTCCTATTTAAGGCAAATGGACATAAAGCTTTTAGTTACTGGCCAACAAGTATTTGTCTCCCTGTAGTTTAACACAAGGCCACATAGAAAAGTACTCAAATCAATGTACTGAGAATAATGATGGCTTGGAGGTGCAAAATGATTTTATTTTACACAAAGATGAAATGGTAAAAAATAACTCCAGTTCTTGTTATTTATCAACCTTTCCACTATCGTAAACATGGTGCTATAAATAATCTTTATATTTTTTAATTTTTTCTTTTCTTTATAAGTCACCAAAGAATTTGTTAATATTTGTAACATTTTTTGAAATATTACTCTGATTTTCTTTTAAATATATTTTCTACTACTGCTTCAAGTATTAACGTCAGTGAAACAATATCCTGGAGATCTATGTTTAAAACAAAACACCTCACAATACATACTTAAAGTAGGATGGGCAAGGTGAAAATGCATTATGCCTTATAGCTGGGAAATATCCATGAAAGTGAAGTTTTAAAGTTATTTTACTTACAGCTTGTTGTTCTTCCTGGTCAATAACAGCTAAAATCTTGTCCTTGTCTGTTGGGTAAGGCACTGCCATTCCTGAATACTATAACAAAATATAAAATGTATAGAGAAAAATGATTCAATACAAATAGAATCTTACTATACATATTTGCTTGTAAGTCGAGTCCTCTGCAAACTGCACAAACCCAGATCTGTAGTTTGCCTAGACTTATAAGCAAGGATAGATTGTACACAAAATCCTGAAATTCAAAGTTTCATAAAGATTCCTTGAAATGAACAATTAAGGAAAAAATTTTCTATATCTGACTGAAAATAGGTGATTTTATTAAGAAGTTGACCAAACAGTGCCATAAAATGACTGTTGTGCATTCATCAGTCTGAGTCGTGTATTGTCTTTGTAAGATGTCATAACTTGTGTTATTGAACTGAAGTATGACGTTTTTTTAAAAATACTATGTAACTTTATATTTTTATATTTATATACAACAATGAAACTATATAATATTAGCCATGTACATGGTTCTATCAATTGCTAACAATGGAGACTTTGATTGGATCTTATATGGTGTTCTATTAGAACAAGGTCTATGTTTTTATTTTCTTCTTAAAACTAGAAAAGCAAAACCTAATCTATTATGCCTGCAGATCTGGTATTATGCTGCTTGTAGCACACATGTAACTACAGAATGTTCAATACTTATGCAGATATGATCAAAATGTGAAGAGATGGGAAGCAGGCGTGACCAGCGATAATTGTCAAGAGACCAAAGACTGGTCGCTCCTTGCAATGGACTGGCAAATTGTCTTTATTTTTGTTCTTAACCATTATGCTGAGATTACAAAAGTTCACAAAAATGAAATCTGACTATGACCTGTTAGACAGAGCCATAAAGTTAATAGGCACAGGCAAGGAAAGTAACTAAGCACCACTGACCTATCCAAAACGTCAATAGAGGTAAAGTGCAAAAACGAGGTAAAAACAGGAGTCCATTTAAGGGGTTGACACTCTACTGGGCAAACAAATTTCCAAGAATTCAAGATAAGCCCCTTTCTTTCTTTTAGCTGCTGAGCGTGAAACCAGTTGATATTCTTCAGCGATAAGATTTTTCAAATTAGCTGCAATGGTAGGCATACTTGTTCTCAAACTGGGACCATTTTTAGAATAAAGCAGACATCATCAGAAGACTTTTGGTGAAAATATGCATCAATATAACCATCCATTCAGAGAGAGTTGAGATTACAAGCTTTTCAAGATGGACACTGTAGCAGCCATAGTGGTTGTATGATTTGCACCATTTTCATTTCGGAGAATTAAGGTGTCATGAAAAGCCTATTGGTGTAAACCCTATCTGATATAGCAGGATGGAAACAGCTTCCTCCCTCCCAAAAGCTGAAAATTTTCCATGCATCTCTAGGGAATGTGTTAAGTTCGAATTACACAAGAAAACATGTAGTAAAGATTAACTATTTTCATTTATTAACTTGAATAATCTTTTAATTGTTTTGACAGGTCGCGCATGAAAAACTTGATACCCCTTCTTTCAGCTTGTATTAAACTGTTTTCCTAATGGCCTGAGACGCCAAGTGGGAGGAAAAAATTATCCTACTGAGCTGGTTTTAAAATTAGGGTAGTCAGCTTTTTTGTAAAGAATATATATATAACTATTAGTATATCTAAAGTATATCTAATGTACTTAGCAGGGGTCACGCTACCAGGCAAAGTGGGCAAAAAGTTGCCTAAGAACTGTAAACTTCGCCTTCTTCTGTTAAGAAAGCGAAAATGACTTTGCCCTCGATTTTTCGGACGTAAAATGGATGTATATTATGACTTTTGAGATGCCCCCTTCGCAGTAGCCAACAAGTTCTGGCGCTGTTGTAATCCAAGGTGAAATGCATCAATATATAAATAGTAATTTGCTTTTAAAAATGTGATCGGTGAAGAGTGTTTTCTTACGTATTCGATTTTAAAAATGGAGATTTTAACAGCCGTATTAGCGTATTTTCTTGATAAAATCGGTTTGAAACCGTAAACGAGGTTTAATGGCTGACATCGCTATGTATGTGATATACCATATAATTAAACTGTATTCGTAAATAATTGGGCAAATAGATTCAGGAAAATATATAATATAATGAAAATAAAGTTTAAATATTATGTCATAGGAGATTTAGCTGAAATATTTGATAATGTAGGTCCAAAACATGTGACAATCTCTGTTGTGGAAATCGAAACAATGCTGCAAGGTCAAGGTTGTTCCTGACCTACCATAATAAATTTTTGCAAAATTACAAAAGAGATATATAGTAGTAAAGCAAATACTATTTAACCGACTTATATCATTAAGACCAGTAGGTAGACAAATAATTCAACCATAAATGTGCAGTCCGATCAATGAATTTGTTGTAACAAAGCAAGAAAGCTACTAGTTTTATTAAGAAAGCCCCTTTTTCTAAAAATTGATGCACTCACTTGATACAATACATATTTTTGGATGTTTCTGTTTTAGGGGAAAAAGTGTCCAGTTTTGTTATCTATTTACTTGAGTACTTCTGTGTGTTGTCTATGAAAAGTTACCGCAATGTTTTATTGGGAACAAGGAAATCAGGATGAAGAGTATGTTTGAAGTTGCTTGTGCATTTATTCCAATGTACATGAATTAGAGGTTGTTTCAAATAATGCTAGAAATCTTTTTTGACTGCAATTTTAGACAAAACTTGTACAAAATAAAATAAAATTAAGCGGTAGTTTATTAAGCATTTTTATCAACTTGAAATTACAAGACTCTAATCTTGTTCTTGATTTCAGTTAAAATTAATTACAATGTATAGCTTCTGCTGTGACTTTTAAGTCATATGGCCAATTTGCAAGTATCTCAATTCTAACACACATACTACAAGTATGAATAGAATGGGTATGAATATAATAATGTTTATACATGTACAAAATGGGTTGATAATAAGCATATGACATATTTTTAAACTTGAAAATAAGGCATTGTCTAAAACTTAAAAGCATACTGAGAAATGGAGCACACAAGAAAATGCAGCTATATATATATATATATATATATATATATATATATATATATATATATATATATATATATATATATATATATTATATTTCGCATTTCTTGCTTTGGTCTCACTTCTCCAGGTTTTGCTTCCACTTCTCCCTGTTTAGCTCCCACTTCTCCCTACAATTTAAGTCCAGCTTGACCCCTGACTAAGCACTTCAAGTACTGGGCTAAACCAGCTCAATCAGGGGCACATATCAGTTTCAGTTGGGTTTTTTAAAAAATAACCTCAGGATGAAAAAGTAGCTAGGGTCAGCAACATTTTCTTTCAGCCTGAGGTGGTCACTGCCATTTTCAAAGATGAAAGTGACTTAAAAAAATGGAAGCTTCTGGTATTAACCTGATCTTCCCTGTCCATGTGTTTTCATTTTAGCATGGTTATGGAGCACTTTTTTGCCAGCTGATCTAGGGTTAATTTTGTCCTGACAGCTCAAGCACCTGGAGAGTCCAGGTTCCTATAATATCCAAATATATTCTGAAAACATTATTGCGTTCTTTTCCTTCAATCCAGCTCCATATGAATGGATTTCTTTTTACTGACTGTTTAAAGTTAGTTGTATCCATATATTTTCCTGTCAGCAAATTTCAATACCATAGAAGCCACAAAAAGATCTGAGTGTGTGAGACATTAATCAATACTGTATAATGAAGGACTGAGACAAAACAATTCCCACTTGCACAATTAACTTCTGGTGTACTGTGTATTGATGATTTGTTACCTTCTTTCCATTTCAAATTACATTTAGGAACAAATATTGCAATAGAAAAGGAAAAAAAATGGACAAACGTCAGATGGAAACTTTACCAAAAAAAGGAAAATTTGTATTTCAAAAACAGATTTCCAAATAAAACTGGAAAATTTCCATCTCTGATATAGCCATTCACTTGGAGATCACTAGACACCGTTAATTTCAAGACAGCCACGGGTAATTTGTATCATTTTCATTTAGAATCAACTAGACACCATATGAACTATTTTGCGGAAACATGGTTTAATATCAACTTTCCATTCAAGATAGAGATATATAACATTTTCAAGTCTTTAAGTATGGTGGCCATATTCACTGTCAGATAAGTAACATTTTAATTTAGGATAAAAGTATTCAACTGATAGCTTCTTTGAATATAGTGCATGTTTGTGCTAAACAAAAGAGGTGAACGATAAAGGGAAGTAACTTTCTAGAGTAATGGCAGGAATGATCATGGACCTAGGACTGGACTTATTCCTCCTAGTGATGATAATCAGTCAGATTTTCATAACCGATAATCAGTTCCACTTAACTAAGCCGTAACTGAATATAATTGTTTACTAAGAGCAAATGTTACTTCTTGTTTGTTATACAGTTATAATCTTTGTTAAAATGTTAATAAATATACAGGAGTAATCTCTTTAATGTCATGTATAATTTAATCAGATAAAAATATTACATTTCATTCTAATATGCAATTTTTGTTCCACAACTTTGATAAATGAAAGCAGCTTTTTATGGCTATCAGTTTTAAATAACTGGCTGTGACACCCCAAAACCCTTTCATTCATGTGTGATGTGTCTATCTTTTAAATATTAGGACAAGGTTTTCTTGTTTGTCATTATCTAAAAAATACTACAAAGGATTTTACATTTAAACTGGAACAAAATATTTTAAAAGAAATGTTTTACTGCAAATTTAACAGCAAAATCATGTCATCATAACTGTAAGTTCCTAACTACTAATGTTTGCACATATGGAATATAGCATGGTTTTATATTTTTAAGTTGTGAAGGGAATAAATGATTCAGATTAACTGCAGTGTATTGAAAGTCCTATACAGCTTACCATTTACCCAGAATTTTTATTAACCTTTGTGATTTTTGTGTTTTGCACGCATCTAAAAAGAAGTAGTCTTGCTTCCCTTTCAACAAAATCGATTATGGAGTTTCACAATCAATTATCTTATTGGTTCGCTCAACCAAATGATGGTCAATTATAATCAATAATTGGAACAATACTAATTCCTCCACCTTTAATACTCTAAAAGATTTTACAATGCCCAGTGCAACAAATAATCTTAATACCATATATATTCACTTATAAGTCGAGTCCAACTGCAATCTGCACAGACCGTTGTCTATCCAATTTGTCAAGAGTAATCAGCAGAGAAAATAATACAGACCATCATCTGGCAGCAAAATTATCCATCCAAAGATCACAGTCTACATTGTTGGCAGTTGGACTTTAAATTGAGTACATATGGTACATGATCTTCATTATCACAATATCTGCATTAGCACTTCCTTTGGTTCTCATTTCTTCTCAACTTACAGCTTTCTCAAACTGGTCCACCATCGCTGAAGAAGAAAGCCTGTTCTTGTAGAAGGCAAAATCTATATTAGGCAGAGCTGCAGGTAGGTTGTCTACTCTGGAAAAAATAAATTGGTAGACTGATGAAATTCTCCAAATACTGTAAAAAGCTGAAGTTTTTTTTAAATTTGAGGAATCAAATTCAATGCCACATATCACGTTTCAACTTCACCACAAGCATTGTTAAGTATTTCCACATCTCATCATAAAAAATATAAAATAAATGAAATCAATGATTTATTTTATATCAACACAAGTATATTAACATTACTTATTACAAACTGTCTACCAGTACAAGTAGTCAAACCCACTTATCTCAATTTCGGCTATTTCGAAACCTGCATATGTCGATCATTTTGATCCGGTCCTGAAAAAAAATCCTTCTTTATTATGCTATTTTTCCCCAGCTTATCTTGACCTCTGTTAAGTCAATAACCCGGCTATGTCAGACATAAGTTTAATTCGATGAAATGCAACCTTTTAACATCAATCTCACAAAGTTATACCAGAAATGGTCAGCAAGAGATCAATTTTCATACACAATTCTGGTAAGTTACGTCAGTAGTCACATTTTTATTTAGCATTCTTTCTATATTTGGTTCCTAAGAGTAGCTTAATCAATTAGTATATTAAGAACATATCATGTTCACTACATAAAACATTTAAGGGTTTACGAAGACAAGTGTCCACAAATTACAATGTAACTATTTTACAAAAACGCAGAATCGTTGACATCAGCTACATGACAGCTATACATTTCCCTTTTGTTTCATAACCCTTTCCATCAAATAGTGTATGGCTTTTTCACCCTTTGATACCATGTAGCAAAGCTACCCAGTGCAGTCTGCTGTGCATAGTCCTGTTAAGCAGTGAAATATTACATTTAACAGCAATTTTAACCATTTTATGTTTTCGGTACACATACATGTATATTATGTATGGAAAGATTTAAGAGTAAAATATGGTTGTTAATTATTTTTAACAAAAGAATTTTGTATGTGCTTTACAATCTTGAGAGAACTTGTTCATTATCAAATCTGTGAAGCCATGTGATCAACTGTAGCGGCAATTTCACATACTCAAAATTTACAAGTTTTTTGTTTGCGTCTACATCACTAATTCAACTGAATCTGATAATTTATAAAAACTAAGGGCTTCCTACACGAGTATCAGAGCCTTTACCTAAGTTATTGAAGCTTTCATAGTTGTGATTCTACTGGAGCAAGTACTGAACGATATCAGTAACTGCCATTTTGTCTAATGGAGAATACAACAGTTACGACCTACATACTTTAAATAGCAGATTTTGACTAATGTGTAAACAGTGGCCACATGATCTGACGCAATGGTCATTCTCACCAATCAATGTAGTATCTAAAAGGGGTTTTCCCTGAAGGTGATGCTAAGAAAACCCCCTCGAAATGGCTGCTGTTTACAGAGTTACCAAAGGGCGCTTGTATGATAATCAGGTAGAGTGCCAAAAGGCGCAGGTATACGACTTAAGTAGATTGCAAAAAAGGCGCTTGAATGAGGTAAAGGGTTAAATTAATCTACTCATTTGTGACTCATTTAAGATAGCAAGGCAACCAAGAGAAATTAGTACTTCGTAAAATAAAGAGCTTTATTTTAAAGAAACATACCATTGTGGGGAAAATGAGTTTCAGAGAATTCCTGAATTTGCACATACAGATATTTTTGAAGGATGCCGTTACTGGCAATGAAGTCATGGCATCAATATTATACAACATGAACAAGTCAAAAATTTTTGACAGACAATTGTCTCATGATATGTTGAGTTTTTTTTTTAAATATGGATCTTGTTTAGTAGCATATGAACAGTTAGTCTGGTTCCCTTCCTTGTTGACTCCTTTTTCATAAAATAATAAAATACTACTCTGGGAACTAGACAAAAAACAAAAAGCAGTGATGTGTACACAAATTTTTATTCACGCTGTGTTGCTTGTTGAAACCAGTTGGATTTGGAATAATTTTATTAATCTTTCAGATGTTGGATATTTTGAAAGTAAATGTAATTTATACAGAATAATGCACAACTTCCGGACAAAAATTATTGCTTCCTATGGACTTGCTAAACTTGAATCGCCTTTTTTTTTATTAAAGTAAGGAAGTAGATGTTACCAATCTCTATTGTTTTTCACTTTCACTTGAATAAAACACAAATAAAGGCAACCTTTTCACATAATTTGGCTTTTAGATTGGACATATCCATATCATTGTAAATTCTTAGTAATTAAAGCTGCAATTTCTGTATTAGCCAAGGAACATTTCTGCAATTTTTTTTTATATACCACTTACATTTGTAAATTATACTTCAAGAACAGTGTGCTTATATTTTCTCGTGACTATTTCATTAATTAACCCCAAAAGCATACAATTACAGGATTTATATTCGGTGTATACACTATACAAAAATGCTTTTTGAAGAAAATCTTTTTTGCAGGTAATAAAATATATTGATTGCATTTGCTATGAGAAAAAAACCATGAAAAGGATTATATTTTATATGCTAATTTGTTATTTCTGATGCTTTTACTTTCTCATAAATACCATATTTATTAACCAGAAGTACAATTTTAAATTTGCCCCGTTATCCCTTCATAGTACCACATTGCCCTACACTTTAGAGTTGCCATAATCCAACTGGACCATTGGTCATATATTATGTCCTAATTATTGTTGTTGTTGTTTATTTTTTTTAACAAAATTTTTATTTCTAGTACTATTCATAGCAATAAAGAAATCTACTGCCCCTATCATGATCGCAAGGTTTGCATGTTAATAGAACTTGTTCACTCCCTAACCCCTTTACCGGCCAATTTCGAATGTTAATTTACCGATTGACAAAAATGTCATTCTTCGCTTTGAACAGTCTGAAGTACTCTCTCTGATTTGGCGGTACACGCTCAGTGAATGCCTTCCAATTCACAGCTGTTTGTGCCACTCTTTTCGATGCCATCGTCTTTGACGTGCAACCTAAAATGAAGGGCACTGAAGTCTCGTTCAAACAGTCTCACGAGTCTTCGAAACGAGAATTGATAACAAATGGCTGTCAACGGGTGCTTGTTGAAACTATCAACATTGTAAAATTTCACTGGAAAAAATTCACATTGAAATGAGAAATTGGTTTCATTCATTTCCTTTTCAACTTGTAATTTATGTATAACATTCACAAGACTTATGCAAGTGCAAGAGGGCGAACAAAAGTACGGAATGGCAGCGAATGGTAAACTCAATTCGACCACATTAAATGGCAAGGCCAAGGATGGAACCGCCACTTACGGTGGTGGTGATGATGTTGAAATGTGCACAAATGAGAGCAGCGTTCATATGAACTCGACTGATTCAAAGTCGCGCAAAAGCGACTGGATTAGGTTAAATGTTGGGGGTACGGTGTTCATGACGACTAGAACGACTTTATGTAAAGACCACAAATCATTCTTATACCGGTTAATTCAAGATGACCCAGATCTAAACACTGATAAGGTAAAAAAAAACACTTTCACTATTTTGTGTGATTATAATACATGGGAATAGGAAGCACAGGGATACACATTGCGTTTCTTGCTTGGAACTGGATACCATTTATCCCAGTTCTTTACAAAATAAGTCATTTCTTAAAATTCAAAACTAGCACAGAGGGTCTTGTAACATTGCTTACAATTTACCTATCATACATGTGCTATATAATAACTATAACTCCTATCTCGTGCAACTTATTTAATAATAAACGCCAATATTTTAAGCTACATTTCATGTAGCATAAATAAATTTGGTACCTATATTTAGCTCAGGCATTCGACTTTGTATGCATATCAGAAGTTTGGCTTACTATCATACCATTAAGGAATGTCAGACCATTTTCCCACACTGCTTAACATGATCATGATCGCACCCAATTAATATGCAAGAAAAACATGCTGAATGGAATACTCCCTTCTCATTGGCCAACTGAAATAAGTTATAAACAAATGCAGAACATCATTTTCTTTTAACCAATGAGAGGACAGTATTCAATTAAGCTGGATTTCACTTGCATTTTAAGCAGGTGTGATCATGGCATTAAGAGGTTAAAGTTAGGACTAGTTGGCTTGGTGTCAGGATGTGACTGGGTGGGACATCATACTATATGTCTGCGACATGATGCCTCAGTGCAAGACATCACTATAAACTGTTACACTGCCAAAACCATAGCGACATGACTGAAAACTTGTTCCAGTTATATTATAAAAAAAACATATTTTTATGGGTATATGTTGCATATAAAATGATTTGATAAGATCATAATTGAATATGTTGACAAATGTCTCGCTAGGATTTTAAAACTTGGAGTTCAGGACTCATAATTTGGTAACTATAGGAGTCCCACCAGCAAAAGTTGCAGTCTCACTAGCAGAAGTTGCAGCCCCCACTAAACCAGGCATTACATACTTTCTTACATTTTGCTACTGTCACATCTGAAGTATCAGTTGTAACAACTTTTAACACAATTCTGAATCTCATTGAAATCATTTTTCCATTTGACTCCAAAACACTTGTCTAAATTTGCAAATGGCATTTTATCCAGTTCTCTTGATTTCAAGTTTGAAGGCAATATTTATACAGCAACAACCAGAAATGAAATCAATAACAGTGATTGTGCTAGGCTTCACCAATGTCTGAAATTGCGATTTTGTTTTACATATTGGCAACAAAATGTACCATCTGGAAACATTTTTGCAGACATTTTTGGCTGATCAGTATAATACCCATTTGAGTTTGGAATGGAGAAATTTCAAAGGCACCATAACGGAAAAGCCATAAACTTGGATAGAAAAATGCACTGGAATTGTTACATAAACAAATCCTTATTTCATATTGAAGAACTACTGTAACAGTGCATTGTTATATCATAATCTACTTTATGCTGATATCAGGCTTTGATACTGTATGCTGTAATTTAGACAAAATAGCCATGCAACTGACTACCTACAGTGGACCACCTCTGAGACCAGAAACATGAAATGACTACAGTCAACCAAATGATTGCAATTTTTAAAAAAAAACAAAAGAAGAAAACAGAAAAAAAAGTTTTGCTGCAACTTAAGTGAAAACTGATTACCTCTGAAGCACGGATATAAACTAAGGAAATTTTTTATAAAATAATTGTTTCAATGTTCTACAATTATTTGATGTTGCCACAGCAATAACAAACAGTTATTTATTTGGTCCTTGGAAGGGAGTTTTTAGTGGCACCTTCAATAACACATGCACCTTCATCAAAGCAAGCCAGAACCTTTGATCAAAGAATTCAGCAACAAACTAAAATAAAAGCATTGTTTCAGTTTTCATAGTGATTAGAACATAATTATTTTGCTGCAAAACATTCCTTTGCAACAAAAATAAAGAGGACCCATGTGTGGGTGATTTTCTCCATCCCAAATAAAAAAGTTTCATCCAAATGCATGTAATTCAGCATTTCCAAGATCTTTGTGTTGAAAAGTTGAAAATATAAAAGAAAAATAATATGTTTCATATACAAAATATACACACAGTAACACATAGTTAGAAACACACATTAGATGATTCACAAAATTCAGATTGCATGTTTCTTACAAAATACTATACAAATCTTACATATCATTTGTTTCCACCATCAAAGAGGAATCAGCAATGGGCTCATGACTATTCAAGAAAACTGACTCTAGAAATTTAATTTGTGTCTAGAGAGATTTTAATTTTGATGTGAGAGATTTTGGAGGCAAGGGCCACCAAAGCTACCATTATTAGTATTATTATTATTATTAATTTTATTATTATTATTATTATTATTATTATTAAATGAGGGTAACACAATTAGCTAAGAACTAATCTACCTTGGGGGCCATCATGCAAAGGAATTTTATTTTAGTTGCATCTCTGAAGCCACTGGATATACTGGGTTTGGGAAAAGGAAATATAATGGGCATTTTTAATCTCAACTGGAATAATATTCCAGAGAAAACTTCCAGAGTAATGGAAATGTGTTTTAAAAAATTCCTTATTTGGCTTTAGAATTTTTAATGTTTGGTAGACATGGGAACCAATGTTCCAGCACATCTAGTTTATTGCATGCTATTTTTATACTGTTTTAGAGAAAAATGATCCTAGAGACACCATGGGATTGGGATGGGATAGAGTATTTCAAGTGTCATGTATTTTCGGAATTAATAGAACCAGTTATGTACAACTATTAGCATGTGGGGTCTGTGAAGTTTCTTGAGGTTAAGAAGGGATAGGAAGCTTGGTGATAGGATGCATCTTGATGAGCATTTCTACATAACTTCAGACATTGGTCATGGTGGTGCACATTTTATACTTCACTAACTTAACTTGGTTTAGGTATTGTGTTTATGTTCATTTTTCTGGCAACAAAAGAAGGTCATCAAAACGTATCATTTAACTTTTACTGTCTTTAAGTTTTGAGTTTTTTCTCATGGAATCATGAAACTTGGTGAGTGGATGCAGCTGACAAACACTGCACTTAAGTTTAGGGTATAACCGACTTTTGATCTGGAAATCGGATTCCACCAGATAGTATGAACTTCCGATAATTCGGAGTTTGACAAGGCAGGAATAACCGAATCAGATAATAAAAATAATAAAGTTAAATTTCTATTTCACGGTTGCAATGGCGTTACTGATGGTAGAACTTAAAATTACCTCTCTTCGTTCCAATGCGCATGCCCACAAAAACTTTCCAGTTCTGGATAGTTCAGAATCTTAGCTGTACTATAGATCATTATGGTTAAACCAATGAAAAAATGATATATGCCTAACATATTTTGTTCATACCAGGAGAATAATAATAGTTTATAATGTTTTAGTGCATTTTACAAAAAAAAAAATTCATGGATTCTTTGTGGCTTTGAACTTTGTTGGATTTTGCTATAGTCCTGCCATATCCTTCCCCTTGTGATGTCGGTGTGATGTGCAAAACATGTGTAACACAGTTTTAAAAGTTAATTTGAAAAACCTTTTAATTTAACATTTCCGATTAATTGAATCGTATCCGGAATCGGAAAAAGTTCATACCCAAAATCCAGAATCAGAAGTCAGTAGAAAAATGCTAATCTGTTAAGCCCGACTTACGTTGCAAAAAAGTGTATTTGTAGCCTGCATTTTATGCTTCATTAACTTTTTTTTCATTAACCATGATAACTGCTCCGTTGGCATAGTGGTTAGAGCATCCGCCTCAAATGTGGGAGGTCGAGGGTTCAATCTACAGTCAAATCATACCAAAGACTTACAAAAATGGTACAAACAGCTGCCTCGCTTGACACTCAGTAGGACTGGTTGGCCTGGTGACAGGATAATGTGACAGGGTGGGACATCATGTTACAGCAGCATGATGCCCTACTGCTAGATATCACTATAAGCTGCCACACTGCAGACATCATAGCAATATGACTGAAAAATTGTTAAAGCTACGTTAAAAATCATAATTACATCACATAATCACATCAGAACCATGATACTTGGATAATTGGATGCATCTCTTAATATTACTACATTTAAATTAGGTTACTCTGATATACATTTTATGCTTTGCTAACATTGGTAAAGTATTTTTGTTTAACTTGAGACATCAAATATTTTTCTATACTACATAAATTCTAAACCTACACAGAAATACCTTTATAAGCAGTGTAGTTGAAAATAGGAGTAAATATATTTCTTCAGTGGCAAACCTTCCATATTAATAGCTTGTACATGCTGTCATATGTTACAGGTTAACTGTGTTTTGTACATATGAATGAGTGGGAATTAAATGATTAACTGCATGCTGTTCATATGAGGCCTCAGTTGTACACACACACACACACATATACAGACACATTCCATATTAGGAGGTGTGATTTAGGAATTATATTATCTATTAGCTATATTCTTTTTAAAACCATCCAGTTTGGTAATAAGGCAATGCAATGTGAGATAACAATAAATGAAAGATGTAATCAGCTGATAAATATCAGTGATGAGATAATAATGCAAATACTTGTACATACTGGAAAGTGAATATAGAGAACTTTTAAATGGCAGCATCCCTGATTTTGAAGACCAAGAAATCATTTTAGTTTTGGTCATGGAGACTTTTTGCTAATTATATTTGGTAGAGCTTGTGCTTGTAATATAGCTTTAGTGTTGAATTGCATGTGAATGTAAAATGTTAATTTATTAATCTGCCATAATGAAATAAAGCTCATTCTCACCATGTTATATTACACATGTTGCAGACAATAGCATAAATCTGGATTGACTGTCACACATAGCCCCACCAGAAATCTTCTTTTGCAGTTCACTGTTATTTATACATGTATGTATATATGTAAAGACATATATTCAAGTCTAGGGATTTATCTGAAAGTAAATGTTAAACTTTTTATTTTGTAGGATGAAAATGGTGCCTACCTAATTGACAGGGATCCTTCTTACTTTGGCCCAGTGTTGAACTACCTACGTCATGGCAAACTTGTAATAAACAAAGACTTGGCTGAAGAAGGTAAGTCACTAAAAGTAGTCATACTCACTGCATGTACATGGGAGTTCCAATATGAAAAAGTAGGGATGTTTGAGTTTATCACTTATTCTAATTTCAAAGCTGCTTTTATTGAAGGATTCATTTTTGTGGGTATCAGTTTTTATGGTTTTTGCAAACATGCAAATTTTCATCTGTACTTAAATTCCTAGCTATGCCTCTGTGGTGGATGTGCTAATGTTTGTCAGGTCGTTAAATTTGGAGTTTGCAGTTACCTAAATTTTATGGTATTGAGGCTTAAGCTTATTTATAAGGATTTTAGTGTATCTAAATTACTTGAAAACTGTCAAGTTCCCCAGCATTGTGCTGTGTCAATTGTCATCCTCATACAGATATTTGCTACTTTCAGCTTCATATTAAAAGATTTATAAATTGTTTTCATTCATTGAACACAAACTGCTCAAGTGATGTCACACCATTCATAAACTCCACCTTTCTACAAAGTGGATTTTTTTTCACTGTAAAGGTGAGATGGTGGATGAAAGGGAGGTGGTCATAACATGCAGCCTAAGTAAATGGAAATTTGTTGAATAAAGTTTTTTTTAATTGACTCTAATAGCCTCATTATTCTGCAACAAATACACTGGTAACTGCAACGGTGGCCTAAGTGGTTAGAGTTTCGTGGGTTCTAAACCCATCTGAGTCATACCAAAGACCAGGGTTCCTGCAGGTCATGGAATCCTGGAAAAGTTTTGGAATTTAAAAAATAAATTTCAAGGGCCTTGAAAAGTTATGGAATTTGTCAAAACCTTGCAAAGTTTTGGAAAAGTCATATAACTTGTGACAATGGAGTTAAAGAAATTGATTACATCAAATTTCATACAGCACTGATTACCGATTAAATGATAAAATTACTATCGCTAAATGGTTTCAATATAACAAGAGTAAGTTCCCCTAATGGAAGAATCACATGATTGCCAGTGTAGTTCACTAAATAAAAAAAGCAACTGGAAAGTAATGTGTTTTGTTAATATTGTAAATAGGAACACATACAAAGACTCTGTGGGATTGTTTCCTTTTTTCTTTTGAATACAAATTACATTAAACATTGGATTATGACAAAAATTACTACATAAAGTCAAAGTGTGCTAGCCCAGGTAAATTTAAAATGTACATATTAAAAATATTTGTTGTTAACTTTGTTATTTTAGACTGAAAGATGTCATTCTTTATGTTCATTTACTTGACAATGCAAGATAGCAAGGTCCTTGAGTTTGATGAATGGCCCTGGAAAAGTTTTGGAAAAGTCATGGAATTTGTTTTTGTTAAGTCTGCAGGAACCCTGAAAGACATAAAAATGGTACTAACACTTGACTGCTCTGGTGACCTAGTAGCAACCCCAGTCAAAATTACAAAGTCAATATATTTGCATTTTAATGGTTGATTCTTATAGAGCTCATTCAGACCTTTTCAGAACAGTTTTAAGTTTTTAAATATGATGATCAGTTAAAAAGTTATGACTGTTTGAATACTTGCAAAAACTGGCTTTTCAGTGAATTTTTGCCTTATATAAATGTATGTTTCATTCTTCTGAGTCATGGACCTGACACATTTAAAAAAATAAGTATTTCTATCATAACTTTTGATCTAAGCAAGATATCTCCATGAAACTTGGCAGTCTTATAGAATTTTGCCTGTAGAATTTAAATATCTGCAGTAAATTAAACAATGTCCACATGATTTCAGTATAGGGAAGAATATAAGGTGTTTTAAAAAAATTTTCTTCTACCAGACAATTGAGATACTGGACAAGATATTTCTTAACACATCATTTAATTCAGAAGAAAACATTGGCATACATTGTAAACAGTTCATCAAATTTTCTATGCTCTGAGAATGTCCACTGATGTCCAGAATCAGCAAAATTCAGCAAATGTAAGACTATTTTTCTTATACAAGTTGAAAATTTATATCACAATTCCATATGACTGTCTGTGAATAATTATACAAGATTTTGATGATATTATATCAACACTGATGCCTGCATTTTGGCAGTAAGGTCCAGGATAATCTCATATATTTCTGCACTGAAAATGAACAAAAAAATGTTTTATGAACAGTTAAAAAAACTATATATATTTAAAAAGATATATATGTCATCCACAGGAACATGCAGTTTTATCAATAAAGCATGACAAAATTTCTGACAACATGAAATTACCTTTACAGTATTATTAAATATTTATTAAATAACGTAAAGGTGATTTCATGTTGTTAGAAATTTCGTCGTGCTTTATTGATAAAACTGCAGACTCCTGTGGTTCATCATATAAAATTGCTGTGCAGTACTTTATCATGGTACGAAATGTAGATCTGTAAAACACGTTTTCATTCTCTATTCGTTCTACCTATATTTCCAAGTAATTTGTTTAAATTTCATTTACAGATATGCAATTTTGTTTCTAAATGTTAAAAAATCATTTGCATACAATTTGACATTAATTTGTATTTAGATAAAAGTTTTGAAGAAGAAAAAAAACGTAAAATAATTCAAGAGTAAACCTGTTAAATCTGCATATATTTCAAAATCAGGATGATCATTTATGTGATACAATTTGCGCTATATTTCACAAAAATATTTAATAAATACAAAATAATTACTTACCGATACAGAACACTTAAACAGTGTACATATATCGCAGCATTTGTCTTGTGATCGCCAATTATTCACATTGAATGTTTATGTTTATCCTCGTGGATCCAATATGGCGACCTAGCGCATGTCTTATAGAGGTCAACTTGTAAATTCCGTACTTTCAAAATTAAATGCGGGTACTTAAATATACGTTCCGAAAAACAAATTTGGTATCAAAAGAAAGCTTAGAATATGTACTTTCTAATGGTATATTGAAAATGTAAATATAATGTTTGTGAGATGAAAAAAATGAGTAAGACTTTAGGGACTATTTTCTCAGCACAGGGTCATCATATGCAAATTTTCAAAACACCATTGGAAACGTTATTCATTCGCCATTCATAGTTCAAATTCTCATTAATATTCATGTGGATCTATTGACCCACATTTGCAAAACAAACACACTGGTATCAACTCGCGCGCACAGGAAATGGCACTTAACTGAAAGCTGACAATTTTGTTAACTGATCGATGATTACACAGCCATATGGTTAAATAATAACATGTATATATTAATGAATTTTATATGCATTTGTAGATAATTCAAGGCTTTTTAAATAAAGTTTTTTTCATAAAAATGTTTTTATCAATATTGATTTAAATGCAAAATTTAGTGCACACAGTATAAGAAAAAGCCGATTTTCACCCAGTTTACCTGTACGAAATAGGCACTGACTGGGGTTGCTAGACCTAGTGGTTAGAGCATCCACCTTAGATGCAGTAGGTTTTGTGTTTGAACCTCAGCCGATTCATACCAAAGACTGATAAAAATGATGCTAACAGCTACCTCATTTGGCACTCAGCATTAACAGGTTAGTGTTAGGACTAGTTGGCCTGTTGTCAGGATAATGTGACTTGTTGGGACATGATGCTACATGTCTGCAGCATCATTACCCAGTGCTAGACAGCACTATAAACTGCCACACTGAAGACATCATTGCAAAATGACTGAAACTTTATTAAAGCTATGTTAAAAATCCAAATAACACACACACACACACATTGCAGCCACCACAGGAACAATCATAAAAATCTTGCTATCATTACTCCTTCAGAACGAAAAGTCATATCAACATGGGGTTCTGATTACCAGCAGATTAACTAAGATATCTTTTTGATTCGTGTAAACCTGAGGCTTTACAAAAAGATTTACTAAGATTTCTATTTTATTTGTATTTCATCAGAAGATTTATGAAGATATCGTTTTATCTTAAATTAAAATTACTGTTTTGATGCCCATATGTGATGTCCATGATGGACATCTCTACATGATTTTATTACTACTACTATTAACCCTTTAACTACTACAGCTGTTCTGCAGTTTTAATACTGCTGAGTGATAGCGTATCAGTTACTGAGACTACTGATACTGTTTGCTAGGCTGAATACTAGAGCATCGTCATGGCTGACTACGGAAACTGACAATAAAAACATGGTTACATTTATATTCATTATTTCATTAGTTTTTGCTGGATTTCAGTGAAATAAAAAGCAGCTTACCTTGTATAGTGTCTGTTATTCATATATTTCCATTTTATTTACTCCAACAACAATCAGACAAGAAATCCCCGTCGCGTAAACTGTTTTGAATCGCACAAAATAAATCATCGTCATTTGATTCAAAATCACATACATCTTGTGTTGAAACGGGACTAACATCAGTATCTGATCCATTTACTAAGAATGATCCATTAAACTCTTCGATTTTGCTTGCACTAAACCCTTTAAAGTCACAAATATCTGACTAGGAATCCATTTTTGTTTATTTTAAATTACACATGTTTTGTACATTGCCGGAAATTTCCTTCCCGCGTGTCTAAATTTAACCTCTAAGTTTTCCAACTGGTATCAAAATGTTCAGTAACCAGTCTTCTCATTGGTTATGATAATGAAAAGTATGTAAATATCTGTACTTTCAACTAATCAACGTTTACTCAACATAGCAGTTACATCTATGCGACACTGGGGTTTTGAGTACAGCAGAACTACGCACTCATAAGCGACACTGGGGTTTTAAACAAGGCTTATCAACACTGCATATATGCGTCAGTGGGGTTCAGGAGCTGTTTACAGGCGATGCTCAGATGCGATAGTCGTAGTTAAAGGGTTACACAGAGAGTGATTTTGACAATGGGTTTTCATTAGAAGAGTTCTCTTAGTCCATAGTTGGCTCAGAATGAAAAGATGAAAACTGACTTTCAGATTGGCCACCATGGTGGTCATCTTGAAAATATTGGTATGTCTACTACTTCCATATGCCTGACCATATGAACATGGAGTTTTCATATAGTTGGTTCTGAATGGAATGGTGCCAATCTGTAATCCAGTATGGCCACCACAGCATTTAATTGTAATGTTTTAATGTTATTGCTGAAGAATATCATGGATACAAAGCAGTTAAAAGGAAGAAATGGTCGTATCTTGAATTCCTTGAATCCAAGGATGGTCCTGGCTTTCAAAAGGTTATCGCCTTAAAAATCACCAACCTCAATATTTTGTCACTAATTTTCAAAAAAATGTCACCAGAACATGTAGCGAATATTTTTCCAAGTCTATTAATGTAATATGCAGTGAAATTGAAAAAGATTGAATTTATTACTTCATTGACAACAAGCAATACAGCCATAATATTACAAAATAAATCATGATTGTTTTGGACTACTTCAATGGTTATTGCATCCCACATTACCGTTAGTAAATAGGTATGACTGTTATCACCTGAAATAAATGCATTATCAAATATAAAATATCTACTTTCCTGATATCTCTCTATCTCTCTCTTTCTCTCTCTCTCTCTCTCTCTCTCTCTCTCTTTCTCTCTGTCTCTCTCTCTCTCTCTCTCTCTCTCTCTCTCTCTCTCTCTCTCTCTCTCTCTCTCTCTCTCTCTCTCTCTCTCTCTCTCATTTTTTATTAGAAACATCAGGTATTATGTATTAAATCTGTATTATGTATATCAATTATGATATTATGTTCCAAACACTAGTTTTGTAAGAAACTTTAGTTAATGACATTTTAATACTAAAAGCCTATGATTGTACTTTGCAATGTAAGATTAAGTGACATCTAATGTGACTGGCGATTTCCTGCATTTAGGAATTATATGCCCCCTCTCTTATGGCTAGCTTCACAAAGTACATATGTCAACCAGGAGTTCAGAAATTTATTTTTGCTTGCTTTACATGCTTTGCTTTTTGTGAATTGCTTCCTAAATCCCAAGAATGATCACTGAATGCTGTATATTTTTGTCTCAACCAGCAAACTATGATCTCCCATTCCCACCAATGAAACTTACACAAGTCAACACCTGGCATTAATGTACCGTGTATATATAAACATTAATTACCATCATTATTAAATTAAAAGAAGGAATGAAGAAACATATCACAGAACATACATGCTCCCAAAAACCTAATTCAAAATATGTTGTTTAGTAAGCAGTGCTGTATGCAAATATGAGTTAACAATAAGGAAGCAAGGTGGCATATAAAATGTGGAAAATTGTTATGTATGGTATCTTGAGTCCCTCATTTGAATTGTTAGCATAAATTCAAACCCATTCTTAGGTATTGTTAGTTATGACACAAAAAGGGCATTGTTTATTTGTCAATCAATTGCTAGTGCTTTTACTCACTGTCAGATCAGCAGTTTCTATGAAGCACACCACTCCCTCAATTACTTGTTCCTGGATAACTTCTGAACCCCTGAACCCCGCTTAAAACATGGTGTCTGGCATGTCTCCTGATTTTTTTTCCAAAGAAAATATATTTTAATATGTATTGAACAAAAGTCATGATAAGAAATGGTAAAATGGTAAATTGAACCTTGATTTTTATCATCGAAAATTTTTGATTATTACCTGTAAAGATAGAATCCATATTGTGAAATCTGCAAGTTCTAATAAGATATAACATATTATGTTAGTTTTTTTTGAAAAAAGAGAATTAGTTGTCAATACACTGTAAATAATCAGTCTGGTGAAACAGTGATCAATGAAAATTCTGGTAAATGCTAACAGGTGGCAACAGAGAATGAAATAAACACCAATTAAATGTCTTGCTAGGTGTAATTCACATTATAATCCTTTAATTTGCCTGGACACTATAATCACAACATACATATTCTCTTCTATGAAAAGAGTCAATCCACTGTCACATGGAAACCCATGAGCACTTCTGTGAGAACCTAATTACATGCCTACATGCTGGCTTTGTTTTGATCAACAGCTTGGGGAAGTGTTTGTTGCAATAAATGAATCAATTGAAAGAAACTGGTGTTGTTTTATCACTTTTATCTTTTGTATCAAATCAAACAAGGTAAGTACAATAAAACAAGTTCAAAGCCATGCCAATAGGAGCATAAGTTCTTGTATTCATTACCATTCTCAAATTTCATTTTATTTGACTAATTGAAAATATTTTCACATTTTTATGTATTAACATCATTAAAAAACAGTAGTTCCCCTCTTATACGGCCACCCCTTCTGCACTGGGAAAGTGGACTTATATGGCGGGTGGCCTTTCCAGAGGGGGGACTAAATTTTTTGTGAGAAGTATATGTACATAGTAAGAAAGCTTCATTTTTCAAAGCATTTAATATCTTCGTTTGAAAGCAACATTAACTATTGAACGGTTCTTGTGCTATAATAGTTTACTTATTTCAACTGAATATGCATTAATAGTTCTTATTCTTGGCGTAAGTGTGATATGCGAGCGGGAGTTGTCATGCACATTGCAGAACCATTCAAAAACGTCATTTGAATCTTGGTACATACGCAATTCTCTTTCCATTTGCTCCATTTTCCCACTGCTGCTAAATAACTTATCGGTTACAATATTATTTATTCAAGTCTTTTCAACATAAAATTGTTTTATTCGAGTCTTTTCTACCAAAATTTGTTTGACCAGTTCCCCTCACCCGATATCGTAGACTATAATTAACGACGTTTTCTGAAATAATCATCTTCGTTTACATGATGACATGTTAATGTTTGGTAATGAGTTATTCGATGTTGCTAACTGTATGTGATTTAATTATGCAGACATCACATTTGTTGAGTGGACGAAATGCTTTCTTCGTAAAGATGCAACAAGTTGTGTTGTCACGTGATTTTTCAGTCTTTGTCTAGTACCCTGTTTCTATTTTTAGCCAATGCTGACCGTGTGTTCTTGACATTATTCTTGACATTACATACTTCCAGTTATAATCATCAATGTTGCAACTACAAGACTGATAAAACAATTTTTTTTCTGCATTTAAACAAGATGCCATATATTTTTAAAGGCAGCTATTGTCACGTGATTCATTAGTGGCAGACTGGTACCCTATTGTTTTTAATTTTTTTTTTTTTAATTTAAGTGCGAAAAGAAAAACAGTTTGGATATGTATGCAAATTTCATCTGAACAATAGCACATCCTGGCCATTAGGATTTATAAACTTTACAATTGTTGTGTAATAGCCACTAATTATGTAAGTTAACCAGCTCAATGTCTTGCAAAGGGAAGCCATAAAGGCTATCAAACCATTTTCCAGGCAGACTTTTGTATTGTACATCAATATTGCCACTTACTACTATTAATAAGTGTAATCTTAACAATTATCAGTGGATAAACCAGACATCTTATGATAACAGGCAGTAAAGATATACTGTTACCTTTATGTATGGATTAAAATTTGAGTCTCTCTAGGCTTTATTGAATAATATTATACAGGATATAATATTAACCTTAGTGGTACATGTAGAACACTTTTTTTGAAGAACGAAAACCTGACATCTGGAAACAGAAATCGGATTAATTAACACAATTAGAAAAAAAATTGTTCTAGATAATATTACTAAATAAAATGCGGCGCTTGTGAGGGATAAATTTTATGTTTTTGCAAAAATATGCTGGTCGCGTTAGCCGAGTGGCCTTTCTTTCGTGAGGGGTAATTTTGAACACAAATTCGTTTGTGCCTTCAGATTCTGGCTGTAAGAAGCGGGTGGCAGCTGGTGAGGGGGGCCGTTTAAGAGGGGGACTACTGTATATATTATCTGTAATGCATCCTAATCATTTTCTAAATGTGACCATGGAGAGAAAGGAATTAAGCGAAAAGGTGCACTCAGTGACTGAAAAGCTGTGCATCATAGATAGGGTTCATAATGGCAAAGTGAGTATGCTGAGTCCACATTTAGAGGTTGGCTTAAGGATGAGCTGAAACTTTGAAATTACTTACATGATGTTGATTCAGATGAAGGGATGAAATGAAAACGAGCATGGACTGCAAATGTGAAGTGATCTCTCAAACGTGTCACAAACCACAAGTGTTATCGTGTTATAATTTATGCTGTTTTAAATTTTTAGACCCATTAAATTCATGTTAATGTTTGTGAATTTATTTTTTTCTTCCATTTTACTTCTACTGCAATAAAAATCTACACACTGTTTGATCGACATTGTTTTTTCAAAATGTGACAATCTACTTTGGATCAAACAATAAAACTAGAATGTATACCATTCACAACAAAAATTAGTGACACTAGCATGAAGTCCTATAAGTGCTAAGTGAACAGAAACCATGTGGAATAATGTTTTGATGCTTATATCACAGTTGATGTTTTAGGACCATGATGTCCACAAGTTATGTCCACAAGTTATCTGGGGAGTGGTGTATGTTGAAGAGGCTTGAGTCTGGCCTTTATTTATTGTTCAGTTTCACCAAAGCTGACCAGACTATGGGGCACATTGGGGCATGATAAACCTTGCATTTTTCTTCTTGCACCTCATGACTGAGAGTTTAGCTCTTCATGGTTTTGTTTTTTTGTTTGTTTTTTTTTTTACCTTATTTCCCCCATCTAACTAAAGCTTTTGTCAAAGAGAGAAAACATTAAATGAAACAATAAATTTAAATTATGAAAATACATTCCACCTCTCCTGGGTTTAAATGTTAAAAAATTCACAATAATTATATATATATATATATATATATATATATATATATATATATATATATATATATATATATATATATATATATAGACACCCTGGAGGTTAAATCCCAAGAAAGACCATTTTGCATGCTGTCTATGCTATTCTTTGCAAGTACATGTTAATGACCTCTCCATTCCCAACAATCAAGATTTTATTTAAATAATGTAAACTTCTTTTTTCTTTTTTGATCTTTGCTCATGCTATGAACTGTGGTGAGTTCAGAATATGTCACTGGCTGAGAAATTCACAGAGTAAACACCTGGCATTCCTTTCATTGTATGGTACATATTTATAATACACATGGGTAGCCTAATTTCCTTATTAGCAGCTGGCTAGTCTGATCTGGTCTGCCAAATCTTGACCTCAAACAGGTATTAACTTGGAATGACTGAATACAGCTATAGCAGGTAATTAGCATGTAAATGCCACTACAAAGTCATGTGATTCTTTTATTATGGAATTGACCACAAAAAATTAGAAGGAATTGCTTCCCTAGTGGTATTAATTGATAATGGAATATGGTACTGCATTTATATGAGCAAAATTGATCATAATGCAAGTGAACAATACAATATAGATTTACACTTGTGAGCATATATCTGTCTGTTTGTCTGTCTGTCTGTCTCTCAATGGGGGCATTTCTATGATCATTAGGTGCAAAAAATAAATTGTGATGGAATGTCTTTGTCATGGTTGTTCATTTTCTAACTTGTAAATTCTAATGCACATATATGTAATCAAATTTAAACATCATACATTACTGGTACAAGCTGCTTAAGCGCAATTGCATCTGATGTATGTTTTTTTATACTAACGATCATGTAATTGTTTAAAATACTTAATATTGGATCCTCTACTTTTTCATACACAATCTCTTCCCCAAAATGAAATATTTTTTACACATTATTTTTTGTACTTTTGGAGAACCATTTTCTATATGAAAAATGTGACAAAGCAATTCAGATGACATGATCCATATAAAAGTTGCTTCAGAGTATAAGATGAAGCAAAGATTTTCTGGCATAAAAGTATTAACTTGTAGACTAGCTAATACAGTACAAATCATGATCAGCAGTTTTTATACTTTGACTTTTCAGAGGGCTTAACTAGATCTTAATCAAGTTCCTGAAATTTAGAATAGATTTTCAAATTTGACTTGTTTGAATTCATTGAACAAGTCTTGTAAATTGTTACTGTGTTTTACAAAATAACACTTATTACACAACTCATTTTGATTTCCTGTAGCAGAACATAATACTCAATTTGTTCAGCCCATATTTTTGAGAATATTGAAGTCACTTATCTATTTTTGTTTTGTTCTTAAGGTGTTTGTTAATGGTTTCATTGCCTATATTTCATGGCCTTGATAGATTTTGTTCTCTTTGATGATGTATCAATCTGAATCACAGACAATCGAATCCCACTGCTTTTATAGATGTTAATAAGAGCAGTTTTAGAGCAAAACTTTTGCATGGACTCTATATGTAAGCAGTGACCTTCAGCATCTGACGTATTTGTTGCACAGAGCCCAGGAATACTAAAATAAAGAGATAGGGCTAGCATTTATTGAATTCAGATAGTCCATTAGGTGACTGAATAGTCATTTGATATCCCAAAAATAGTTGTCCTAAAATATAAGAAGATAAGTACAAAAATCTTGTTCAATAGCACTAAAAAGAATACATTTTCAGTGTCACATATAAAGACAAAATGCACAAAAATCTTGTACAAAGGAGAACATATTTCCAATGGCAAATAAAAAGGCAAAATGGGCATTCAAAAATTAATGGTTTTATATTAAATTGCCTTCTCTTTGCTCCTGAATATATGTGGGCTAATTCTTTTCTGGTAGTCTACTGGACAACCTTTCTGTTGAGGTTTGTTGGACCCTTTTTGTTTCAAATTTTGTGACATTGAACTCCCATGTTTTCATTTAATTATCTACAGGTTACTGTTACATGTGTTTTATGTCACTGTTATTTATTGATTCCAGGTGTATTAGAAGAGGCAGAGTTCTACAACATTACAAATTTGATCAAACTTGTGAAAGAAAGAATCAGGGAAAGAGATGCTAAACAGAATCAGGTACATTTTAAAGTTTTTTTCATTGGTTTAATTCAAAGACAATGTAAATATGGGGGAAGACACAATATTTTTAAAATAATTTTACACATGATTTCTAACAAAATTTTTATTAGTACATTGTTACACCTATCTGCATTGTTTTTATTCAAAGGCAAAGTTAATATAGGGAAAAAAATTACATTTGTGAAAAAAAACAACAAAAAAAACTATGCCTCATTTTTCACATGTGATACCAGAACTTGTATGGTCTTGTAATACAAGTTTGCAAAGCTAATTTACACACTTAATGTATGCATTTTGCTCAAATTTAATTGTACATATTTTCTATGTGAAATGTCTCACAGATAGTCACTGTGTTGCTTTTACCTTAATAACCCAGGGAGACTTCTTATGAGCAGTTCAACACTTATTTCTCCTAACTTAAAACCTGTATCAGTTATGTTTTGAAGAAAGATATTTGTAAGATCCTGGGAATAAGAAAAAAAATAGTTTGGAGAAATGATGCATAAGTAAGGATACCATTATGGTAGTATATTTAAATATTTGTTTACATTCCAGACCTACATGAAGAATGTGTACAGAGTCTTACAGTGCTCTGAGGAAGAACTCACACAAATGGTATCCACTATGTCTGATGGTTGGAAATTTGAGCAGGTAATTTGTAAATTTGGTATTTACATAAATGGTGACCACTATCAGTGGTCAAGCTAGACTTAAATTTTAGGGAGAAGTGACTTCTCCTTTTGGTCAGAACAGGGAGAAGTGGGAGCTAAACAGGGAGAAGTGGGAGTTAATCAGGGAGAAATGAGACCAAAACAATAAACTATATATATATATATATATATATATATATATATATATATATATATATATATATATATATATATATATATATATATATATATATAGACACACACACACACTCACATACACAGATACATTAACATATTTTAATGATGGGCTCTATTTCTTGGTATGCTTTTAACAGTTTAAGCAATGCCTTATTTTCAAGTTGAAAAATATTTGTTATTTGTGAGTATCAATATATTTTGTATGCGTATAAAAATTATATTCATACCCATTCTATTCATACTAATATATGTGTTTTTGAATTGAAGTAAATGCAGGTTTTTTTTGGCTGTATGACTTAAAAATCACATATGAAGCTATACAATGCAATTAATTTTCACTGATAGAAGTAACAAGATTAGAGCCTTGTAAATGCAAGTTGGCAAAAATGCTTAATAAACTACCACTTAATTATTTTATTTTTCTTAAGTTTTGTGTGCAATTGCAGTCAAAAAGATTTCTAGCATATTTTGAAACAGCCCCTAATACATGTACATAGGAATAAATGCACAGGTGACTTCAAGCCACACTGTTCGTCCTGATTTCATTGTTCCAGATAAAACATTAATGTAACTATCATAAACAACACACTGAAGCACTAAAGTCGATATATAACTAAACTGGACCTTACTTTTTACCCCTAACCAAAAACCCAAGAATTGGTCTTACAGTGAGCGGGTACATCTATTTTTAGACGGGGGAGGGTCTCGAACTACACACTTTCTTGCTTGGTTACAAAAACCCATTAAAAGTTCTGCATATGGTTTGTCTACCTACTGGTAATAATGACATGGATTGGTTAAATATTATTTGCTTCATTACTATATATATATTTTTCATATTTTCACAGTTTAATGAAGTGGTATATCAAATACTCAGCGATGTCTGCCATTAAAATTTGATTTACGGTTTCAAACTGATTTTATACAGAAAATACGCAAATACAGCTGTTAAAATCTCCATTTATTAAAAATAGGATATAAATTAGAAAACGCTTTTCACCGATCATATTTTTAAAAGCAAATTACTATTTGCATATTGATGTTTAAATTTCAAAACAGAATTTGGTATCTTTTCATCGTAGCACAGTAGGCCCAACTTTACGAAATCAAGCAGTGATATCTTGCTCCGGAAAAGGGTTAATGGTCAGTTAACGATTTAAACTTGCATGTAAATGTGCCAGAATTTCTTTGTTGCCATAAGCAGATTGGTATGAACACAACGTAAATACATTTGGCGTTGGGTTACAGCAGTGCCAGAACTTACTGGCTACAGTGAGGGGGTATCTCAAGGTCGTAATCTACAGTCATATTACGTCCGAAAAATCAGAGGGCGAAGTCGTTTTCGCTTTCATAACAGAAGAAGGTGATGTTTACACTTCTCAGGCGACTTTTTCGCCCACTTCACCTGGTAGCCTGACCCCTGCACTATGTCTGATGGTTGAAAATTTCAACAGGTGATTTGTAAAAGTCTGCCTAGAATATCATGATTTTCTCAGCAACTACCAACACCTGGTGTGTCATTACCACTTAACTTTGTATATGATGTCATTCTTAATGTACCATATCTTATCATTGGTCACAACAATATTGGCAGAATTGTCTGCCAGAGAGAAGAATTCCCAACCTAGAGAAAGAAAGCCGACTTTTATAAAATATACATTCTGTGATTGGGGCACTGCTTATGACCTCATCAGTGTGCACCTAATTATGATGAAATTTACAAAATTTATACTTTTCTAAGCAAACATGTATTTTCTTGAATATGGTATATAAGTAACAGCTTTAAATCTTAACAGATTCCCAACGCTGCTTGTAACTTTTTATGAAATGGTGTCCCGATTAATGAAAACAGTTGAATCAGGCAGAACATAAATAACTCCATCTCTTTTGTTAATAGTCATTATATTCTTAATGTAATACTTTTGTGTTTATCTTTTGTTTAACATATTGTAATAAAGACAAGTTCAGATTCAAGCTGTATTTTGTGAAAAGAGTTGTGTAGTTTCTGTTTGTTCATGAAGGCACATATTATTTAACTTATTTCATACATTTCCTTTGGGATGAGAACTAAGATAAGATAGTGTGTGTGTGAGTGTGTATGTGTGTGTGTGTGTGTGTGTGAAATTCAGATTCAGTTTGTAGTTTGTGAAAAGAGTTGAAGAGTTGTGTAGTTTCTGTTTGTTCATGAAGGCACATAATATTATTTAACTTAATTCATACATTTCCTTTGGGATGAGCCCTAAGATAAGATAGTGTGTGTGTGTGTGTGTGTGTGTGTGTGTGTGTGTGTGTGTGTGTGTGTGTGTGTGTGTGAAATAGTTTATTCTGGGCACAGATTACTAGACTGATAAAAGCTATATTTGATTCAACCTCATGTGGCTGCACTGTCATTCTTTTTATGTTCATTTCAGTTGATAAATATTGGCTCACAGTATAATTATGGTACAGAAGATCATGCTGAGTTTCTGTGTGTAGTATCCAAGGAATGTCCAAATAACTTAAATGGCCAAGAGATAGAGGCTACAGACCGAGCGAAGGTAAGAGAGATAATTCCAGTTTTGTATTCAGCTTACTCTGACTAGAGTGCATGATGTCAAGTTTGATTTGGAAGTTGTTTAATTTTTGGTAATTAAGTGGTCATTTAGGCCACTCTGATTATTAAATAAATACATCTTTTTATGACCAAAGTGTAACCAAATTTTACTCTTCATGAAAACATGACTTTGAAAAACATGAAAGTCCAAAGTTGTCACTAACAGTTTTTTATGAAAATGAATGTTTTTGCATCTCAGAATCTCAGAACCCACTTATTTATATTGCATCACTGGTTAGATAGGCAGTTAAAGGTCCACAACTTTAAAAGTATTTTGAATGCAAGAAAAGACAGACTGATGCTATCAGTCTTGAAAAACTTTTGAAAGCCTTTACATTTGGTAGCCTTGGGTAGCATTTTTAAAGCTCTTGAATCTTGCAAATATTTGACCTTCCAGTCTTTCATTTTTACATGTATACTTGTTTTGGTGGATCTAAAATATTAACACATGTTCTGATCCTTGATTTTATCACACACAATATTTTTTCTATACCTTGGTATTTTTGACTTGTGATCAGACTGATACATTTATTAGAACTTCCAAATCATTGCTTTGGTGTCTTTATGAATTTACCAGACTGTAAATGGCAGATGAAACATGATGAACTTTTACCTCCTCATCAATTTGAACAGGGAGAAAGACTATTCATTAGTAAATGTCACAAATCCCAGTTACAGATTAGAGAGTTCAGAGTGGACATTTCTGTGCAATATGTTTTTTATGATTTAACAGATTGTGGAGAAGATAAGGGAGTATGCTCTTTCCTCACATATGGGAAAGTAAAATACTCAAATCATTACCACCTTTCTCAACATTTTCAGTTAATACTCTTTGGGATTAAACACTGTGCTTTGATCTGTCAGCACCCCACTTTCCTATATTCCAATTCAAGCCCATATATAGGCATGGGGACTCAATAACCAATTTGTGAGTCAGCAGCATCTTCCTTTCCCACCATGGCACCTTGGATGATTTGACTAGAATGGACTTAGGCCTTTCCCATCTCTTCATATTTCATTATTGAAGAAAAAGGAAGCAGCCATCCTTCTCCAACATTCATTTGGGATTGTCAGTCCTCTTTGCCATGTAAGGAGTAAGAAGGGTCCGATCCTGTCCCCCACCGCCATGGTCAGGGATAATTAACCAACAGTCATAATTTTCCCTGCTCCAAAGAGGGAATCTACAAGGGACAGGCCTTTAACAACTCAACAAATACGATAGGACAACAAACTCTCTGTTTTAGTTGACATGAATAATTTGCCACAAGATCCAGTTGTGTTGTATTCTTTCCCAACCTTGAAAGTCCCCATCTCCATCTCACCTGTCAGTTCACTTGATGGAAGATGGGGAAATGATGTTTACTGCCTTTTCAGATAATTGTGCGGTGTCTTCTGGATCTTTGGGCTCCAGGATCTTGTCCAGTGTGGAGAAGCTGTTGGTAATGCAGTCAAAATGAACCTTTTATATCTCCTACACTCAGTGATGGTCATTGAGTTACCACAGAAGTTGTCCAGAGGCCAGGAGGCTTCAAGGCATCAGAAGAGATAGTCTGACTCCTATTCTGTGCTTTTGGTCCCTGGTTTCCATCTCAAGTTACAGAGTCTACTACCCCACTTGGCCATCTAACCTCCAGCACTGGACTTGGGTACCTCCTAGGTGATGATATTTGGCAGGAACCCTGGCCCTTATTTCTATCATATCTCTGGAGACTATGGAACTTGACACCCGTACATCATTTACCATAGACTCCTTTATGCAGTGACCTCCTTTAGTCTATTAAAGGAGGAATCTCTGGCAGCCTTAACCTCTCTATCACCAAGACAACAAGACACACACTTGATGCTTGTGACACTCCTCGTGGAACTTAACTTTTGTAATTATTCAGCTCTGATTTGTATATGGTCCTAATGGAACACAGCAAAAATGTTTTGATGGCAGTGCCATTTGATGCAGAGACCTTACTCTGTGGCTTTATCCTCACAGTGGCCACCCAAGATCAGCAATTCCAGTTTTTGAATGCACTCCATGGCTGAGACAAACGGGCAAAGAGGCCCTCTTAATTATTTTAAGCTTGGACTTCAACAGAACCATCTGCAGAACACTACCTGTTTCCTATGGAGGAAGGCAATCAACTCTAAAAGTTGCACTGCACCTTCTTCTGCTCAGTACCCTCCTCCTTCTGAAGTCCCACTAGGTGCCAGAGTGGGCCTAATGGATGATGCTTGATTCTTTTGCCATGGAAGAGAGTCATATTGCTTTCACTTCTAGGACCTTCCACCTCCATCATGGACCCATATTTAGTTTCAACAGACTAGATTAAAATCCTTATGGGAAGTGGTGTGCAACTTTATAAGGAAAGCTGCAATAGAGAGGGTGACAGACATCCAAAGTCCAGAATTTATTCTCAGATCTTGCTTGTTTCCAAAAAGGGGGAAAGAATTACAAGTTGTTAGACCAAAAGAACTTATGGGATCCATCATCTGTCAGTCCCTTAGCACAAGTTTCTTATCACTAATCCTGTTAAACTACTTGGAGAAATGCCATGAAACTATGGTCTGCTTGGTCTCAGATGAAAATGGTACTGCTAGGACATCTTGAAAATTTTGTTATTGCTACTTTTCCTGAATGGATGGTCATATCAGGATGAAGTTTTCACTACAAGACTATATATATATATATCTATCGTAACACCCTTTCCCCACATACAGAATATCATTAGCTAACCATTACTAAATGAATGAATGAAAACTCCCTTCTTGCAAATCATACCATAACTAAATGGTGCTGAAACAGCAGGAATATGACCCATTTATCCAGAAATGTTATGATGCTGATCTGTTTTCCCAGATTTGTCAAAGCCTTCCTGAAACTAAAACTTGACTTGCTATTGATATGTTCATACTCCCAACTTGAATTAGTTTCTGTGATGCTGACCTAGTTACACAGATTTATAATTGCTTCACCCACATCCATCCCAGATACTCTGTGTTTTTCCCACATTTTCACCCCCAACTTATATTTCTTGAAACCTATTATTGGTACTGCTATATATTTCACTTTTTCCCCCAACACTAAAAATCCCTTTGGTCATTTGTACTAAGAATCCCTTTGGTCATATTAGCTTGGAGTTTTTATAAGAAGACTTCTTATGGTGACTAGCAGGCTGTAAATAAAAATTGCACTGATCTGATATCCAGTTTGGCTGATACAGTGGCCAGTTATAAAATCATTGCTTCTGTTGTATTAACATTTGGGTTTCATCATAAGATTATGGTATAATGTCTGGTTGGTACAAAATGAAAATATTGCAAAATTTTATGTTTATTAATGCCACCTTGGCAGCTATATTGAAATTCTTGTTTTTGCTTCTTAGTGGAAAGTCATATCAGTATGGGCTATTTATAATGCATAGTTAGTCCTGAATGAAAATGGTATCTGACCTCAAATATGGCCACGATGGCAGCTATCTTAAAAAACTTCTTGCTGCTGCTTCACCTAAGTGGAAGTCATATCAGTATGGAGTGTTCACCAGAAAATATCTTATATTGAAAAAGTTTGTCCAGCATGAAAATGATGCATATCTGTCAGTTATGGCCACCATGGCAGCCATCTTGAAAATCTTGTTACTGTTCCATTGGGTTTTTACCAGAAGACTTCTTATGGCATTTGATCATAATAGAAAATGATGACCAGCAGATATCCAATATGGCTGCCAAAATGAACCTGTTGAATATTTTATCATTCTCTAGAAGGGATGGTCAAATTGACTTGGGGTTTTAACTAGCAGTGTTCTAATGGTATCTCATTTGACTTCATCAATGTGGGCTAATCCTATATCCAGTATGGTAGCCACAACAGCCAATTTGAACATCTTCGCACAAGAATATAAGAGATGGTTTCAACATTTAGCAGATAAAATGGAGAAATTGTCTAATCTTGATCATCTTGGAATTTTTTTCAGACAGTAGAGCATCAGTCCATTTGAGGGACTCTTGTTTTGAGGAACAAGATAAAGATGTTCACCTTAATCAGTAATGCTGTCAGATGAATTGGTGGTCTACATGGATCTCCAAAATGCCTACCTTACAACCCCATTCTCCGTACCCACAATGAATTCCTATGGTTTTATTTGGACCAAAAGTCTTTTCTTATTCAGGCTCGTCTCTGCAGCCTAGTTTCTACGCCAGAACCATCACCAGGGTGATGAGTGCAATGCCCGCTCACTTAACTCATTAACTCCTAGCGCCTCGATAACTCGTCGCACTTTTCACCTCTAATCTCCCGAGCGCCTTGTTAGCAAGGCAGAGTTTACCTAGCTTATTTCCTGGGCGCCGAGTTTGAGAGGCAGTATTTGGCATGGCTTATTTCCCGTACGACGAGTTACGTCGTCGCTAACCATTGGTTGATTTCAAGCCATTTCTTAATTATTCAGGCAATTGAACCAATAAAATTTTGGCTTACGTGGACAGTGTGAACTCTGCTGAACAAAGGGAAAAAAATTTGATTGCAATAGCGCCAGTAATAGTGAAGTTATTTTGATTTGAAAATGATGGAAATTGTCGAGAATCAGCCACTTGGAGTAGAATTTTACATGACAGATTCTGATGGAGGATTTTCTGGATTCTAATCGGACGAGATCGATAGTGACATTGAAGTAGCAATTAATGATGATAGCAAGAGTGATGAGAATGAGGATGAGAATGTTGCAGAGAATGGAGAAGAAAATGGTGGAAGAGGTGATCGATGGATTATAAATGACAGAACACACATCGACAAGAGGCAATTTACGGGACCAACACCAGGACCAACAACAGATTCAGACCCTGATGCAAATGAATTTAATTTTTTTGAGCTATTTTTCCCAGCATTTTTGTTTCAGTTGATCATACACGAGACCAATCTTTATGCAAGGCAAAAGCAGGTGGAGAAAGAAGACCGGAACTGGAGAGATGTTACAGAGATAGAATTGAAAGCATGGCTGGGAATGAGAGTTTATATGAGCATTCTTCAGCTCCCTGAGACAGCCATGTACTGGTCAACAGATTCCTTATTTGGAAACCTAAGTTTGAGAAGGATCATGAAGAGAGACAGGTTTGACAAAATATCTCAATATTTTCATATAAATGATAGTCAACGCAATCCTCCTCGACGTCAACCAGGTCATGACAAGTTGCATCATGTGAGGCCAGTGTATGACGCCATCAAAACTGCTGCTTACAAAACTTCAATCCTCATCAAAATGTAAGTGTAGATGAAGCAATGATAAAATTTCGAGGTAGGTTAGCCTTTCGCCAGTATATACCAGTCAAGCTGACAAAGTATGGAATCAAGGTGTGGATGAGGGCTGATCCAGAAAATGGCTACACCAACGAATTTCAGGTATATACAGGTAAGGATGCAGGTACCAGAGAAGTGGGATTAGCCACACGTGTTGTTATGGACCTAACACAAAAGATATGGGAAAGAAATCATATTGTAAATGTAGACAATTATTTCACTAGCCCAGACTTATTTGAGAAGCTTCTACAGAAAGGTACATATGCATGCGGAACTGCAAGAAACAACAGAAGAGGATATCCTATTCAGCATCTTAATAAAAGAGATATTGAGGTTCAAGGGGAATTCAAAATGGCACAGCGAGGGGAATTAACAGCCTGTGTTTGGATGGACAAGAGGCACATCTACACCCTATCAACAGCAGAAGATCCAGCAGCCATAGAGAAGATAGTACAACGCAAATCCAAAAATGGAGATGTGAAAAACATCAAAGCACCATCCATCATTCAAGAATACAACATCAACATGAACGGAGTGGACATAGCAGACCAGCTTAGAACACAGTACAGTACATACAGAGCAGCTAAAAAGTGGTGGTTGTACCTTTTTTGGTTTTTGTTTGATATTGCTGTCACCAATGGATTCATATTAATGAGAGAATCAGAACATCATGTCAAGCGGAGCAGGAACAGACGGGTAAAAGCACACAGGATGATTGATTTTAAAATGAATCTGGCAAAATTGCTGATTGGTGACTACCAGGAAAATGATTTAGCCACGTTGGCAACAAATACAGGAGGCCACTTTTCTAAGAATGGTGAGAAGAGGGGAAGATGTAGACAATGCAGCAAAGAAAAGCGACGACGGGAAGTTTTAAATATGTGTATTCAGTGTAATATTCATTTGTGTGTAGATTGTTTTAAGCCATATCATGTAGATCTTTTGAAGAATCATTAAATAAATGTTTGAGAATTAAAATTTGTAAGCATGAATGTTCATAATTCAGAGTTTGATAAGTGTTTTATTAGCAAGGTAAATATATGCATCTTGGAACAGTATTCACAGGAGATTAAGTTTGCAAGATAAATGACAAGTGGAATTTTTGTGTACATAAAATAGAATTATTTCATGTGTTCATTATTGTGTGTGAATTTCTAATGGATTTTATGGATTATTCAATGGCAAGAAAAGTAAATTGGTAAAAACACCATTTTGTTTCACCTTTATGCAGGAGTATTATTTCTGCATGTGGCATGAAATTTATACCATTATGTACATAATTTCATTGAGAACTGATTTGCCAAATTTCAGCCAAATTAAATGAATATAAATAAAATAATACGAAATTTACTGCAAGTACCCCCCTATGGAAAAATATGCAAGCCAAGTGCTGTCAGTAGGTCTCAGGGATACAGGTACTGCTAAGGCTAACACTGCTCTAGGTGGTATCTGCAAGAATGCTGTAGGGGACTAGGGGACTGCTTAGCTATTTGGCTCAGGGGTTAATGAGTTAAGGTCAATCATCCAGTATTTTGATGGCTAATTGATGAAGACATATCATTGTCAGGGATGTGTAACGCTCTTGGGACACCATAACTGATCTAGTCTAAGTTCCAGCCTGGAGAAGTTGTCTCTGTTACTTTCTCAAAATTTGTTTTTATTGGGATGAATTTCCTCACCAGTCAGGGTCAGTTCATGTTCTTTCAGAGAGGATGTCACAGATTCCATCTCATTGCAAGGCTCCCCAAGAAGATATAATTCTCTGCTAGCCTCTTCCTTTCTTTTCTGATGGCTCAGAATGTGTCAGAAGACTTGGTTTCTGTATGAAGTCTTCAGATGTGGCCTCTAGTTTTTCTTGTAAATAGAAGATCTCACAAGCACCTCTTGCTTGTCTGGATCCCCGTATCCAAACTTTTGTCAATGTGGGAATAGGTGTCAAAATTATGACAGGTTTCTGACTGGAGTTCCAATTTATGATCCAGAACCTCACTCCTTCCTGTACATGAATGCCTGTGGCCCAAGGGATAGTCATGTATGGTTTCTAGTCTCCATAAGAATCTTGCCTATGTATCAACAGCCTGAAAATGCAGGCTGTATTTTCAGTACTTTATGAAGGCCTCCACCTAATTAGAAATTGTGGCCTTATGGTCATTATGGAAAACATCTGTCAAATTCATACTCAGATGCCATGTCCATAGCTCTCTGTTTGAATTTTGGAACCTCCATTGGACAGCCTCATCAAAAGATCATTGTTAGCGTTTGACACATGCAAAAGATATATTATGGCAGATAGCCTGGCCAGACAATGGTGAGTACTTGTCATAGAATGGTCCCCACACCAGTAGGTGGCAGAAAAACACTTCAGAACAGTCAATGGTACAGTTTGAAAAGCACAGTTCTATGTGTCATGTCAGTTAAAGACCAGAGAGCATGGGTGCTAGATGCCTTCAATTCCAGTGGGATTTGTATACACCTTACCAAATTTGTGAGTACAATGGTCTCCCACTTGTATGGTTTTTCGTGAAGAGTACTTTTGAACAAAAACTTGTCGGTGCCAATGGATTCTGGCCATAAGGAGCAGGTGGCTGCTGGTTGGGGGGAATTCAAGAGAGGGAGCACTGTAATTCCCCAGCTTCTTCATAGGGTCATGTATAGCTGTGCAGTAATAGGTAACTACAGCATAATTAAAATTAGTTTTACCCTACCCCCACATCCAGTACCCAACTCCTATTCAAAAGAGAAGAAAAACAAATTGATTAATGGTAGATTTATTGGTGGATTAACTATGATTATAACAAAAAGATATGCTTGATAGTATCTATTAGAAATTACCAGTAAGTTAAAGTAGTACATTCATTGTTTTCTTTGCATGCTTCATTTCATCCATATCTATGGGCAACTCATTTTTTTTTTTGTAATCATTTGATCTTTTTTTACAGGTACTACAACAGAAGGGTTCTAGAATGTAATATTCTTGATGGAACTGAAGAACAACATGAAATATGCAGTATCCTGTTGATGAAGCAAGCAATGGAAATTGGCCCACTGCCTTTGCAGCACAGCACATCCCCAACATCTGCCGAAATTCATTGACTCCTTTATTAGGGCCTCACTCATTGAAGTCACTGGAGCCCTATAGCAGTCAAGCTGTCCATCCATTAATGATTTGTTCTCTGCAAGATAACGACTGGAAATAATTGGAATTTAAGCAAATTTATTTTGCAACTTTCTATTAATAAGACCAAAAATAAGTTAGATTCCATCCATTTGTGTCCTAATTTACAGGAGTTGATTGCCCATCATTCTAGCTCTAGTTTTTATGGTTTACTTTTACCAAGGAGCATTGGGTTTCAGCCAAATATGGTATGCCACCTTATAGGAATGAAGGCTTAAATAAGTTTAATTTTTATCATTCCACAACATCATTTATGGGAGTTACGACTCCAGATTGCCTGTCCAGCTGAATGGTTTTTGCAGTATACATTTACCAGAGTGTTCTATTTCAACCCAGTTTATTATGCAGATTTATATTACCAAGTATTGTTGGATTTTAACCAGATTTGGCATGCAACTTTGTATTGATAAAACCTTGAAGAGAATTTAACTTCCAGCATCCCACATCATCAATTAGAAGAATTATGACATCTGATTAAATGTACTCCTAACTTTGCTTTGTGCAGCATTATTTTACCAAGTATGTTTGGATTTCTGCTGAATTTAGCATGCAACTTTATATTGATTAGAAATTTCCTGAATTCCATATCATCATTTAAAGATGTTATGTCCCATCACCGCACATTCTTCTTTGTTTTCCAAAACAAAGGTTCTTCTTACAAAGGCCATGCCATGCAAATTGTAGTTAGAGGTGTTGTTTATGATGCACCCATCACTGATAACTGCATTGGATTTACTTATCTATTTTCATTGTGCACCCAACTGCTGGCAGAATAGACCCATGGGTCATAAAATAATAAACCAGATGAATCAGTTAACACCGTTCATTCAACTAATCATTTAAATTAAATGACATAGATCCTGATCTCTTGGTGCATAATGTGATGGTATATCTGGATCCACACTGTATGCCTGTGGGTTATTCACTGTATCCATGTGACAAGCATATAGTTCACCCACAATACTTGCTTAGCATGGTCAGGTCTTTTGAATCCATTGCAAACTCTTGATCTCTTGGTGCATAATGTGATGGTATATCTGGATCCACACTGTTTGCCTGTGGGTTATTCACTGTGTCCATGTGACAAGCATATAGTTCACCCACAATACTTGCTTAGCATGGTCAGGTCTTTTGAATCCATTGCAAACTGTTGCCTTTGCAAATAGAGCCCAAACACTTTTCAGTTAAAAAGACATAATTTATGAGAAATTTCAGGAAGTAATTTCTGGTCAGTATTAAAACAGTAGCTAACACATAACATCCACTTTATTAATGATACAATATCATATGATATAGTTGTTATAACTGTAAAACAAATTTAAGTCTTTAATACAAAATTGATAACATTGAAATGAACACTTGGTGTAAGTATTACTATATACATGGAAATCAATTGAACAAACCAGACAAAAATATTAGACAAGTAATCATGGCAGTGGAGCAGTTTCCATTCATATTCTATGTTACTTTTGCAGATTTTCCTCTCTCAGGCATATTAGTACAGTAGGCATGATATGATCACATGTTACTATAGTGGCATTATTAAAAAAAATGTTGTTAATTGTTGATTCCTGCATGGCAGAAATGTTGTATATACTGTTGTAAAGTACAAGGTTCTTTAATGAGCCAAGTCAAATCAATACATCTACCCTTTGTTTACAAATTTTTAAAGATCTTCATGAAAATTTTAAGTATGCATATTTTACCATGTGTTGCACTAAGGAAATTAATAATGTAACTTGCAGCAAGATTTTTTGCAGGTTTAATGTTTCTTCTTAAATAGCTATTACTGCTTCAGTAATGTAGGTTTGCAAGAAATATCTCTCAAGCCAAATCAAGTGATTTATGCCAAGGCTGCAACATTTATATGAATAACAGCTTAGTTTAATTTGCTTCCTGTAATTGCTTACAAAGTTGCTAACCATCTAAATGAGGAGCTGTCCTTTCCAATTAAATTATATATTTCCACATTTCTATTTAAGACGACTGTTAAGCTCAATTTACCTGGTAATTCTTTTTGCAAAGTTTGAATGATGTTCACATTGGGTGTGGTATCACTTGGAAAATTGATAAGAATTGGTTGGGCCACACAATACACATTAGGTTGATTTACTGGTAATATTGACATATTTTACAGCAATGTGTTATAAGTTTATAAGCCACTCTTTTTTTCTTCGTCATTGTAGATCCTAGAAAAGCATGCAGTACTCGTGACTTGGAATTACATCTAGCTGCATCATCAAATTTTTCAGCACTACAGTATCACTATGATCCTAAGGACCAGAGTTAATGATTATTTAACAAAGACATGTCTCACATACTGAATCATGCACTAATAAGGTGTAGCACAAATTAAACAGAAATTGAATGAGTTGTGACATACATATTGCCTCTGGCTTGCTAATATAAAACTCAGTTGTAAGCCTTATGATGTACTGACCAAAAGGTTGAGTTTTGAATCAGTGTGACTAAATTGCATAGTTCTGGATATTGTATACCATGTACACATTTCAGAATTCTGGTAAATATTGCAGCCTTACCTCTGTTGAAAATGAGTATAGTTTTTGACAGTACAGGAACACAATTTTGCAGTCATTTCAGTGGTACAAATGCGACCAATTAGTTTTCATTTAGTATCTAAAGAAATGAAACTTGCTACATTATATGACTATTAGTAAAAACATGTTTTATAGTTTTCTTCCCAAGTATGGTGGAATAGTGCCAAGAAAATTTAAACTGAATTTTGATATCATACTTTGCATAGATATGTTTATGGATTACATATCTGATTCTAATGATAGAACCTTAGAGAAAGATTTTGTGAAATAAATTTTGAATTTTCACTTTTGCTTATTCTTAACCTATTGTATTTTTCTACTTTTTTCAGTCAAATGGTGAGTGTGTACCATTTAGCCATCAGTGGCTATTGAAGAATATAATAGTGTCAGAGTATAGTGAATAAATAAATTATTTAGCCATCAGTCGCTGTTTAATATGATAAAAAGTGTCAAAGTGGGGTGAATGAGTGTATTATTTATCTAAAACTCGCTATTGAATAATATGATAGTATCAAAGCATAGTGAATAAGTGTATTTAGCCATCAGTCGCTGTTGAATTATTGATAGTATCACAATATGGTGAATGAATGAATATTATTTAGCTGTGACTTGCGTTGAATAATAAGATGAATGAAACAGACAATATCAAAGTGAATATGCTTTTATATCATAAAGCTTAATATGTATTCCTTGGTTTGTATGTACAACTTGTTTGAGTTTCTGCATGCATTTGATTCTTTATGATGTATATGTGAATAAAGACAATCACAGCGATTAGGAATCTTGGAGTGTGACAATTGTATGGATTTTCTAATTTATTTTGAACCATTTTGATATGATTCAGTACAGATATTATCACCATTTAAAACTGAATATGATCTGGAATTACTTGTGTGCTTTATGATTTAGTTTTATGTTTTTCTTTTTTTAATGTTGACAGCTTTAAGAACCATTTAATGTCAGTTGTAGAAGTTCTAAATGCATGTGGAAATTTGTGTGGATCATGCATGTGGAAATTTGTGTGGATTATATGGTTGATTCAGTTAAACTTATTTAAATAAATCTAGCACTGCAAATCAAAGGTAACCTGTTGACTACTGCTGCTGGTCACATGTTTGTTATCAGAGACAAAGTATGGCTTCACTCGATCATAAACTGGTACTGTTATCAGAGATGTATGGTTTGACTCGATCATAAACCAGTATTACTGCAGCTTTCAACCCACAAGTTACTATAAAGTCAGCAATACAAAAATGGGTGGAATGTTCATCAAAGATAAATGAATTGAATTTAATTTTAATAACTAAAAAGTTTATTGATTTCATTCTTGAGAAGCTTGTTATCAAGACTAAAAACCACTTGACATAGGCAAATGAAATTTTGCTATGAGTTTTATATCTCTATATAAATGATTTTATTTGATTTTCAGGCCACTATGGCAATTTTTCAAATCTATATAAGTCTTTAAAACTAAAAACAATTGTATGAATGCCTTCTTAACATGCTCAGGGCAAATCAACATTATGCTTGGTATGTGTTTATATGTATATGTATGTAGTTAAAATGCATGTAAATGTAATTTTTATATCATGAATTTAAGGAGTTGTGTTAACAACAAAACCACCTAAATTAGAGAAGAATTTTCAGGTTTTATTTGCATCTGTATCACTTTGTAGCTGTTTGGTAGTAATAATGCATACATGATGTGATAATTTTATTAGTATGCAAATTACACAAGTAATTATATCTGGTACAGGATGTTTGGTCTTGCAAGTTAATGGTCAGTATAGTTAGTATGACTAATGTGAGTTTAGAAATATGTTCCTCCTGGTTTCACTGCAAAGAATTTCTCCTGTCATCAGTCACACCAATACCTTTTGTTGACTTTTATAAGTAACATAAAATAAAAGTGTCAAACGAGTAAAAGAGCACATTATATAATGCAGTTGATAAAAAAAATAATTTTTGATTGCAAAGTGTTCAAAAACTAAAGTTCTTTTAATAGAGATGTATTTTAAATATGGGGTATAAAATAAATGTTCATCTGTTTATATCATCAGTGTATGTCTATCCTCTCAAATTTTTGTTTGATATGTTTGCATTTTTATGGACACAAAAATTATGTATGTATGTTTTATGTAAAAGAATGGACAAGTTTTTTTACTCATAGTTCTTACAGCAATTTTATATGTCAATGCAAGCTTGATGTGCCTTGATGTCAGTTTGCTACTTTGTGTTTTTATGTGAACCAAGATGATTCTCCATTGGGAAGAGTATCATTATTACCCACTTTGAAACTTTTAATTTGGTTGTACCTGACAGTTTAACAACAGTTATATTTGTGTCAATTGGAGTGATAAATAGTCCTTAAAATTGAAGTTTAGTCTGAAATGTCAAATGACCAAGCATTCAGTTATGATTCTTTTCATAATTGATTACCAATATTCCAAAAGGGCTAGGTCACAAAACTTTTTAAGCTATAGATCTCTGTAACTTTTTTCTCCAAACCTGTTAGCAGTAAAACATGTTTCATATATCTATCTGCCTATCAGTTATGTACTGTGATTAATTAAACTTGACAGCTGCCAGTTAGTTGAAGGTGTCATTAGATAATCTAGTAGTTGCATAGTCATACAAGTTGTATTGAAAATGTCAAAAACTGATTATGATGAATAATTAATCAATTATGAGGAACCAGTCATCAGTCTTACAGTTTCAATCAATTATCAACAATAGTTATGGCAAACAGTTGCTGTGCGTTCATTGATTCTCATTGGTATCAGTTTTCATGGTTTTATATCAATATTTTCACTGATATTTGTGAATTGGAGAAAGATCTTTTGTTTCCACAGAATGGTCATTGTCCCTTGAGTCATGTAATGTATGGTTTACAGCAATGATTAAATCCAGAGACTGGTGTCCATTGAATATAGTGAGGAATGGTTTTCACAACTTTGGACAAAATAAGATTATAAAAATCATTAATCAAATATGAACTTCAAAGAATTTAAATTCAACCTTTGCATGGTGGGCCAACTAACCCCAGTTTTTGTTGTTCTTTTTATCTTTATACTTACAAAGTAGAAAAACACAGATTACCTTGATTACACAAAATATAAAGACTTTCTTTTAAAGTTTTGTTTTGTTTAACAATTATTAACACCATTGTTTAGAAAAGACAAATATGTAGGAAAAAAAACTGCAGTATTTTGAAAATGTACGTCCATGGCTATGTCTTCCAAAATGTAATGATTTGGTGGTAAACTTCTTAGGTTGTTCCATTAAAAAATACATGGGACCCAGGGAACACCCTTTTAAAGTGGGGTACTCACCCATAGATGCAATTTAAAATTTCTTACGATTATAATTTGAACTTTGAAATCAATATACCCTGACATGTATTTTTAAGAAACTGCCTTCCCTAGGTACCATGTATGTTTAAATGGAACAGCCCTTACAACTAAACACAGTTTATTGCCTTTTTACACAGTGTGTGGAAAAAGATTATAGACTGCATCTTTTGGCAAGTTTTTTCCTCTTATTGGCGCATCATGCGTACTGGTGAGGGATAACAGTGTTTCAACAAGATTTTACAGAAAAGGAACCATTTGGCATCCATCATTTAATAATGTAGGCCAGAGGTGTGATTGTAATGGGCTAACCTCATAATGAAATAAAATATCATTTATATAATCTATTGTACCTGTTATTTGCTTGAAATGGTAAACAAAATAACAATATTTACTGTAGGATTCATTTCAATACTTCTGACCATACTCTAACAGCACTAGAAACATCAAAAATTTACAATTAACTCTTTAATATTGTAGTCATCTTTCTTTGTGAAGTTTCAGCTTTCAAGCAATTTCTTGAGGTTGTAATACTGTATTTTTTTGTTTTTATTCCTCATTGTGCATTCCATTGAATATCAACTTATTATTTGACATTTATCTTGGATTGTATGTAATTAATAACAGCATCACATTAGTCATCACATATGCAGTAATTGCTGTCCCTTTCACAATTTGAACATGATATTTCAGTAAAAAAAATATCTTTTTTCTTCTTTTAATATGTTACCCTATCAGATTACCTTAGGGGAACTATTACTTCCTTGCACATCCAGCCCTCCTAGATACTTCTTTTAGCTAAAGGGAGCTAAACATTGTCTGCTGACCCAAGTAACAATCAGGCAGAGTGATCTCCCCTTAGGTGTAAGACTTTATTGCAAAGCCTAAAAATGTGTCAGTTACTACTTCTGCTCATGCCAAGAAGCACACTCTTGTCATGAGTGACCTTGCAAAAACCAGAATCTGTGTGCAAGATATACCTTTATTTTACTTCTAAGGAAAGTATACTCCATCTATATTTCCAACTTTCTGTCTTCCTAATCTGACAAAGTTCTGCCTCTACAGTTTTAAGATCTAGCTCTGCACAGACATTGAACTGGGAAAAGCACGAAAAAAACACAGCTCAGGACAAAGACATCACCAGTCTGTATGCTGACCTTTCCACAGTATGAAAATTTCTGGCAGACAAGGGATGTAAATCAACTTACCCTTCAGCTGTGAAGTGCCAGACATTGACAAACTGAAATCCAACACCCATGTCACCATCACAGGACTCTGCAGTTTTAGCAACTTCCTCTACCTTGCCACCTCAGTGTTTAACTTGATTCCTGTTGCAGAACAATGAGGGAAAGATCTAACAAACAGTTCCTTCCACTCTACAGATATACAGACATGGATCAAACATTACATTATCCATCCCAACTGATCCTAATAATATCCTCTCTACATGAATGGCCTATTTCAATTGCAACCAGCCTAGACCATATACTAGGAATCACGAGGGGAAAGAAGATAAATAATATGGGCTCAATCACTAACAGCCCTGCATCCAGCACTCATTTGGCATGTTGCCACAAATAGTTATTCCCATCTGAACAGATGTTGCTTTGTAATTTCTATACTCTCTGACATGAAAAGAGATTCTTTATTCAGCAACTGTCCTTAACTCACTGTTTCTAGTTCTTTGGTATTTGACAGGTAAGTCTCAAGCATTACAGATGTTAATTCAACCAAGATGATATTGCTTGTTCTTTAGTGTAGTCACATATTCTACAGTATCCAATGGCATGGAAAGATTCAGCAATTTGAACCACCATTAAGGGTGTTTTTCACCTTTTTCCCACAGAGTTTTGCCCTTCTCCCCTCACTCATTAACATCCTGGACCAGGCTCCAGCATATGCTGATCTTATGACAGAAGGGAAGAGTCCGACTGCAATTACTTTTCGCAGTCATGAAGAGTTACAGATGTTCTGACCTGCCTTTATCATCGAGGGGCACCGAGTGGTCTAAAGTGCTGTCTGTTGTGGATCATTGCCATCTCACCTCTGCGTGGGTTTGAGTCTAGGATTCGGCGAATGTGGATATGTGAGAAAGTTTGCCAGTAACTTCTCGTGGGTCGGTGGTTCTTTCCGGTGATTTCCCGGGTTTCTTCTTCCACCATTAATACTGGCCGCCATGAATAGCCTATCGTGTGCTGAAAAATGGCATTAAGCCCAACTACAACAACAAAACCTTCATTATCAGTTCCTCTGCTGTTCTACCTTTCCACACTACTCTTTCATATGGAAACCGCAGCAGATGACAGCGATATCGACACTTTGGGGATGACAAAGCCACATCATACATATGGACCAGATGGTCTTTGATCACATAAGGCAGACTTAGTGCACAATATCATTGCCATGGCTTATATGTTGGGCTTTTGTCGCTTTAGCTACCTTCCCACAGGCAGAACATAGCTTATCTTTTCCAACTCTGAATATCTCAGGGCATGCATGGGAGTCTGTCTCAAAAATGGCCCGAGTACTGAAAAATAGAGCCACTCAACAAATTTTGGCCAATGCCATAACTGCAGCAACAAATTTCTAGCTTGGAAGAAATGACTCTGCTCCCAGCCTGCACTTTTCTGAAGGACTACCGTAAGGCCACACATATTCTATCCATCTGTTTAATGTGATACAGAATGCTAGAGAATCAGAGTGTCGCCTTATCCTCATTGCACCACTTGGATGGAAGATGTAGTCAATCAACAAGCTCATCAGTCTCGCAATCAGAAGTCCTCTGAGACTTCTGATTTTCCCTCAGCTACTCAAAAAATCATGACAGCAGTTGTTTCATTTCTACTCAGAGCTATGGAACCTGTAGATCTGGATTATTTGAAAGACCCTTAAAAATTTATTCACACAATCAGTCTTTGAGAGAAGTGCTGAATCATGAAGTTTCTCCACTGAAAGCATATAAAGGCAATTGGCATGTTTTCACCCAATGGTGCACAAATGAACACATCATACCTCTCCAAGCAACTATACTGCAAATTGCTAATTTCCTGTGGCTCTTTGTAAAGGTAAAGTTTGCATTGAGTATGATAAATGTTCACTCCACAATCACTAAAAATATTGGACAAAACAAGGACTTGTCCAACCTGCTCCCCAACTTTGAGTGTACAAGAACAATCAAGTTAGCCTTGTGCCCATATGGAACCTATCTTGGGTATATACTGGCTAAACAAGACATATTTGAACCAGTTTCAAGGGCATCTCTGGCACCCTATCATACAAGACCTGCTTCTTCATGGCTTTAGCGAATGCAGGCAGAATTACCAAAATACATGCCCTATCAGCAGACCCAAATTATGTGACTAGCCTAGCATTTGGCGAGAACTATTCGCTAACAAACGTCTTTTAGGCAGTGGGATTGAGATCAGAGCACATATTTCTTGTTTTTATCTCTTAGATCTCGGAGAACCACAGGACCCAATTTGATCTAGTAGGACCTATATCCGCAGCTCAACAGATCACCCTTCCAGGTCAATTGACAGCTTCTTAAGATGTGGCTTCACAAATTTTCTGGATTTGCTGGGGGAGGGGCTGCCTATTAGAAGCCATTTCCTGGCATATAGAGTCCTCTCCAGTCAGGTTTACTAGAAGCTGTCTTGCTTACCTTATATGATCAGAGATTGTATCTTGGGGGGAGAGTAAGGGGATATACCCCTCCTAATTACATAATCTAATGTATTTTTGGTATTGTAATTAAAGAAGAAACCAATTTTCCTCTGTAAACTTTGTTTCTTCACAAGTACTTACCCAATTATAATATACATATGCCTCCTGGCCTCCCATAGAGAGCATTTCTTTCATACCAGTACTAATGGACACCTTATGCTTTGCTGCCAAGTCTTATACTTTGCAGATCACTTTGCCTGATTGCCACATACGTCATCAGACAAGTTTTAGTTCCCTTTAGCTAAAAGTAGTTTCAGAGAGGGCTGTTTTTGCGAGGTAGTAGTAGTTCTTCTGAGGTATTATGATTGGATAAATATTCTCAAAGAAACTTTTTTTTACTAGGAAAAAATTCTCTTTTATCTACCCCTGTGAGAAACCTCGCATAGTTGATAAATGACATATGGTGTAAAAGTTACATTTGTCTTGTTACATGTTTACAAGAATCACCCAATCTACAAATTTTTCTTTTAATCACAGATGTTCATAAATTAACAATGGAAGTCATCTAAATAAATTATTTGAATTTATTTCTTATATTTTCATCAAGATTATTGCAATTCCATGCGGCTCTTACTCTTAGCCAAAAAATAGATTATATACAGAGCATGACTATTTTTAGATCATCCTGAGCTTTGCCATATATGGTATTAGGAGAAGGGGTATGTTCTGAGCATAGTGTCCATTTCAGTATAAAAAAAGCCTGTAATTAAAAAAAGTGAGCAATATGGATGTCTTTTGATTGGTTGGTGCATCTGTATGATAGTAAAGGTAAACAAATCTGCCTTGTTATTCTATTTGCACCACTTTTGCCATGATTTTTTATCTTCAGGTACTTGCTGTCTGTTTTGTACAGATGCCACCAGGTTTGATCATAACTGAAACACTGAGATTTCTCTATAACTTTTGAACTACTGCATATGATAGGTTATTATTTTATCTCATTTTGAATTAGAAAAATGTCAAAAAATATGGATCATGAGGATTGATGCAACAACCAGTTATGTAAAGATGTAGTCCTTTTCTTATTTTATATTTGCATTTTTGGATTGAGCTTAAGAAGTTTAGCTTGCCAAAGAATAATTGTTGTAAAGAATTTATCTTTATTCCATAGAAAAAAATTTGTCATTTCAGTATTAGAAACACCAGAAACAATACAGAAGTTTTTAAAATGAGTAGAATGAAATCTTCTATAGTGCTGCTAGTTGTACTCGTGGGATATATTTATACCATGTAGCTTTCTCATATGGACAAACTATGCTGCAGATATATAGCAATGAGAGAAAAAAAGTGAGAAATGTGTATTCAAAAAGGCTTTCTCACATGGGTAAGCTTTGTTACATAAATGTGGTAATGAAAGAAAAAGGGAAAAGTGCATCCCACAACTTTCTTGGCAAGGCAAGCTGTGTCATATATATTATATAAACATTAGAAAAAACTGAGAAAGGTGTATCTTACACGAGTCAGCTGTGTCATGTACTGGAATTGCAGAAAAAAATCTTAAGTCTGTATATTGTGTTTTATTTGTTTAGTTGAAAACTGCATGCTTTACAATTACCCTAGATACATAGACTTGCAGAACTTCACATACATTATGTTACAGAATATCTGGATCCAGTAAGTTGTAGTTACACAGTAGTAAATATATTTGTTAGCATGTATTCTCCATTACCTGACTTTCCATACATTAAAACAGTTTTGCATCAAAAGTAAAATGTACCTCTGTTAATCAGGTGTAATCTTTATAAGCAAGTGTTGCAGTGTATATATTGTACTCAGCAATGTCAGACTTTAATCTGTAATGCACTGACAACTTTACACTATATGGGATTAAGAAAAGAATAAATGGCATATACACTGATATATGGGTGCTTCAAGCAACAACAGGTCTGTATTCAGTAAGGAAATCTTTATGCATTGTTAATGGAGGAGGAATTTGTCTTTACAAAATAACATATCTTGCTTCCCCATGGAAAATATCTATTTAATCCACATAATATCAAGTAAATATGCCTGGCTGTAATTTATGCACATTCCTGCATTTATTAAGCCTGTGTGTACATGTCCTGAGCTAACTCTTCTTTGCTTGAGACAAGTTTACATACTACATATAATGAGCATTAGATTTTGCCTCCTAGCACCATTACTGCTATTCTTATTAAATGCAACCTGATGGTTATACAAAAACAAAAGGCATATAGGTCACATGGTTTTAAATGTTTGTTACATTTTTATGTGGTGTGTCATTTATCTTGATCATATTATGCTTATTATTCATCATCAATTGTTGTAGTAGTATAAATATGTAAACATTTATCAATTTAAGTTCAAATACGATGACAAAATGTGTTGTGTCTCTTTATTAAATTATTTGTCTCAAGTCACATGATTACCGTAAAAACTTGCTTTTATGTTGAGTCAAGGTGCAAACAACAAAGATCCTGATCTTCCGTAGCATAATGTGCATGCAGATCAGGGTTGATATTGTTTGCTCTACTTATTATTTCCAGTTGGACTCATAAGTGAGTATATATGTATAAAGTAGTTATGCTGTCATGGTCATTTCTAAAGTAAATCTTTCTTGTATTTACATATAGTGCACTTTAAATGTCTTCAGTAGAAAATAAAATTACCCTTTTTTAAATGATTGGGTCACATGATAAATTATGATTTGTTTTGTTTTTGTTTCCCAGCTTGCATTCAGGTGATGTACAATTCTGGTTTATTATTACA
>JAEAOA010000398.1:642500-882500 GCA_016746295.1 Potamilus streckersoni
TTCATTTTGAATGAAACAGCTGTTCAAAGATTTCACAAATAGTTGGAGGTCACATAATTTTCATTCAGGACCAACCCCATGTCAACAGGACCATCCTTTAAAGACAAGTGGTTATGGTTACTGTGACAAGTCTTGTTGTGAAATCTCATGTAAATAGGACCATCCTTTAAAGACAAGTGGTTATGGTTACTGTGACAAGTCTTGTAGTGAAATCTCATGTAAATAGGACCATCCTTTAAAGACAAGTGGTTATGGTTACTGTGACAAGTTTTGTAGTGAAATCTCATGTAAATAGGACCATCCATCCATTCAGAAGTAGCAATAATATATTCAAGATTGCAACCATTGTAGTCGTGTTGACTGTATGACATGCACCTAGTTCATTTGCAACCTGACCAATCATCATAAATTTTTTAGTGAAAATCTGATGCCAATAAGATGTGATAATTGGCTTCCTTGATGAGCATCTTCCATTTAGGATCAACTAGGCATCATAAAGAAATCTTTTGCTGTCAATATGACCATTGATTCAGGCAAAGTGACAAGATTTTCAACATGGTCCATGTGGTGGCCATATTGGCTGTCCTAAACTCTGGGATGAATGGTTTGTAAAAGTTTGGTAGCAACCCTTTGAGTAGGCTAGGAGTAGTGATAAAATATTTATGATACTGGGCAGACATTGGTTGTCAGACCATCACATACACTGTTATGGTGTGTGACCAGAAGAGCTAGAAAGTAATGTATGCATAGGGACAGTGTGAAAAGGTTGTGGATCTGAGAATACACAGCTGGATCTTTTAGTGTGAATCTCTCACATCACTTGCTCAACGTGGCAACTAATTCACTTGCTGAGCTTCATAAATAAATTATTAAGTAAGCCACAAAAAAATTTAATTTCTGATTATCTGTAATTTTACAAGTGTAGTTTCCTAAAATAGTAATGTTTACACTTTGCAAACTTGTGTCCATCATTTATAAACAAGCAATATTATTGTAACTATGCTATTTTAAGTTCATTTCCTGTTTTTCTTAAAATTGATAAATCACACTTGTCAACTTGAAAAAATACATACCATATATACTAACTTGTAAATGCAGTTCAACTACTAGTTACACAGACCCCAACCTGCCATCGCATAATGCACTGGCAGATCTGTGTCTGTGCAGATTGTTAGGAGTAATCAGATATTAGCTATACCTACTTTTATTTAACAGCACCTTATGCAACAGCCCATCAGGGTCTATGCTTTCCACAGTTGGACTTAACTGTGAGTATGTATGGTAGGTATATGTTCCTACCTCTGCATTATTAGAGTTATGCAGCAAATGACTGTCTTTTATCTTCAGTGCTTTCTGCATTGACCAAAATCTCCAAAGCAAAACCCAAAACATGGATAAAGAATTGCACACCATTTTCATAAGCTTTAACAAGAGACACAATGAACTATATACTTTTACTGGCTTTGATGTTCACAGGTTGTAGCTTTTAAGGTGAATTAGGAAACTAATGATTTTTTAGGACAGAGACAATGGCAGCTCCTTTCCTTTGCATGTGGTGTAATTGGGCATTAAACATGACAAAGCACAAAAAACACAACCATAACTGGCTGAAGTTTCATCCCATCTAATGGTCATTCCAGAATAAAATTCTGTAAAGAATATTCATTACAGAACTTTTTCACCAAACAGATAAAATAATTCAACCTGTGCTATGATCATGATTATAATGAAAAGAAACAGCAACAACAAAAAAAAAAAAAATAACAATACAATGTGGTAATGATAATAAAAAGAACATATGCAGTAATAATAATGCCCAAGTAATACAAATTAAATTCCAAACTTCTGATTTTCAGGATGTAACATAAAGTATGGGAGTAGATGAATAAAACATTAATATTTTGTTTACTGTCATTTTAAGCACAGACATTTATTAAACAATGATACAATACATGGGAATGAATACTGTTAGGAAAAGGGTAAGGAGGCTGAGTCCATTACAGGAGTTTCACTTATGGGTGAAATTTGTATTGTGTTGCAGATTTGACCCGACGTCCAGCTGACATACTGAAATGTGTTTTGAGAGGAGGTGCAGTATTTTTTATTGGGGTGTAAATTATTATCAACATTTATCTTACACCAGGTTCTGATGTTAATTCTGACATTCAGTTTCATATTTGCAAGCAGCACAACAAAAATATTACAAAAGGATATTTATTATGGCATTACAATAAATAATTGCACATTTCAAACACTGTTGATGTTTTGGTACAATTTTGAAGAATCCAGTACAATGAAGGAATTTAGGAGATATGAATCAATAAAAATAAAGATGCTGCTGCTGTTGATAATCATGACAACTTGTACCAATCAATTTAAATGAAAGAATTCATGTAGAAATACATACAAAATACATATAGAAAGAGAGATTAACTAGTCAATTAACTCCTCAACATAATCTAAAACACGTCATGGCAATAATGAACAGAACAAGATCACTGCATACTTAAACTATGCAAATCTCTACACTAGAAGTATACAGGATAATCTAATCTACAAAGGAAAGATTTTCTCTCTAATTTTAAAGCTTTTATTTAATTATTCCACCCAAACACTAAATTTTTTTTGCAGTTATAGGTAATCTTTTATAACCTGTCCATCCCCCACACCTACCCCTTCTAAAAAGAAAAACCAGGTACTAATGCATATTTACATAAAAAGGTGGTTATCTTTAAAATAAGAAAGAAGACCTTCCCAAGAGAGTCATGCCCTGTTTCAGAACATGTAATAATTTTCAAAAACAGTCATTTCAATTAACATCCAGACTACTTCATTATGCAGCCATGTTTGGGGTCTGTCTCCTGCTACATGTATTTCATTTTCATCTTTTACCTCTCGTTGCTAGATATTTTGCTGATATGGTCAGATCCATGCCTGGCTGGTTGAAAGGTTGCACTGTTAATGCATAATCATATTCATATGCTCACAGGTTATACTCAAGAACGACCTAACCTGTATCCTCCACCTCCAGGTAACCCTGGCTCTCTTTGTCTATGACCCGGTCCTCCTTGACCTCCCTGACCTTGACCTCGATTGCCTTCTTGTGGGCCACCAAATATTGATCTCCAGCCATCATTACTCTGACTCCACTTGACAACTAGAAACAATATGGCTGCCAATAGAAGTCCTTGTAGGCCAAGCAGTAACCCAGCTAGGATTGCACCAACTGTTACAATTGGTTCAACAGTGTATGGACCTAGATTCCAGTGAGGTATACCAATCTGCAGTAGTCTCTGATTTAGTGAATCAAATATGGAAACTTGCTGGCCTTGCATGTGTTGCTGCTCTGGATTCTCATCATGCCGAATACCACCCATATTCTAAGGAAAAAGAAAAGATGAAAATGTCTCAGTTTAAATTTTAACAATGTATGAAAACATTTGCTTTTCTTTTCATTTAACTAATAGTTATAAATCATATGTATTTCTAAACAGCCAGTGATCTTTCCTTTTGCAGACCAAAGCTAGGATGGAGATTTAAACAAGTGACAAAATCTTTGTTTTCTTCTTGTATTTGAGCAAAAAATAAGAAAGAATTAATGATAATAATAATAATAATAATAATAATAATAATAATAATAATAATAATAATAATAATAATAATGATGATGATGATGATGATGATAACAAGACTAGTGTCATTTAGATAGAGATCAGGGAAAAACCTTAATATCTATGTTCAAAGATAAGTCATCAATAAACAGGATGAATAATTGAGGTCTAAAGATAGGACCTTGTGGCATTCCATAACCATTTTTTTGTTTCCAAAAGGTCAAAATAAAGCTAATACTGCACTCCATTTAAGTAGGATGCAAACAAATTTATGATGTCTTTACTCTACTGATAAATTTTCAGTTATTTCACAGAAAATGTAATGGTTTGCACGATCAAAACTTTCTGAAATCAAATAGTGCCAACGATTTCTTTTTTATATAATGCTTTCTATCACAGTGTAGTTCTACAAGAACGATCAAGGCAAAAGCCATGCATTTTACAGAGATCACAACTGTACAGTCGTTCATAGAAGAATCATGTATATGCTACTGTAGTAATTTGCAAAGGAAAGGAAAGACATAAATTGGTCTGTCATGTTTTGCATCTTCCAGTTTTATATAGTGGAGTTGTCTTGGCAATAAACATTGACTCTTGTTTAAGTGACTTCACTTGTTTGATTACAAACAATGCTATATATATATAAATTATTTGTGTGAAGGACTAGTGTAGATTCAGCAGGATAAGTAATTTTCTGAATCTCATAGTCCTGCAAGGAGATTTATGTTAAATTCTAGGTCCAAAAAAACTTATCCTTTTTCTTTTTATGAGTTGATTGTTTCACAGGACTACAGTTGCAACTTGAATTAACATTAACAACACATTCATTAACATCATAAAGAAAACACCAGAACCAACACAAAAATAAAATAATGTAAATGTGAAGTCTCTGATGCATACTTAACTTAATTAACAAAAAGCAATCTTCTTCAATTTCATCAACTATGCTCAACATCATTTTCTCTGCATAAATTGTACATAATCTTGTAACCTGGTCATTTGCATAATTTTCATTATACCTTACACACACTTATGGTCATCTGAACTAAGCCAGTTTACATATCCTAGGATCAGTGCAAAACTAACTGCATATAGAACTCTATTCACTTTTTCAATAATGGATTGTCATTGCCATTGTTCTGTCCATCATATTTCTTGTTTAAAAAAAGTTCATTTGGTGTCATCTAGTATGTAAGCATTGGAAATTTCATTTCAAGCAGTTTAATCTGGTTATAAAATTCCATCTCAGCTTGTTGTTGACCAGTTTTCCTGCACAGAAACATGCATTCCTTTTTCAATAACAAAATATTGATCTTAATTCAAATATTGTTTTGCTGCCATTTACAATAAAGTCCATGGTGTGTGAATTTATTTACTACAAATCTGGAATGTAAATATTGTCATAAATCTGCAGTCACTGCAATCCTTTATGGGTATTTTTATACACTAATTCATTTTGTTTACAATCTGATTCATGAGTATCATTGTGAATGCTACTGCTATGCAAATAGCTAGTAATAGCAGTACAAAGGGGAATAATTTTTAAAAAAACATGTCTACTCTGTAGCATCACAGGCAAAGCTACCTTTATTAGCTTTTGTTGAATCATAGCAAGTCATATAGCCTTAGAATCATCCAATATTTTGGCATAAACTTTTTAAAAAAATCGTGACTGTTTCTGGAATTAAAAATCTGGCATTCATTACTAAATTTTCCAAACAAAACTTTTAGTTATGATCAGAACTAATCCTTCATTTTGATATTTTTAACAATTTGTATCAAGAAGACATTAGTAATTTTTAAATTGTCAGTTAGGTACCCCATGATCAAGAGCTAAGTTATTAGTTTAATTTTACCTTTTTCTGCACCAGATTTATTAAACAATTTTCTTTTGGCTTGTTTTATCACCTGACTGCCTTCATTTCTACAAATTCTAAATTCTTCTTTATTTCCAATGATCTGTAATGGTCTCCTTGCTTAACAGCATCTATAATTTGCAGAGTTATCAAACCTGGCCAGTAACTTCTATTTATTCTGTGCAAGTTGGGCACTGACAGCTAATTCATATCCCATGGACCATACTATAGACAGCTAATTCATATCCCATGGACCATAATATAGACAACTAATTCATATCCCATGGACCATAATATAGACAGCTAATTCATATCCCATGGACCATAATATAGACTGCTAATTCATATCTCATGGACCATAATGTAGACAGCTAATTCATATCTCATGGACCATAATATAGACAGCTAATTCATATCCCATGGACCATAATATAGACAGCTAATTCATATTCCATGGACCATAATATAGACAGCTAATTCATATCCCATGGACCATAATATAGACAACTAATTCATATCCCATGGACCATACCATAGACAGCTAATTCATATCCCATGGACCATAATATAGACAGCTAATTCATATCCAATGGACCATAATATAGACAAAACATTGGTTACATCCTATGAATGATCTTTTCAAGAAGAAACTTTTAAAACAATAAAGATTACATACTGTGCGCATAGTTTTTGAGAAAATATTTGGATGTGAAGTTGACCTTAAACATCATACCCCCAATGTGGTATGAAATATATCTTGTAGCACTGATGTACACGTATGCCAATGTTCATCACTTAACGTTAAACACATCACTTAATGTTAAACAACTTGAAAGTTAGAGAGTGGAAGGAAAAGTGTGATGGAAAACATAAAAATATTATACCATGACCTTGAAGACAACATCCCAATGTGATACGAGACACCTTTTAGCAACGATGAACAAGTATACTAGGTTTCATCCCTTATTTTTTAATGGCTTTAAAACTAAAGTTAACAAGCAAAAATTAAAGTATCACAGATGGATGGAAATAAAAATATTATGTCCACTCTTTTTCCTTGAATTGGTCCACAACAGCAATCATGTTTTGGACAGCCACATAGGAGCTATAATACAGTCCAATAAACCAGTCCTAAAACTGGTATTAGCACATTGGAATAACAAACATATCAGTTCAGTTGGAGGGCAGACTTATCTTGCAGAACAGAAATACTAGAGGAATTGATTTGCTAAAATTTACTCCATTGCTGCTCTGTTTAACTAACCCGTCTCTGTTGAGCCTGAGGTCTTGCTCTTACATCATCATCCTCAACTATATCACCTGTGCTAAGGATTTTCACCATCTTCAAACAATTTAGTATATTAACCTGGAAAAAAATGCAAGGAAAAATATAAGCAGGTTAATAGTAATATGAAAGCATTATTTACTTTATAACAAGAGCAATGAATGCTGAAATTTTATATGCAGACACTACTTTCTATTTTTAGTTGCAAGACTTTAACCCTTTACCTCTTAGCCCCAATACTGGCTGACCCTGTCCTTATGCCAAGTGAAAACCATTTTTCTTCTTTTAGTTATGGTAACAATGGGCTTTGATATTTTGACCCCTACATTAATAGGCTTTTTCCTTACCCCAAATGCAAGCCATCCACAAAGTTTGGTAATCACAGATGATGGTGAACTCAATTTATTGTGTAGAAACCATTTCTCTTTTCTTCAGTCAAAATGCCCTTAACTGTTTTAAGCTTCTGACCCTAAAAGTGTTAGGTTCCTTCATTTAGCCAATGAAAACAATGTGTCATTCTGATAACCCAACTTACCTTAATGACCCTAACCCAATAACTTTTTATTATCTATAAAAGAAATAATAAAAACTGGTACAGACCCCTGTAACTTTAAACTGGAAACTAAGACATGAGCTAACATGAGCTGGATAAAAATTTAACAACAATAAACATATTAGTGGCAACCTTCTTATGCAACTTTTCACACATTTTCAGAACCACATAATTTTTTATGTTAGCATTGCACTATGTGCAATCTATCCATGTGATTGGTAACTACTGACAGTAGGCAACTCAAGCTACTGTGCAGAAATAAAACTGGAAACAGTGATGGTTAGCATTGTTTTTGAAAAGGGTTATGTAGGACTTGTGTTAAAGATACTTTGCATTATTGCCTTGGGAGTGGAGTTATGTTGGACTTAAAAGGTATACTGCAGTATTGCCTTTGAGTAGAGAGTAGGACTTGTGTTAAAGTTACTTTACAGTATTGTCTTTGAGTAGAACTTGTGTCAAAGCTACTTTGCAGTACATGTATTGCCTTTGAGTGGGGTTATGCAGGACTTGTGTCAAAGGTACTTTGCAGTATTGCTTTTGAATAGGGTTATGTTTGTGCTAAAGGTACTTTGCAGTATTGCCTTTGAGTAGGGTTATATAGGACTTGCAGGTATAATAAACTGACTAATAATAAATGTGTGGATTTAGGTTCATACATCATTTGTACTCCCCGTTGAGCAGGTAACTTTACTTTTTTTATCACCGTTACCATTTTAACGTTTTACTTTCAACAGTTTGGTTACATATCACTGGTCGATACAAAATCTTTCACCACTTTTAACTAATGAAAATATTTAACGTTTTGAATGGCGCTAAATAGCCTCATTGTGCTGGTGTGCCCTAAAAAAAAAATTCAACCAACCAACAAAATAAAATAGATCTGATCTACACTTGGAAATATAGATATAATTACAGAATAATATACCATTAAAACGAAGAAAAATAATACAAAGTTTGGTGAAAAAAACTGTCAAGCTAGGATAATAAATAATTGCTCTTTAATATATAAAGATAATTCCTAAGTCTCCTGGATACAGTTATATCCCAATGAATGGTTTCCATGTCAGAAAGGAATATAAAAGGTAGATGTCATTACATCAATTTATTTATGTCTTAAGTCAGATACATAATGGAAAACCAAGGAGTGCCTATGAGATTTGTATTTTCAAACTGCTGTTCTTATTCAATGTACAATTAATTATTTAATTCCATACAATGGTATGTTACATATATTGATAAAACCGTGATCACAAGATCTCCAACTTTAGTATCACAGATCTTATCTAGAGTAATATCCCAGCTACCATGTTCCATATCTGACAGATACATTCTGCAGGGTAGATATACACAGTTACATGGAAGTGCTTATTCTTCTTACATCGAAATTGAGTGAATTTGTATCTTGTTTTAAATGTGTGCACATGTATGTGTATGTGTGTGATTTAGATTTTTAACGCAGCTTTAACAATTTTTCAGTCATATTGCTAAAATGTCTGCAGTGTGACAGTTTATAGTGATATCTAGCACTGGGGCATCATGCCTCAGACATGTGGCATGATGTCCTAAACAGTTTTAAATGTCCTATTTGAATTAAAGACAAAAACATCTTCTTTTCAAATACCCATCTTGTATAGTGTATGTCAATGTGGTCAAATTAAATTGAATATTAATTGTCTAAAAACGTAACAATAAAATAGTTTAATGAAAGTCTATTCAATCCTGAATATTAAATGCTGCACCTTAAATGTCATCAAAAATTTCCTCACAAAAATTATACATCACTGTAATCTTTTACAATGGTGGATAGTTACTAAACTTGGTCAAGAAAAGAGGATGTCAGGTGACAGGTCTATCATAACAAAAGTTTGTGTGATTTGGATTTTTAACATAGCTTTAACAATTTTTCAGTCATATTGCTATGATGTCTGCAGTGTGGCAGTTTATAGTGATGTCTAGCACTAGGGCATCATGCCACAGACATGGAGCATGATGTCCCATCCAGTCACATTATCCTGACCCCAGGTTGACCTGTCCTAACATTAACCTCTTAATGCTGAGTGCCAAGCAAGGCAGCTGTGGTATGACTTGGCCAGGGATCAAACCCATGACTTCGTGCATCTGAGGCAGATGCTCTAACTACTAGGCTACTGGTGTGGTCCTACCAAAAAAATAACAAGTGTGTATGAATTTGTTTTCAACATAAGCTGTTTTTATTATCATAATCTAAATGTATACATTGAACAGCTCGTTATGGCATAAAATTGCACTGGAAGAGAGAGCCACTAAAAAGTTAGTAAAACTGTTCAGAGCTGTCTTTATGTTCTTCACTGCTGACATGCACACAACAATGTTACTATGCTGATTCCAGCCCACAAATACTTTTGCAAAGAATTAATTTCTAAATTTTTCTGTCAACAGATACAAATCTTGCTTTGACACTGATCCATCTTGACTCTGTTAATATCCTTTATATAGTAGGTATCCCAGACAACACAGCCATATTCCAAGGATCTGACTACTGCCAGATATGTGGTTCATCTGCATGTCTGTGGACAGTGCCTGTGGTTTCTTTTGAGAAATGCCAATGAAGAGTTTGCTTTATTGGTCACTAGGATTATATGAGATTCCCACATTAAATCTGCAAATACTGTTAGTCCATGATATGGGTTTTCACTTGTTGCAGTATAAGATTGTTTAAGGTGTAGAGGTGAGATGATTTTGCTGTTTTACTGGTCATACACATGAGGCTGCATTTAGTGGCATTAAACGTCATTCCCAAATCTGCTATGCATTTTTCAGATGGGTATGGTAGTCATTTATGGTGCAAAGAAATAGATGGGGTCCTAACACAGTTCCCTGACTGACACCAGAGTCGACAATGACTGCTTCAGATGATTTTCCTTCTACCACCACTTGTATGCACCACTTTGTGAAGAACATGACATGACAGGACATGAAATTCAAACCAGTTTGTACTGGATCACACCTTTAGTTTGACCTCCCCAAAATATGTCAGTCTAATTTAACTTGAATCTGCCATATTTTTCTGGGCATGTCAATAATTACCTTCCAAAGTAATATGGATTTTTTAGGAATACAAATAAAGAAAATAACTGCCATTTAAATGTATGTGTAATAAAATTCTAAAAAAATCACACCATTACTGAAATAGTCATTTCTGAATGCCATGAACAGAGTGACTTTTACTATAGTGAAACAATAAAAGACATCTACCCTGATATTTATCAGGGTCAATGTCTCATATTGTATGACTATTTTTTTTTACTATAGTCATCTTCATTTACAATTATTGCTGAAATTGAATTTCACATATGATTTTCATTCCATATTATATTAAAAATTTTGCACACTGTGAATACAATATGGCCATGCTGATTCTTTCTGTACTGTATACCACAGATGTCTGCAGTTTTATCAATAAAGCTAGACGAAATTTCTGACTACATGAAATCACCTTAACGGTATTATAAAATAATTTTATTTTATTATTTTATAATACCGTTAAGGTGATTTCATGTAGTCAGAAATTTTGTCGTGCTTTATTGATAAAACTGCAGACTCCTGTGCTGTATACTTATAAAATTAGATTAAAAGGTTTGAATCCTCGTCATAATACATTTGCTACAAACAGGGAAAACACATATAAACTGCCTATATGTTTTAATAATAAAATCACATTTTTTTTTTGTTATCCGTTTCGAAGCATTACAGTACAGTCCGAGAGTCAACGTATACTTCTCGACTATTGAGTGAAGTAAATATGTTTGGACTAGAAATTTATAAACATTATACATGTCAAATGTATGTCAACAAAAAAAAAACAACAATACCTACTGGTTCTTTGCAGAAAATAAAAGGTGTTGTATTTTATTACAGAATCACACTCTTACCTTCCTATATATACATTCCTATACACAGTTTGTGACGTGTCGAAAGTTGTCTCTCCTAAGAGGACCCAATCAATGCCTGACTGACACAGACTTTACGGGTTCATATACGACGATGGCTATTGGACACTTCGGTCCAAAGACAATTCGGCCAAACTTGGAACGAAAATAAGACAACTCGACCCAACTTAATAAATAATACAAATGACAATTGTTTTAACAAGTATTTATTTTTAAAATGAGTTTAATGTATGCAATAAAGGGAGGTCACCTTTTCCTTTCTAGTATTTATATTGTTTTTCAAAGTGAGAATGATGTTCAATAATTAATTCCTACCTGTGGACTGGTTTGAGAACACCATTTCATTCTTGATTTTTTTAATTTGTAAACAAAATAGGATGAGAATTAAATCTGAAACGTTTGTTAAATTAGGTAAATGTTTTTCGAAGTTATAAAGATTAGGAGCTTTCGAATATCTTTAGAAAAACCGTCCCAAAGACAAATATTACATTATTATAATTTGAAACCAAGGTTTCCTGCCAGAAGAACTTTTAGTCGAGCACAATATGTATGTATGTATGTATGTATGTATGTATGTATGTATGTATGTATGTATGTATGTATGTATGTATGTATGTATGTATGTATGTATGTATGTATGTATGTATGTATGTACGTACGTATGTATGTACGTACGTATGTATGTATGAATGCATGTATGCGCACTCAAGCTAGTGTGTTTTGTGTATACAGGCTCAGATGTATTTTGCTTTGTTTCGCTGTATCCGTTTCTCGCAATTGTTGTGTTTCTCATATGAGAGGGGGGAGAGAGATAGATTCGCACGCACGGACAGACGACTTCAGACGTACATATGCATTGCATGTGTGTATATTTATTATTAAAAAAGCAGCTTACACGGAAACAAAGATAATTTGTACCTAGTCAAGACTAGCAATCAGTTTATTCATTTTTAATTTGTATGGAACAATGGAGCAACTATGATTGACGATATTGACGGGTACTGACAACCTTTCAGTTTACGCACGCACACAATAAAACTAACTGAAATAAAACATAACTTGCAAAAAAATAATAATAGCAAACAATAAACTAAACTGGTAAGAGTGTGATATTGTAGCAACTAAACACTGATAAAATGCTTAGCATTATTCTCTCTCTCTCTCTCTCTCTCTCTCTCTCTCTCTCTCTCTCTCTCTCTCTCACACACACACACACACACACACACACATACACACACACAAACACACACACATGCGAGCGAGCGCGCGCTGATATGAAATTATCAACGTATGTGATCATTGACCAATAAAAGGAATAGTTTGATCAACTTCGTGGTCCGTAGATGCTTCCATGCCTTCTTAAAAGACTGTTGATACTGATATCCTAAAAAGTTTTTCCATGCATGGTACGGATCTGTTTAGTTTTTTGTATTGTCGGGGTTCCTTCTGATACCATCTTTACTTGAGATGGTATCATTTGGGCTTATTTGTATAGTAGAGTAATCATAAAATAAAATAAAACTAGGTTGCTTTTATGCGTTTTGCGATTCAATCGGCTGTGCCAGGCTTCCACGTCATTATTTGTTCGTACCGTTTTTTTTCTTCCCAAAGACACTCCAGGTGGACATGGGCCAAATTGAACTGGATATCCACCTGTCACTAATTAATGTTATCCAGTCATCGAACTTTGCGTTTCTTATCTTTCCTTTTAATTTTTTAAAAGCTGTTGGGATATCTTCGGATGGAAAAAAGGGCAAAGCAAACATTTTTTACAAAACTTAAAAACAGCATCCCGCTGGTTGTATGCCGTCTACAAATAAACGATACGTACACATTAGCCTTTACATTGATGCAGATAATGAGATCAATAACATAATCATGAAAATTTTTACAAATGAACATAGTTATTCATCTTATCTCCAGGTTCAAATAATGAAGAAATTATGAAAATAGAAATGAAGACTTAACGTGTCCGGGATAGACAAAATATTAAACATTTACTATAACAGTGGTATATAAAAATATATCTATATTCAACTGAAGACTTTTTTCCTTAAGTTTTCCCCACACAGCCTGGCCTCAGTGGAAACCACATCCACTTATATGTGGATTATGAAAAACCGAGCGGAGTGCCTTCCATATTCAACTTTCAAAGTCTGCTACAAGTGACTTGACTTATGGTTCTCTGCGTAAAAGTCGAAGTAGAGCCTGGATTACCTAATAGCGAAACACTATGTAAACTGATTTTAATATAGAGAAAATATATAAAGAACTTGTAAAATGTGAACGAATTTTTGCTTTCTTCACAGTTTGCAGACATTGTAAAGTTACTCGCGTTTTTATTTGTAGAGAATATTATCAAAAGTGGAAAACAAAATAATAAACTACCTTCTTGTAATCTTTCTTGCTTTTTCCAGACATCATAATGAACACTAGTGGTACTTGCTTCGTATTTTCTCATGACTTCAAGAAACTGTGAAGCGTTAGCAACTGATAAAAAAAAAAGTTTCCTCGTGATCTAGAAGGTACCATCTATGTACCATGTTTTAGTTTTTCTCTGGAGTTCAGTAGCAAATATTAAGTGGCATTTATCTTGTCTGAAGAAGGTGTTTGATTTCATTTGTCATGTAGTAATCAAAATAAAAAATAACGAGTTCATAATTTTCTACTTTATTCGCCCATTAATAAAAATAACTGATCGTCGAACAAGCGAAAAAGTATTAATTAAAAGGTAAGAAAGCCTTTTGAAGTATTCTTCGCAAGGTCAGATTAGTGTTTTCAAGAGATATGCCTCTTGTCGCTGATTTGATGGTTTATATTTTATAAAGCCATGTGCAATCGGGCGTGTGATATATGTGTTATGAGGGAAAATTTAAATATAAATAAGAACATAAGAAATCTCTCTAAATTGTATTAAAACTAACTCTCCTTTGGACTCATTTTCATCAAACTATATTGGGAGTAATTTCGATTAAAATATATGTCGATTAACTTTATTTGACAGAAATATATTCTATCTTGATAAAGATCGTTTCCTTACAACTTTTGCAAGTCTCATTGTTGTATGTGTAAATTTACTTAACAAATACTCTTTACGAACAGGTTCAAAAAAAGTCTGCCTCTATACTGATACAAATTTCCGCATTATACATTTATAAAACACACCAAGCAAAGCACAGAAACCTCTCCATATTATATATGTATATTCTAAACTCGGCTAACGAGAACACTCACCGACGAAGAATTTTTCAAGCCTACCGTCTGACCTCTAACTTGATCATAACACGAAGTCAGAAGTAATAAAAAAAAACCACGTGGTTCTATGAAAACAAGACTGAACTTTCTAGTTTGAAGCACGCCATTTACACGTGAATGCCAGTATGGCACCCTCAGAGCATTACTCTCAAGGCATTACCAAAAAAGGTTAGAGGTGCCTTGTACCAACTATATATAACATTCCCCAATCACTGGCTCTCACTTTATGTTGCTTCAAGACTAGAGAGATTCATCTTGTGTTTTACAGGTAAGACTTTGTTATGTTCTAAAATTTCTTATAGAATAAGTACCTTTGGAAGTGAAAGACTTATGATTGTAACCTTCCTATTTCCAATGTTCTTATGAGTTCATCTTTTTAATTCTAATATTATAATATAATGAATGTTTAATTGTTTTAAGAACTTATATTTGCATTTATGATAATAGTTAAAAGATTAATATGCTTACCGATTTCATGTTTAGATTTATTTTGGAAATTTAAATATTCTGTAAGGATTAAAGAATAATATTTTGTATTCTATTCTAAACTAGTATTTTATCCCAAATTGAGTAATATATATATTTCTTCAAAATGATTGTTGCATTAATCGCAACTATTTTATAATCTTTAATTAAGTCAAGATTTATTATCTGTAACATATTCTAAAATGTGAAAGGCTACGAATACACGAAGTTGGTAAACTTGAAAGGAAAAGTATTATATGCATTTTGTGTATTGTTCAATGTAATGGCTTTTCTGCCTTTGGAATGTATATCACCTATATGAATTATATAAATAAACTCACTTTATATTGCTTCAAGACTAGAGAGATTCATCTTGTGTTTAACAGATCCACGTATACTCGCTAGCCAAGCATCCCCCCCCCAAAAAAAAGGATGTAGCCGTGTCTACACCATTATGCGTGACACCTTATCATTGAGAGAGTCCGAACCCTCCCTTTTTCTCTATCTTTCCGTCCAATCATGGAAAAGAACATTTTTAAGTGTGTACGAAAAGGATTCATAAAAGCATAATAAAGAATCTTTTCGTAAAATATGAAACAGTTTTACAATCTGAAACCTAAAATTAAATATATATGTTACAATATCTCATGTGCACAGTGCCGAATTACCATATAGGCAGAGTCGGCACCGACCAATGTTGAATTGATTTGATCTTGACGTATTTGGAGATAATTTGTGAGAGGGTTCTCAAGATTTCGACTGCCTAGGGGCCTCCACAGGGTTTAATCCGGCACTGCATGTACGGTGTCGCTACTATTAAAAAAATGTTAACATATTCTGTAGAATGTTATCTGTTAAGTATTATTGTCTTATTAATCAGTAGAGATAATTTGACCCGACGACTTACAATGAAAATGTCGTTATGCAGATAAATATATTTTTTAGCATAAAAATGAATGAACACAGGTATTTAATTAGAATGAACAGTATATGTCAGTTTGTGTCCCCATATATATATATATATATATATATATATATATATATATATATATATATATATATATATATATATATATATATATATATATATATATATATATATATATTCCATAGTATCTACTTGTTGTTTGAAGAAAAAGAACTTAATAAAAGTATCACAAAGTTGGGCCGAATTGTCTTTTGAGTTGGACCGAACTGTCTTAATTTCGGCCAAAGTTGGGTCGAATTGTCTGTAAACCACCACGATATTAGTATATAAATTTACAGGAGTCACTATATTTAATAAGTGTTTACGTGTGTGAATAAAACAGTTAAAAAAGGCCTTCAGTAATAAATTTATGGCAATACTTTAGTGTATCATATGTTAAACACTGCAAAGTGAGTCCCAAAACATGATGATAGCACGAAGAATAATCATTGAGTTTTCAGCTCAACCAAATGAGGGATCACTTCAAAATGCTATTGGAGAAAATACGCCAGCATCAACAATAAATGGTAAAACCCGGATTGCTCGTATTAAATCTCATCCTTGACATTGATTTCAGGAGGTTTTCTCACACAGACTCCTAAATAAGCACATTACAAACAATATTAAAATTAAACATGGTGAACACTATTACAAATATTTTTTTATATATAAAAAACAACTAAATACAAAACAGCTTGCATGATTAAAAATATTCAAATATAGCATATCCAGTGTTTGAGTAGATATAATGAAATATTTCACGACTAATATGGAAACATTATTGTCACAAGTGACAATACAGAATGTTTCCACTTCATGAGTGAAATATTTCTTTATACCGATTCAAAAATACGTTGCTTGTTTATGTCTACTTTACATTTTTAAAAAGCACAAATCATTGATTTACATGAATTTTATTATGCATTGTGTTTCAGTGATAATGCCTGATGCATTGTGATATCGACGAAAAGAAGTTTGAAAATGTTACAGTAATTTTAGAATATAGACTTTTTACAACTTTAGATCCTAAACATAACTTCGAATTGTGTGTTTTGTCAAATTAATTAATGTTTTGATACGAAAAAATATATTTTTTTATATTTTTGTTAAGACATTTTTTGAGCTGATTGATACAGTGAACATGGATAGGGTAGAAATACTATAGCAACATGACAAAATACTCCAAGAGACTTCAGAGCATACCATTGTTAAACAAAATATTTAATTTCGGTGAGTTTACTTGGTTGCTATTTTTATTTATTTATTTTTCTCTATTCCAACGCAAAGTTTGTGTTTGTAGACTTGAAGTCGATTTCAGTAACCAAATCTGCATCAAGACAGGAACGCACTCAGGATTTTCTTGCGAAGGGGGGATTTTTGTAGGGGTGGGGGTCAGTCAATCACTGCCAGGAGTTAGTATAGTAAGCAGTCTAATACTAAGGCTAGTATTTGCTAAGTGTTTTGAGCGGAATCTTGTGACATATTTTCAGCTTCATTTGCATGATTAAACTTGTCAAAATTTATACAGATATTTGCAGGGGGGGGGACCTGCGCGGGCGCCCATGCATCCAGATCTCGTTTGTCATAAAATCTCGGTTTGCAGTCAACACAAATCAATTCCTAGTTGCTCCATCATTTTCAGGCATGATTATGACTGTCATGACAGTTAAATTTGCTACTTACACAATATTTGTTATTATATGTAATAAAAAAAGCGTTTTTAACTCACACCATTTGTCGTTGAGTGTAACCGGGATACGAAACTTTATGGCACACACAATATCAAATAGCAACAGCTTGTGGAATTTCAGTCCCTGACAATTTGCATGATTACAGTGGATAACAAATTATACAAAAGTTAATACTTGAAGACTGCTTTTTGTTCTATGAGGTTCATTTTTATGCATTCTTGACGGCGCCTTAACACTGACTGGCAACACTGATCGACGAGTTATCTTGACTTTCATTCTTCAGATGTATTAGTTCGCATGAATATGGTTTGCACTATTTTATTGCGATGCTTTCTGAGCATCATTTGTTTTAACAATGTGGATTCGTATAGAGTGTGTTTATAACGTAGAATATAATGGAGGATACTCTTGGATACCGGTACTCCCTAAGTTTTGCATTTCTTTTATGAGTTTATTAGCCCATTTTGGTAATTTCCGGTGTAATTTATAAAAGTTGGAGATAGTTAAGTTGCGTTATGAGTGAATTTCTTTTTGTTATATATGAGTTGTTATTTTGCATTTTATAACAACTCCTTCGGGTACAACAGAAGACATCAATGATTTCCTTTTAAAAGTAGTTATTAGAGTGTGTACACAATGACTGAGACAACAGGTCTTATATTAGTCTGGTCACAGGAGTCTGCAGTTTTATCAGTAAAGCACGACGAAATTTCTGACTACATGAAATCACCTTAACTGTATTATACATAATATTATTGTAACAAATGCACAAAACGTAGTCATTTCATTCATCAGTTTATATTTTCGAACCCGAATGTCAACTGGTGGCTCCGTACATTATCATTATGTTAACGTTTCAATCTTTCAATGTTAACAACCAGTCTGACTGCTCACTGTCCTTTTCCACTTTCTAGAATAATCATGTACCAGTAAAAAGGAAAGAATGCAATATTTCACACACACACACACACACACACACACACACACACACACACACACACAGAGGAAAGTAGCTCCCAAACTTACTAACATTTACGGAGTTATTCAAGTCTTATCGAACACGGAGGACTACATGACATCTGTTGTCCGAGATAAGGAGAGTCTCGCCCATGTAAATATGGCGACTGTGTTACTATAGAAAGTCCGGTGAAATGCCAATAAGTCCATCGTTTTAGAGACCTCCTCCTGGCAAAACTTAGCTAAGTAATTATTAATAGATGAACGAAATAACTAAGAATTGCAATTTTAAAAAAAAATATCATTAGTACTTTTCCTTTATGAAATCGGTAGGGGGATAAAATGGAGGGTAAGCAAATACTCTTTTTGGCGGAGAAGTTTATTTAGTCATAAATCCATACTCTGACATTTATAATTATAATTATAATAATATGAAGAGGTGATGGAGGATTTTTTAGATATTTGTCTTGAATATAGTTTTATAGATATTTGACGGGAGCTGAATATCGGTGTCTCTTGATGCGCGTGGAAGAAAGCCCACGTAAAACAAGAAAGACTTGATTTTTCAATCTCGGAAAAATTATTTATAATAGTGTAAAATGTTATTTTGAACCAGTTTACTAGACCGATCTTTCCTTGATATAAAAAAGCTAGTCTTCCGAAAAGAAATTAAAAGCAGTTTGAAAATTTTAAAAAATCACTGTCCAGAGGCCCGGCATACGTAAGGAAAGTAAAAGAAACCATTCAAAATGTACGATATAAGTGCATTTGTGTAAAAAAAAATATTATAATTAAATAAATATTCCATTTGCTCAATTAAAAGTCACAAATAATGATAATTTCCTCTTTGAAATACTATTGATATCAATTAGAGAACATGATATCATTGTCTTTTTTTTTTTAAAGAAAAAGACCTGTGACTGACAGGTCAATCACCTGCCTGCGCGATAAAGTTATTGGAAGAAAGAAATCACGCAAACGAATAATTATTCGACTAGATAATAACAGGAGAGATTAGGAAGAAGAAAATGGGAGTAGTAGTGGATTAATGGAAATCGATTGAAGAGGTGGAAGTATCTGAATAATTCTGTATTCCAATAATCAGAAACTACATTTGTAAAACGATATATGTACTTGTCTAATTGTCCTAAATAAATGATTGCTGCTAACTCTTAAAGATATTTTTGAAGAAACTAAACTTTACTTTGATAAATGTAACCAAAAAAACCCCCGCTTAGTTGAACTACTCATCGTGAGACTTTTATCAGTTATTCTGATATTCTGAAATTAAATAATATTCAGAAAGATTTAACAGATGGTCTCATGATCTATTTAGAAGTCAATAATAGTCTCCGAAATGACCAAAATGAAGACAGCCTAGGATCTGATGGTTTCACAGTAGAATTTTTAAAATTATTTTGGAAAGAAGTAGGATATCTTTTGGTGAAAGTAATAAATTTTTATACGAGCATGGATAGTTAAATCTCACTAAGAAGAAGTGTGCTTTAGTATGTATGAATATACCAAACGGTGACAATTCTAAACAATATAGTTCAACCTTGATATCAACTTCATTTATAAATGTGTCATATAAAAGTTGTTTGCTTGTCTGCAAACTGTAGACCCTACAATTTACACATGAAAAGAAAAGAGTTTTATTTCCACAAAGTAGATACATTTGCGAATACTTTTAGAAATTGATATAATTTTGTATTGTACACAAGAAAAAACAGAACTCCTAGTCTTCTCCTTGTAATTGATTCGAAAAGTGTTGGATTTTATTGCATGATTTTTCATATATACAGGTAAAAAGAAATAAAAATAATTTTTATGAATCAGTTATAAACTGGATATAACATTGTTTTTTATTTTAACATCAAAATCATAATGAAACGTATCCAAATGGTTTTATATTGTACAAGATGTTGACAAGGCAACCCTCTCTTCCCATGTATTTTGTTTGGGAAGATAATGGCTCATAAGATAAGTAACATTAGGTTATAATAGATGTTACTTGGTGTTGATTCCCACTACACAGACTGTAATTGGTTTACTCACGATCGACCATAAAAATCTCTGAAATCATCTTTATAGAGTTGTACTAATATCGTCCATTCACGAGTATTAGTATTACTAGAAGTAAACAAGCATGGCTTGAAAATCAAAACAGGCAGTAGATTCAAATTCTGTTTTAAATGTAAACTGCACTAGGAATGCAATTATTCTGTTGGGGAGTTTTATGCTAAGGACGATTAATATTCGTAAATTTACATATTATATAAAAGCTTCGTGGCTTGGGATACTGTTCTTTGGGAACTCTACATAGAAAAAAATTATTTTACAACATTAAAGAAGCTTAACTCCGGACATTTCAAAAACATGTGAAAAAATCATATTCTGTTTACGACTGACACACTGGACATGTAAGGGTGAGCGCTTTAGACCACTCGGCCATTCGGGGCCCCCAGTATGCAAAAAAAAAACAACCCTTAATCTATTTTTTATATATTTTTGTGCTTTTTCGGAATGACCTAAATCAGTCAAATTTAATTCAATTCAAAATTTTTTTACAAATATCTATATTGTTTAATACTAGCATAAAAATAGAATGTAAATGACATAATTAAAATGTGGGTTCAGAATATTATATTGTGATGATTTCAATAATGAAAACGGTTCCTTGATATGTTCTGACAATTTGAAAAGTTGATTCTACCTTGGAACTAAATTTTCAAAACATACTAAAGACTATAAAATCTTATAAACAGGAAATTAACTTTAATTTCGATTGTTGTTTACAACACAAATAAATAAATGTCATGTAGATACTATCAGCAAAACTAACAAGAAAGTCAATGTTTTTATGTAAAAATCATTGGAAATGATGGGGAAAAAATCCACAAATTTCTATAAGGAAATAAAATGCTCAATTTTAGTAACACAGAAGAAAAAATATTTGACATAAATGTTTCATTCTTTCATATTTAAAATGACCGAACAATAATAGTTGCAACTGAAGATTTTTCGTAGAATCTTGGGTACAATACTTTAATTTAAACACTCCACATTGTCAGAACTAACTTTGTTATGGTTGTCCTTCACACGCTGAAACAATATTCCATTTGTTCTATGAATATGCCATATTGTTAAATGACACATTACAATGGATTGAGAGTACGTGCTGTTCCACCAACAAATTAAAGAAAAAATAATCATAATTGGAGTCAAAAAGAAAACTCATCCTGAAATTGCAATAAATTTAATCTTGTTAGGAAAGAAACTTTATTGTAAATGTATTATAAAAATGAACTTTTTTTGTCATTTTATAAAGTTGATCAAATTTATATTTAATGTAAAAAATTACAATACATAAAGAAATTGTGAATCGGAAAAGTTTGACAGTAAATGGTGTTCACACTAATGATTAAATGAAAGAAGTCTATAGGTGTTAAAAAAAACAAAATTTTCACAAGAGTTATTTATCCGTTACCTTCTAGCTTTTATGATATGTGAAACAGGTAGCCTAAATTAGAAATATTTTTCATGCTATATACTCAATGTCTACTCATTTCATGCAATAATTAGTGTATACTATAAGGCAAACGATGTGATATATCTAAAACATCTATATTAAGATATAGCGTCTAATAATATACTTTACACACTATTCTATATCTCAAACAATGAAAAAAGTGTATTTTCTCCAGTACGGTGTAAATAACAAATTCGACTCTGTATCTTAACCTTTAGTTGGCCTTTATCTTTCTTTAGTATGCATTTTTATACCTAAACTTACACGCCACTACTTAGCCAGGAATGTGCTTATATGCCCATGAATTCTATAGATATTCTTCAAATACACATTCTGAGTTAATTTAATATTACGAATCAAATTGTACCATCGTGTAATTTGCATCACAATATTTACAGGAAAAAAACGATTTTGGTGTCTTATGGGGATAAGACTGAAAAATGTGCTCTAAAATACAGAAATAATTTAATGCACATCATCATGTGACGCTTCAGCCTAATCTAAGACTAATTTGTTTGAAGTAAAATAACAGACACACTGAAAATAAGGCACGCTTATGGAGACGCAGTGATTTAGTTGTAAGCGTGTTGGAGTCGCAACCGAAATAAATTCTACGATCGAATCAGATCGGATCGGCTTCAGTGGTGCATCTCTTTCTTCTACTTTCCATCGATGGTCCGTCTGTACATTAAATAACGTACATGTGTTTCTCGTAAAACACCAAGCATGGTACGTGCTAATTTGTGTCCTTTTATAGTTTCGATAGATTTTCGTGATTATTTGTCAGTTATGTGGAATCTCTGTTGGGTAGATACTTTTCACCCCATGGAATTAACCAATGTTATATTGATCAGCTTTTATAGTAGCACAGTCTCGCAAAATTGCCTCCGAATTTCTTGCAGATTCTCACAGTTAAGTTTTTTTTTTTGTCAACCGATATAGCAATAATTATGGGATTTATTTGTTTGGGTTTATCGTTTTGTTTGTGGTATGGAATGCCGATCAAAGGATTATAACTGCGAGTTGATAAATTACACCAATATAAAATAAGAAAATTATACAAATGTTTAATTACGATCTCGTGACAATATGGTTTTTACCTTAAAGAGAGGAGTATTATTTATGGCACTAACGTATTTTATAGAACCATTCTATGACAAGAAATTTGTCTTGAAGTCCTTAAAAATATAGAAAAGACAAAGTCATCAAACTAATTCACCCCAGCATTGCTTTTTATGGGTTTGGTTTTGGTGCGAGTTTATAGTGATTGCCCAATTCGCATTATCCATTCAAAGGAAGTTTAAACTGTGGACTCTTGAAAGAAGCAGCAGTCTCTCCTTTTGGTTCATTATTAATCACAATAAGCCAAATTACTTCGCAATAATTAAGATATTCCATGGCAAATTCAAATAATTATTGAGATCTTGATCACCAATCAGTTTGCCTACGATAGAGTGCACCAAAAATACTTGTTTATTGTCCATATGTTCTACGTTATTTCAATAGAGAACAAACTATTCATACTAAAAATAGACTCTTTACTCGACAACCATCCACCGAAAACAAAAGCACTAAAGTATACATTTACTGGTAATATCATATTTTATGAAGTATGAAGGGTTAAGTCTGGAAGCCAACCATTGTCACTCAAATGTAATCGGTCTCTGCAAGAAAAAAAAATGTCTAGACCTCGATCATTGTGAGTAAATGTCATCAAACTAGCAATCTGGGTCATTGAACATTGTACGGATTAAAAGTCCCTGTTTTGTTTTGGGTTTTGTTGTTTTTGTTTTGCATATCAATTCTAAAATCGATTTTTCTATGTATTGTTGCCCTTCACAATGACTAAGATAAACACAAAATGAAACAAAATAGCAATAATGAGGAAAAACCGAAAGAAAAATATGTCCCAGATTTTAGCAACATTTTGCCATTTGTTGGAATTCTCAGCATCAGTGATAGATTTCCCTGAACTCACGGAAACAGCAGATTTCGGAACTATTTTATTCTTTCTGAAGCGATGGTCCAGAGGTGGGAGGGGCTGTGGGTATTTCTCCAAAGATATTATGCCTCCGTTCTCATGTGATTTGGATTCCTCCGTCAATTCGACTCCATTTTCGCGCGTTCCATGATCGTCCTTGACAACGACTTTGACTTTGACCAACTGCGCATCTGTCTCATTTGAGTGAACTGAGCGATCCGTACACATGACAGAGGCAAAAATGTCTGTAGCATTCCTGCATACTGTTGATACCATGACTTTGGGATCCCGGTGATGTATGGCGGAGATCACAGCACACATAAATAATGTAACAGCAGAAAGTACCAAGTTAACTATAACATAGATAGCTGCAAAAGAACAGATAGCTTCGTTTTAAACATGTATCTTATTTGAAGAAACAACAATAATATATATATATATATATATATATATATATATATATATATATATATATATATATATATATATAGAGAGAGAGAGAGAGAGAGAGAGAGAGAGAGAGAGAGAGAGAGAGAGAGAGAGAGAGAGAGAGAGAGAGAGAGAGAGAGAGAGAGAGACCTTTCTTTGACGCCTCTCTTCACGAGGTAGGATTCATTTTATTGACAATAAGAAAAATCCTCATGACAAAATAAATGACTTATATGAAGTTTCATGAAAATCGTATAGGAACTTTAGGAGTTATGTGCTAGCATAAAAATATTGAACAGTGTGCGGAAGCCATCGCTGGCGAGATCAACCTCGCTATGTTTCTACCACAAAGGTGATGCTATAAGGGTGGTCCCGAGATAAATCTAGGCAAAAATATAAATAGATTTTGAATTTGTAATTTTGTCCCCTGTATCAAAGTACAAAAGAATAGGGGTTTCATTGACTTTCTGATAATTGTCATCAAAGAGTTAGAGATTTGATAATTTTCCCCTTTGCAGTTTTGAAGAGTTGGTTAAGGTTTGAGATACAAATGTTTAATTTTTTTGCTTAGTTTTTTGATTTTAAAATACCTTGAATTTCATATGGTTTTCGAACTATTTCGGTCAATATATTTTAAATTAAAATTTAAGAGTTTCATATTCTTACCAATAAGAGGAACCTGGGTAGAGGCGGGAATTACAATTAGTACAGCCGCAAGTCCCAAAAAGTGAGCAAGGATGATTGTTGCAGCATAATTCATTTTATCTCCGGAAGATGACGGAATAACAAAGGAAAGCACACTTAAGAATGACAAAATAATGGTGGGAAGGAAAATGTACAATCCATAGAAACTGGAACGCCTTTGAAGGACAGTGTTAAAATATAGCCTGGAGCGCTGCAAAGTAATTCCATCAGTGGTCTCTGAGACAACCCTCTTTTCAGCCAAGCATTTACTCTTGTCTAGGATCCATTCCGCATTCTCTCTGAAAAAGTAACATGCCCTGTCCATTATACAGAAAAGTACTGTATACATAGAGAAAAGAGTGTTAGTATTACGGACAAATTTTTCCATCTTGCCTCAAATTTAATTTGTTGCATTTTCTTGAATCATCCGTTTGCTGGACATATGTACATGTACATAATGCAACTTATTTATTGCAGAAGTATTTGTAGGAACATTGAAGGATTTATTTGTGTAGAATGAATAAGGTGGAAATTTGAAACAAAATTGAAATTAATGAAATGTTCAGAGGAAGTACATGTAGTTAACCTTATCACATGCCTACCCTATGTCATGGTACCTATAGAGAAATTTCTGGAAATATAATGAGATTTGAAAACAAGTCATAAATGATCTGCAATGTCCAAGATGCAAGAAGAGAAGAAGAGAAAGAGACTATATGTCCATTTGTCATTACTGTTTTGCCAAGGCTGTTCATTTAGAAGAAAGTTTTTTGTTGCCACCACAATCACCAAGTGTAATTCCATAAAATGTACAAAGACTATTAAATAATTGACAAAATTTAAATATATCTAGTGGATCATATTTAAATCATTTTGACCGAGATTTCTGAATCGTTTTTATGACAGCATTATAAAGTCAAGCAATGCTGCTTTAAGGTAAATAACTAAAAACAAAAAAAAAACCACCCCCCCAAAACCCAACTCATTGACCAGTAAATAGCATTAAAAGCTTTTAAACTCATTGAATGATAAATAGATGCATTACAAATCATTTAGTTGCTTACGTAAGAGATATATTGCCTTGTCTTTTAGTCTTTTTTCTTTCTTGTTTTCTTAAATTTCTTTCTTTAGCTGTACGTCAGTGAATTTGTAAATGCCAACGCGAAATATTATTTGTTTGAAAAAATACTTCTAATGTATAAATAACTCATACCAAAATCCAGTCCAGTATATTCCCATTGTAATCCCAGTTAGTTTGACATAATTATCCAGATATATTGGTGGTTGTTCGGTCCAGTGATTATACTCACCTCTAGCATAAAAAGGATACAGTCAAGTATACCCAGTTTCCAATCCTCGAGGATTGTACCTTACAGTGAACAAGTATGACTGTACACGCATAACTCATCTCAATGATTGTACGTTACAATGAACAGGTAGGGCTGTACATACGTAACCCATCTCTTAATTTTGTTTATGGTCATATAATTAATCAAACTGTACATCAGATAGGTAAGTGATACAATAACTAAGGCTTAAACCTCAGTTTAAAATAGCTATTTCTCAACATCAGTATGCGGCTTACATATAAAATCACTCTCTTTGCTGCCGTTTTTGATGTTGGATTAAAACTGCACCAATAGCCATTCTTTGGAATAAGTGAATGACTCTTCTGACTTAGCCCATGGAAAGTATAGACGCTTCTTTTTCAAATGTTGCAAGGCTTGCACATCTGATGCAAAATATCTGAGATGAATATATCATTAAACTTTACAAGGCACAGGAAACTACGACAGTCGGACGCATCTTCCGATTGTGACATGCTGAGATTGGCCTCAGCTTTTACTTTGCCTGGTACAATTCTTTTAAGTAACCAAACGTACCATTAATACTAGTTTGATGATGCTAATCTGGCATTTTTCTGGATTCATTTAGTTGTTTCAATCTCTTTGCGCAAATGAATGTGCTCATCCTGATCGTTTTCCATAGACAACAATGTCATCTGAAATGTTACTTCTACCTTCACAATCTCAAAGCACTTGTTTAGTAACATGCTGGTATAATTTCTGGTGCAGTGATAATTCCAAACACAGCCGTTTGTTCCGCTTTAGCGGTCTGGAACATTCTAATGATAGGTTTTACTGGCATCAAGTTTTGTAAACACTATAGCAACATTAAAGTTCCGTAAAAGTTCAACCACAGTTGGAACTCGCCGTTTCCAATAAACCGTTTAATCTGCTGGAAGCATTTTATTACGTATGTTTATCTCACCATTTGGATAAAGTACAACAATTGTTGAAACCCCGGTATGGCACAAGTGACGTTGAAAGTAGTATTTTGTCTCATGTACCTTCAGCTTCCATTCTGCTTTGCTTCTTGCCTAGTAATAAGTGAGTGATTGCATTACGCTCTTTGTTGATATGCCTTCAGTGTTTAAACACCGATTGTGTTCATGGGGCAATATCTGAACGTTAGTGTCCAGGTTTATGGCACTAATTTGTAGTATAATATATAGAACTCCAAGCTTTCTATCATTCTGACAACAATGATCTGCATCGACAACTAAAAAGTTTCTGTTGTCAGTTAAGTCACTAGTGAGACTGAAACTTCTGATTTTCCTATAATTATCAGGGGATACTTTTAACCGTTCTCGTACATCTAAATTGCTGCAACTTTTAAGTTTTAATTTTGACTTCAGTATTTTCTATTTTCTAATCAATCACATTGCAATATGTGTCAATGTCAATTGATATAGGAAACTGCATTCTAGCAATATTTGCATCAACATCTACCAATTTGTTTCCGAGCACAAACACATTGACATCTTCAGAATCATCGGTCTGCCTCGACAACATTCGACCTTTTTTATTTTTATACTTCTTGAGTTCTTAACGTTGCTTTGCATTATTTACACTTTTGCAAAGGTTCTGAAAATATGTATTTTCTTCATAATTATAGAAAGTTGCCTTTTTCAATAGTAGCCAAATGTTCTGAATTTCCAAATCGAAAACAAAAATTGGTAAATTTTGCTTCTTGGATTTTTGTCATTTCCGATTTTTATCTCAATCATCAGAGCTAATTGCAAGTGCTTCTGCTCTGTGTTGCCTCAATTTTCTCAATTTCGCCTCTGTATCATTGCGACTTGTAACATTAAGCACTTTTTTTGCAAGTACTAATCTTTATCAAGTATAAACCGTCTCCGTGTATTACTAATTGCTCATTTCTGATGATTAATACACACTAAAAGTAATAATATGGCAATTACATGGTAATGGACCATTATTTCACCTTTGCGTCTCCAAAGTCACATCGTACATATCAATGTCTTAACGCTTGTTTGAAAAACTGCTTCACATTTTCATGGTCCTTCTTAATATATAGTTAAAACACATTTGTTGAATGGAAAATTTTACTTTGACTTAAAATAAGCAGATCTCCACAGCTTTATTAAATTCGTCATGATAGCCAGTATCCATCATAGTGTCAAATATATCTTGCATCTTTGGTCCAACAAAATATACAAGTTGTGCTTGTATGTAATCCCGGAACTAATAACGAAATCATTAAAAAATTTTAACCATTTGAACAAACATGGCCAAACTTGTCTGATCATATGTAGAATCAAAATGTTCTATATGGGTATATTTATTACCTTGGTAATTTTTCTTGGAAAAAATAAAAAAAAATGTTTATTATCCAACTGAAACTTCAGTTATCATCCGCCGCTAAGCTTTAAATGTTATACATTTCTGTCATCCAAAATTTATTACATTCATAGAAATTTAATAATTCTGAATCGATTCTTTTTCTTTCCTGATCTCAGAACTAATTGTGTGTTTAATTTCTTGGAATTTAATCCTTTTTAAAATTTATCTTTCATGGGTGAATGCAGGAATATCGTTCAGGTGTGCCGTAAAGACGTAGGGAAGGGTCCTTTCGAATAACCGTTTCCGCCCGTTTAATTGATCAGGTATATAAAATTGAATCTCTTTCACAAATTGTAATGTTAAGTGCTCCAAGCACAACACAAATATAGATCACTAGTCTTCTGTTATTGTTTGCTATTTTATTTTATATTTTATTTTGATTTTTAGAGACTAACCAATGTGGTCTTGTTCTGGCAGATTACATAGCGAACAGAACAATGAGGGAATAATATACAGTATTTGACTATTTAGAGCCTAACTTATAAGCAAATGCCTTCTCTAGCTGTGATGTATAGCTTGATGTGTGTGGTGGTACTGTACACTGGGAATCTTATTGCATTTTAATTAACGTTAGTATATCACCATGGCAGATTAGTTTCACGTTGGTGTTGGATGGTGGTGAACGTACCAATTGATCATTTCTGATTAGTAATAAAGACTGTAAACAATAATAAAATAACCATAATTTTTCGTTTTAATTTAACTATTTACTTACTCATAATATGTCAGTTTTATGTTGCTTTCCAGAAGGTTTAGTGGAACTTCTGTCTCCGTCATCCCCCAGGAGGAGATAACGATGGAACATTTTTGGCTGTCGAACGGGAAGTGAGTGGCATCCATTTGACAGTGGGTTTTTAACAGAAAAGGTGGCTCCCAGAAGTGTAAACCAGATGATATCACACGAATAAGTAAACGATCGTCCCCGATAAAATTGGATGTCGAAGCACTGGAATACAATTTTCAGAAATCTTTGTAGATGTTTTCATTAAATTAACACTATTAAATATATCTTAAAATGGTTCGGATAATATAGCATTGCTCAAGAGAGATTTCATGAATTTTGAATACGAAGGTAGCAGTTCTCCACATAGAATAAAATATATTATACAATGTAGATCAATAAGGAAGAAAGACAGTTATTAAAAGTCAGCCTATAATAACATCCATAACTACCTTAGCAATGTTGAGATACGGAACCTTTCCCATAACGCTATGCGGTAAACAACACAAGCGCGAGGACATGGCATATAAACTGATACGTATATTTTTTCAAAGGAAATAAAATTGGATTAATTTCCAAACATCGACATTTCCAGTATACTTGTATACATGCAACCTAATCCTAAAAAATATTACTTTAAAATTAAACATAAAACTACAAATGTACTCATTAGACACGGATGTTGTTATAAATAACGCATTGATCAAAGTCGAACGATCTTTTATTTTGAATTCTTTTATTAAGTTATGTGGCTATTATTGTCATTTTATTATTGGCATTTCCAAAAGCAGCAGAGCGGTTGCAAGAAGGAATCATTGTGCCCATAAGCTATATACATATGGTTTAATTGCCTATTATAGCGCGCACATATTTCTTAAACGACGGACCTGAAAAACCCAATTTCAGTATACCATAGCATGACCATGGGCAATAACAATTACAGTAAACGTGGTAAAACCTACCCGTTCCACGCCACAAGTGATGGCTGCCACACATCTCCGTCCTTCAAGTAAATAGTGTCCACATCAAACGAACTTGACCATGATGCGAATGAAACCGACCAGAACTTAAACAGATTAAGAATAATGCAATGTAGCAAGTGCCCGATTTACATTGTCCAAATCATGGCTAGTCATTTAGCTATGGAGATGTAAGGTGTTATTAGCAGATAATTCCTTTCCTGAGGAATATTGGGGAAGATAAACGAAAAATGAAACTTCTCTTCAAAGTGTGGACATGTATATTTACCTAGTATAGCAGGGTGTATGTCTACATAATAATACATATCAAAGGAATGTGTTTCATCTTTCTGTGTCGGTTAAATGTTAGGTTTATAATAATAGGGGAGAACAATTACGTGCAAATAAATAAATTCCGTTGACGCAGGTAAAAACATTACTATTTGATTACGGGTTAAGATGATCGGTTATATCTTTACTTGCGTGAGTTCAGACCTTGTTACTAAAACAACCAGAAACGTCGTTGACCTTTTGGTTAACATTTTGTCTTTGAAAATATATTGCTATTAATGGAGAATTAAGTTAGTTGAAAGGACAAATACTGTATATTATGCGTGATATATTTTATACTTCCAAAGTTGTGGAACAACACATGGCACGAAAAACTTTAAATCCATGTTGATATATACATGCTTGACTTATTCCACATTATTTTTGTATACTGAGAGCTTTCTTGATGGTAATAATGACTGAGAAAAACTTAGCGCTATGTTACGACTCATAAACTAATTACCAAGCTTTTTAAATATATAAATCATAACACATGTTCTTATGCACACGAACATTATTATATATATAAAACCGAATTGGAAAAATAAAGTCTTTAATTTATCAATAGCAAACACAAACCTACAAATTCTCGGCATTGTAGATTAAAGATTAAAGAGATAGTAGGTTTTTACTCGGCATTGTAGATTGTGGAGCAAAGATTTAAAAGATATTAAATTTTCACTCGACATTGCAGATTGGGCAGCAAAAATTCAAAAGATATTAAGTTTTCATTCGGCTGTTACATCCAAACACATTAAAGAACATGTGAAATTACTTGGTGTTGAAAATGAAAACTTACCCATATTTGGAATACATGTCAACAATATTTGGTAAATCTTATATAAACAAATAAATGTTCTTAAACGGTACATTAGTCTAAATAAGGAGATCAACACAATAATAAAATTATGATAATTTTATGTATATGTAATTTAATGGTGTATTTGTCAGTTTTTTTTTAAATTAAAATTTTATTTCATTACATGCTATTGTAATGTAACATTGTATGTTGGACTTGACCTTGTCCAAAACTGGGTTCAAATCTGCTTGACCCAAATTGACTTTTTTAACAATTTTATTCTATATAAACAACTAATAAATAGCTAAAGTAATATATATATATATATATGTTTATGGGATTAACATTTGTATTATTAATAACAGAAGTAAATATTTGGGGGTCTAAGTTTTGGAATTTCCAAAGTGAATTTTACATGGTGAAGACCATGGTGGTTATCTTGTAAACATTATTATCATCACAGAAGGTTATTTTCCAATAGGTAATGTATTTAGTTTTAGAAAATGCTAATTGTGACCTGAGGTCAAGTAGAGAACCAAATAATCTTGTAACTGATAGGATTTTTTCAGTTGTGCTTTAAGATCTATCACTTTCAAGTTGTATTACATGGTGTGTTTGTATCGAGTATTTCATTTGTAGGCTGAAATTGTATTTCTTCAAATTATGTAATTCAAGTGACAATTGTTTTTTGGAAATACAATAGTGCTCTGACAAAATTGTCGAATAGAGACATTCATTGGAATCTATAGTGAATTGAAACCTGGAATTATATTACTGTGATGCAACAAAAGACTGTTGACACATCAACGCTTTATAGGCAATCACAGACACATCATCACTTTTAGTCTTTTTTATTTATTCTGGGCTTATACTGAATTTTATTCAGGACTTTAAATTATTAGGACTTGTATCGGTAATTCGTGGCTCATTTTGGATTTTATTCGCAATTTAGTAAGTTCTTATTTTTATCATTTTCGCTTTTGTGATCTAGGGAAACAAATTGTTGAATTTTGCAAAGCTTGTTGCATTTCACTCTTCTGTTACTTATTTTAAGAGCATGCACTAACAATAACAACAACAGCAGCAACAACAACAACAACAACAATAATAATAATAATAATAATAATAATAATAATAATAATAATAATAATAATAATAATAATAATAATAATAATAATGGTTTATTATAGCGTCTAATCTTAAAAAGATGCAAGCGCTTAACAATATTGGTTAACACATACATACATAAACCAACAATGTTAGAAAAACACGACACCGTTGCATTAAAAACAAAGCATGTTGAAAATAAGGGTAAACAACATTGCTAAGTCTTTGTAAGTGTGTCCTTGCAGCTGAAAGAGGTGAGTTATTAGAGTACTCTTGAATGATATCATGGTGTTATTGTGTGTAAGCACAAAAGGCAATTTGTTTCATGTAGCTGTACCCTGACATACAAATGAACATTGTCCATGGAATTTGGTTTTAACGGTTGGAATAACGATAATGCAGAGATCACAAAAAGAGCGTAAGTTTCTAGAAGATATTACATATTGGTGAGGTCAGGTACATATTTCTCCCAGAGTCAACGAAATGTAACAGAAAAAAATGATTTTGTATATGATTTGGAGTGAAAGTGTAGCCAGTGGAGGGTACCGAGCAGAGGGATGAGTGCTCGGTTCTTTGTATTCTAAGGACGATCCGAGCAGCAAAATCACATGTCGTCCACGATCTCACAACAGAAATTTATCTCTTAAATGGTAGCATCCACTTTAATTGGGTGCTTAAATTTGTATATTTTAGTGTCAACAGTATACATTGGTGTGATACTAAATGACGATTTATAACACTTTAAAATCGCTGAGTATGCAGAATGAACAGGACGAGTCCGAGAACGGAACCTTGTGAAAAGCCAAGTCAGAGACCAACTGGACATGACTATTTTTCATTTACGTATACAATTTGTTGTTGGTGGTTTTTTTAAGGGTCTAACGCCATTTTCAGCACAAGATAGGTTAGTACATGGCGGCCAGTATAAATGGTGGAGGAAGAACCCTGGAAAACCCCGAAAAGAACCACCGACCAACGAAAAGCTACAGGCACGCAGAGGTGAGATGGCAGTGCTTTGTAATGGTGAGCGCTATAGACCACTCGGTGCACACAATTTGTGTCCTTTCAACTAAGAATTGAAGCATAGTAAGGTTGTATCACGAATACATGCTGGAGATGGTGAAGTAATATATCATGGTATATTATATCAAATGTTGCAGATAAGTCGAATAGGGTGAGAAATGATACTTTTCCACCATACAAAGTAAAGAAAATGTATTTAACTGTTTTTAGAAGGCAGTTTTAGTGCCGTGACAGGGTTGGTATGCAGAATGAAAATTTCCTAAATTCAGATGAGATACAAGTTTGGGCAGGCCAACTTTTTCTAATATTTTTAACTTAAATGGGGGATTCAAAACAGAGCGGTTGTTCATCTTTTAAATCGTTACTTCCAAGGTGTTCAAATAAGGCACTGCAATTAAAGTCGAATTTTGAGCAAGTATTGAACCTTCAAATTGAATACATTGTACATTAAAATGTTATTACAGTCAAGCCAGCAAAGTTTATGTAAAGGGTCACTTCGACCTTTTTTTCATGTCAGTTGTTAAATTTGAGAGACCAGCATCTACGGCTAATTTAAAATTGACGCGGGTAACGCAGCACTGTCCTGGATAAGAAAACATTAAATTTGCTGACCATAACCGCTTAATGGAAACTCCTTGTGGATTAGTCATTTAACAAAGGGAATTTTGTATGCGTCGTATTTCTCAGATTCTAGGCTGTCAAAATCTGACGAAAGAAATAATTATCATGGGAAAAATCTAGGAACTGCAGATTATGATTGGTCAGTTTAACTTAAAGCGTGCACCGTGGAAGTAATGTTGAATTTAAGGTAACGCATTTTGGCGAATTTCCTCAGTCAGAGATTTTCCTGTTAGAGGAGTAATACTCAACTAACTCTGGGGTAAAATTTAAGAGTAGTTCTTTCCTCGTTAAGACAAGCAAGGGTACCAGGTGGATGTCTTGTAGGCAAAGACATGTCTTTAGTGCACATTGTCTTGGAAAGAACAGCATTAAAGTACGCAATTTTAATATTTCATGCAATGTTCTGTTTGTTGTTTTGTTTTATACAAATGTGTTTGATATGTCTAGAAGCCATAATATGAATTGTTTATTCGATTTCATGGAAATATGTTGATATGCTAGAGTTGTTTACACAACTTGTTTCTTTAATTTTATAGTTACTAGTTCATTGATAGAATTGACTGATTGCATGCGATCCAAATTTTTATATGTGTAGGTTTTCGTAGCGTTATATGAACTGATTTCCTGTGTCTCATAGGACGATACTGATTATCGTGAGTTAACGATAATTGCATATTTGAATCTGATTGTTTTAATGCTTAAAGAATCTTGTAGATTTGGGATTGCCGTGAGCCAATAATTATTATTTTACGCAATAAAAAATTGATAGCATGTGTGTTATAAAAATTGACTATGTTGGATGTCTACGGAGTCAAGTGGTAGCGTATGCAGAGATATATGGGAATGTTGTCTATATGAACCGCTCACATGTTAATTTGTGGTCAGTCGCAGTGAAGAGAAGGTGATGATCTGTCGAATTAGATCAGATTTAGATGTATATTACAGTAGTCGTTTGTAAATATAGATAACGATTGTATCTTACTCAAAATACAGTCTAAATTTATAATGACCATTAATCGTTAAGGTCACCTCATGTAAAAATTTATGCATTGTTTGAATAGCTAGTTTATGCTTTCTGAGCAACGAGTGAGAGAATTTGATATACTTATAGAGGTGATAAAAACAAAGACTGAGTGGCAATCTTGTCATTTAGGGAAACATCTCTCTGTAACAATTTGAAAGACGGAAGTCAGGATAAGAGATAAAGCGGTTGGGATAGAAGGATTAAGAAAGATCAAACGTATATACGTGAAGGTGAGAAGACGTGGTATACACGGAGACAAAGACAGGAAGCGACCCTAGGTGATGCAGATCAGGATTGGACATTGTGCTCGTTTCACCACTCAGGTTATCATTATGAAATGAATAAATAATAAGACACTGCTATTGAAATTCTGTAAATGTAAATTTGCTTGAATTAAAGCTGACATTAATAGTTTATATTATTGTTTTAAACTGTTAATATCTTGTTTAAAGGGAGCTCGTATTGTGCATTTCCTTCTCGTTAGTTACGCTCATTTCTCTGTTGATGTTACATCTATCAACTCACGCCGAACAATACAATCGAGAGAGGTCATCCTCTAGATAAAGACAACCAAATCTAATTACCAACCCTCTTTACCAAGAGGGAACATCGTTACAACAGTTTTAAATAGATGATGGGAATACCCCAGATAAGACAGAGTATAAATAACATCAGCTAGTGAAGACAATAGAGACGTAAAGCACTCAGGTAGCAATGATGTAGTAAAGTGCATATCATTAGAGATCAACTTTCCAATATAATTTGAGTTTAATCATAATCACCACACGGTTGTGATACGGAATTTTAAAGGCTCCCTTTAACAGCATTTGAGCCAGTTTCTATGGATTTCTTACTTACAATCCTGAGGAAGAGTGCTCCGACTTTGATTCCATTATTATGGCTGACTTTAATATTTATTTGCTTGTATGGCATATATGTGGTAAAGCAAAGATAGACAGGTTAGGAAAAAAACTACAACTGAAGACATATTGATTTGTACTACATTATTTTGATAGCAGTTATGGTGAACTAGTTAAACGGGCACGTACCCTGCAAGTATGCAGGTGGAGGTAGATGAGTCTCGAAACGTGCAAACAAGTGTATGCTTTATGCCCAACTCAAATTATGCCCAACTCAAATTAAAAGAGTGTGTAAAAATAAGACTCTGTAAATACAATAACATAATTAACACACCATGAATTCGGATACCAAGGTATGGTACCATCAGTTTTAGCCATATCGTGGCTTATTGAAATTGTTACGTATATGTATTTAATTACTTGTGTTGGTTTTAAATACTTTTATTTTTTTGTTGCAAGTTATTATAATGATAACTTCATTCACTGGAACTGATATTTTTGCAGAAGATCCAGTTCAGTTCTTTTTAGCTTGATTATAGCGTAGTAGATTGCTATATTGTATTTTTAGCTGGCCTAGTTCTGATCTTGAATCAGATTTCGTAAACACGGAGTAAAAATGACTGGTCATTTCCAAAGTCATGTACATCCAACATGTTCGCTCTGTTGTAAACAATTTTTTTATTTTAAAAAAAATCATTTCCAGTGTGGAAATCACTGATTCCCATCATCTATTTAAAATTGTTGTAACGATGTTCCCTCTTGGTAAAGAGGGAGGTTAACTACATTTCGTTGTTGTTATCTAGAGGATGACCTCTCTCGATGACTTCTATTCTAGCCTACATGATAATTGTCTTGTAGTAAGTGATCACGTGACCCATCACCCTGGTCTGAAATTGCGTTCTTAGTTGGGTTTAATACTCATTCTCAGTGTTTTTCAGTCAGTCATAAATTTATACCTTCAAGATATTTGTCTTGTTGCTGCCATTTGAAATGTGGACAGTTGTCTAAGTGTCTAATGTGTTAATTATGTATTATCATCTATGACTGATGACATATGGTTTTGGACATGTCGGTCAGTTCTTATATGCCACAGACAGCTTTGGGGTGGTGATGGTGTCAATTCAACAAGGTGCCCATTCTAAGGTTGCTTTACTGCTACGACTAGATGGAAAATAAAAATAACTTATTTAATCCTCGTTTCGTACCCATCCTTGTATTTAAAGGTTGTATTGAGATAGAAGACTCCTTTTAAGAGTACACCAAAAATAAAAAAAGCCATGAACAAAATGTTTGAGCTATAAGCTGGCAAAGATATTGTAGATCGACAGTGAAAACAACACGTGCATAAGCAGAAAAACAAATAATAAACCATATACAAAATTTAGCTAAAAGAACATGAATAATTCACATGGTACAAAAGAGAGCAGATGGAATAAACCATAAACATACACAAACTTATGTGATAGAACACAAGAAAGAATTTTACCTATGAAAATAACATTGCAGCAGAACGAGAGAGAGAGAGAGAGAGAGAGAGAGAGAGAGAGAGAGAGAGAGAGAGAGAGAGAGAGAGAGAGAGAGAGAGAGAATAAACTCGGCAGCAGAGTAAAGTATTACATACGACTTAGCCTGGGAGGTTAACATTAAGGCAAACAGCTCAAACAGATGGACACAACTGCAAATAGGCACAAATACAACCAGATGGCTTCGAAGGCGTACGGGAGAAGGGAAGCTAAGCACAATAGAAGTGTACTGCAAGCATAGAAGTGAATAGACGAGCAGCACGATGTTGAAAAGACATTGCGTAGAAACAAAGAACGATTGATATCAGGTATGGCGAGAAAGACTCGAAGCCAACTTCGAGGCAAATTTTCATTAACGAACATGGAGGTGAGCAAATGGGTAACAACCCGCCATGCACACGTAAAGATTTAAGGAGCAATACGTACCACATTCAACCATCCTGCTGTTGTTACTGTTTGGGATTTCATGTCCTGTTGGAAAAAAAGCGCTGGGTATAATAAAATTGGCATCATTTACCTACGGCAGTACAACTACTACGTGTGAATATAAATTCCCCTTTACAAACTTGCGTATACTTTATATAAAATAGTAACCGTTATGTCTAGATAATCTACTAATTTGCCTCTTAATGGAAAAATAAAGAAAAATAAATAAAGAGTTTGCTAAAACACCAGTATTACAAATATAATACATTTAATTTCCTTTATCCAAAAAAGAAAATGATTAAAATTGATGTATTGTTTAATAAACTACACGGGGCAAAATGGATCATAACGTAACATATTAAGCTTATACCTACCTTATTTATAGAACTTAAATTTAATCGGGCATAATAATATCTTAAAGAACAGGATAAGTGAAGTAAATACACAAAACTCTGTAATGGACCTGTAAAATCTCCCACTTTTTTCTCAAGAAAAACCAAAAATTTGAATGATGCACCAATCCTTGATCAGATTAATCAAAAATAACAAAGTCACGAGTGGTCCCTGTATTAAACCGACTAGTTTGAGTGGGGGGTGGGAAGAGATGAAAATAAATGAAGGAAACTAATATAAAATAAAATTTCGATCCATAAGGACATTTAATCTTTTGAAAAGGATGTCATTTAAAGGAAACATATGTAAACATATGAGCAAAGAAATATGTTTCATGGAAACAGATTGATTTAAAATGCTTAATAAATCCCTAGATAAAATATTGCAATTGTAGAATCATGGAGAATAACCGTGTTGAAGGTAATGGAATCAAAGAGATGAAACCCTTACAAATAAATTTATAAAATAAGAGAAAATGCGTGTGAAAGAATATAAACCCCCCAAAAAATAAGAAAGTACCTAAATAGTTATGTGTGAAAAATTAAGAAAATACAATTACATACAAATTGGAGTCAAACAGATATATAAACATTGTTGAGTGTATTCAAAAACATATAATATATAGGTACTTTATATTTCATTTGACATTATACGTGTCGAATGATTGCCGGACTATTATGTTAAACGAAAGTGTGAACAGGTAGACAAACGGATAAAAAACGATTACTACTGTGATCTTGTATTCGATGAGGGGCCAAAAAAAGAAAACACGTTGTAGTTCTTACCACGTCGATGACAGCGAGAAGGTTGAGCGAAACATTTACTTTCGTGACTTGTTCTGGCCGAAGTCGGGAATTCCAAGAATTGACATCCAGGAAATTAGTTGTTAGTACTGTTAGACCGTCTTCATATTTGTAACCCTTTGTACTAGAGACATCTGTAATTATAAAAAAAATATATTACTTTATAACTAGCTAACTAACTAACTAACTAACTAACTAACTAACTAACTATATATATATATATATATATATATATATATATATATATATATATATATATATATATATATATATATATATATATATATATATATATATATATATGATAGGAAATAGCAACACAAAAGTAAAGCATAGAATTTTAGCAATCAAAATATCAGCAAAGAAAGCGAGAAGTCAACAAATGTTAGTCTCATTGACGCCAGGTGTAATTGGTACAAGTATTTCTTTGTGCCAGCGATATGTCTGAAATTAAAAGGTAAAATGTCTCTATTAATTGGTGGTGGACAAAGAGATAATTTAATTTTACAACAGGTGATATGATCATCGTGCACAAGAATTTAACTATACATTTGACAGGGTAAGTATCAACATTATTGTTGGTCTCTAACATTCCGTGAAAAAGTTATATAATGTACAATATGGCGAGCATACACTTTATACCGATTTTGTGTGTGTGTGTGTGTGTATATATATATATATATATATATATATATATATATATATATATATATATATATATATACTTGCAGTAAAAGTTAGGATCATGTGTTTTAACTGTTATATAGTGTTAACCAAATTTTTACCAGTGGCGCGATTTCCGCACTAGATATGGAAGCAAAAAATTATGTACTTGGTTTCGGGTTACAATTTTGCCAACAATGTGTTTTTTTAAACATTCTTTTACGACGGAATCAACTGCACCTAATTTTGAAATAAAAGATAGCAACCAATATAAGATGATATCATGGATTTAAGTCTTCACGATTATCATTAAAAAGCTTTTTTCATGTAGTATGGTGTTCATATATACCTAGGTAACAAACCACTTCTTGCCTGCCTACCTAATTATATGCAATCATTTTAATAAATTAGTGGTTAGTGTGCTGGACTCGAGCCGAGAAAAAGGCGGGTTTGAATTCTGCCCAAACAGGCCCGGTCGGCCTTCGTGGCATATAGCAAATATTGCCTCGGCACGATATGTGCTGTTTAACAACAAACGAAAACAAGCACAAACATTCTTACCTACCTTTGTATATGTATCTTAATGATACTTTACACCTAGTGTAAATCAAAAACACCATGGAGTTCAAAACTCCGACAACGTTTTCGAAAGTATTATACATGCGAAATTGTACAATAAATAATACAAACATTGCGATTCGCAATATGTTATATAAGAAAATATACAGAGTTTACTGAATTTTTGTCAAATGGTTAGTTACTTATAAAATAATCAGATAGTTGGAACATAATTCACGAAAACTTTGAATAATATGAATTTCTGGACGCTGGAAGAATATATGTTTTACCATCGATAGTACAAAATTAGGTTATAAAGAAATGAATCGGAATTTAGAAACGATTTGTTTCCAAACACTTTTACTAATTAAATCGGAATTGTACTAGGCTATTGAAATTCTCTACCTGCACACTATGAACTGGAATGATGTCAATGTTGCAGAAGACATTTTGGCAACGAACATAGTCTTTCCTCTTCCATCGAATGTCTAAGAGCTTAAAACGCAGAACCGAATTTCCAAACACTCGAATCAGATATAGTACTTTCTGTAAATTTGTGTTATTTTAATTTAGCATCCTAATAAAGAAACCAAAGTTCTAGGCTTTTTATCTCCTTTTCATACAACTTTATTTAGTTTAAAGTTATAGACAGCGAGTATCGTGCTTAAAATATTTGACATGTCTACATATCAATTTTAACAAATCGCGACTAACCCCCTGAATGTACGCACAGCTATCGAATAAGCATTGTTGATACTTTTCGAGCTAATTGGGCTAGCCCGGGATAATAGAATTGTTACATTTACGTTTCCCAAACGGCACTGGAACTCTGTCCAGACCAATCTCAGCAACACTCGACTGCAATCATAAATAATCAGAAGACACTTTGACTTTGAGAAGAGCTGATTAAAATATTACCTTTTCATCTTAAGCAAACATTATACTTACTTTGCAATAGAATATAATAGACGATAACTAAAATACTCCTTTTATCCATTTTTGTGGTACAACTAAGTTCTGAAGATATTTTCTGTTGTTTATAGCAGTTGCAAATTTCTACAATACACAGACAATAGTACTTGATACACAATTTTGTTTTTCACTGTATGACTGACAAAAGAACTCTATTGATCAGATTACCCTTTCACCCAAATAGCTTTCTGCACTATTTGTTGTTCAAAATAAACTCCTGAATTTAAGACAAAAGTCAATCATGTTTCTCATGTCAAACGTAATGAGGCGCGTCCTGACCTGAAGAACAAAGATTACTAATGGAAGTGAATGAAAAAGATATTTACATATATGATATATATCTTCTTTGTAGGTCTACGTTTACAAAGTTACATTTATTGGGCTTTGCCATAATTATAGACCGGCATATGTTCAAATGTCCACTATGGTCATTCAATACACTTTAAAGGTGGTCTACAATTTGAAATTGTTAAAATTGTTTGGTACGAATTGAAAAATTATTAGTGCAAACTAGAAATGATGAAAATGTTCAAAAGTGAACTTAATTTCTTTTTAAAGTATTAGTGTTTATACAATGATTCCACTTATGTCAAGAATCTCTATTCATATAATAGACGAATATCATTTCATGTGTCCGTTATTGTATGCAACATTTTGCAATGCGTATGCAAATGAACGCGTAGACTTTGGAATTTATCATCATTTTAAAATGACCTCCTATGTAATGTTCATTCCTTTTATTTTATTACGTTGATTTTAACGTCATTTTTAACATATAGTTGGCTATGTCATGACGAGAGAATTGCAGCTAAGTGTTTTGTCGCAAGGACATACAAATGCAGCTGACACAGACTGACCTAGACGGGTGTCTAACCAGGGACCCTAGATTACGAGTCCGGTGTGCCACTAACTAGCTATCGTGGCAACCTCCCGTCAAAGGACAAAAAACTTTACTTTCATTTTCTTTAGTTTTCCTGACTGTACAAGTTTGCAAAATTCATTTTAATTACTCTCGACAATTCGTATGTATGTATGTATGTATGTATGTATGTATGTATGTATGTATGTATGTATGTATGTATGTATGTATGTATGTATGTATGTATGTATGTATGTATGTATGTATGTATGTATGTATGTATGTATGTATGTATGTATGTATGTATGTATGTTGAACGGCACATTAACACAATCCTGGCTATATAGTGTTCATCAAAAGCTAGGCAGTGACAATGGTTAAGTGAAAACCTTTACCAAAATTTACAGGAAGACAAATCCCAGCAACCAAAGGTAAATATGCATTACGAAACGAGGTATGATAAGCTACGGGGTTCTCGTAAAAACTATCTAAAAGGAAAAACTGTAAACTGCAGAACATGAAAACAAGAATATCTTGACAGGCATGTCGAACCCAATGAATTGCTGTCAACATTTTCACATTTGCTCCTGGGGTGGGGTGTAATCACAATATGACAGTGTTATTTAATGACCAGTTGCATTAATTTTCTAAAACTGCAAAATTCCTGTCTATTTCGTCTTGATCAGTGTTACCGGGATAGAGTCACCTGGTTGATGGCAGAGTTAATCATTATAACTAAAGGAACCATAATGCCTTTTCAATGATTTCAATAATCTACTCTGTACAGTTTTTAATTAGTATTCAATCTTGCTTTCATGAACAACTGGGAAAAAAAACTTTACCTGTTAATGAGTTTGCTTATTGACTTAGTACACTATTGTAAGTGTTTATTTTTTAGAATCTCTATAAATATACTTGAACCGGGTTTAATCTCATCTTTTTCTGATTATAATATAATACATGTTATTACTTCACTAATTGCAACATATTCTTTTATGACGTCAGTTGAAGGTGAATCAAAGGTAATATTGTTCAAAATGGTCTAATTGAGTCATTACTGTAAGATTACATACAAACATAAATGAATGTTATGCTAGAATGAGAAACACGTGAACCATGGAGAGATAAGAAACTCACTGATTATTATAAACACAGTACCCATCATTAATCTGTCGAGAAAACTAAAGGAAAAGTCGCATATTTCAATCTTCACCAAAAATCAATACAGAATTAACTCCATTGTCTTTTTTTTCGGGCTGGAGTCGGGTTATACATGACACAGGATCACACCTGACAGGCGATGATGATACGTATGATCATTATTTCCCGTCCTTTATATTCTAACTGCCTACAGATCTGCAACATATATATGGACGGACAAGCTCGCAAAGTCGTCTACTGATCATTTCAAACGGAGTATTTCCATGATAACCTATGGAAGTCAAACTGAAATGTGGATGGACTAGCAAATGTCAATTGCTGTCATGGGGAAGATGGATATTTCGGAGTTTGCAAGTAACTTATTCTAATCGTTTATTTTGATTAACACGAGTATTGTCTCGTGAGCTTACAAGTAAAAACATATGTAACGTCTTAACTAAATATCCCAGTGTAATGATTATGACAGTATTGCAAAATCGTGGCCAAATGCCAATTCTGACATTTTGAAATATATTCTTATTGAAAATTTACGATTTTGCGGAAGATAAATAGCACGGTTAGCTTGCACATTTATTATCAATTCATCAAAATGCTATGAAAGTGCTGCTAATAGTATCTTATTAACACGTGCAGATGAGCATGACAAACTAACAAAGGAAACAAAAGTATGTAAATTCTAGTCTATTCCCCACCCAATACCTTCATAGTTTTTTTTTCAATCAAGATTTCGTTCAAGTGGTTTGGAAACTTCATTGTCAAGTTATGTGATAGTTGTCATGTCGAACTGTAATCGATCTCAATGTTTAGTACTCACTCCGAGTGTTCAATACAATGTCCTTTTCATGCGATATGTACTGCATTTATAAGCGTATACTCCACAACAAACTGTAAATAGCATGGACAAAGATATTGACCCAGAAATACCGTTGCATACTAAATACTGAAAACATACTTAGATCTACGCTGTTGGTTTTATTTATAATTTCATGTGATCATCATAAACCCTTCTAACAATTGCGTACGTTTGAACAAAAATAAATACAAACACCAATGACAACTTTGAAAGCTTAAGTCATTAACATACAAATCCAAGAGGAAAAGCTACATAAATGAAAAGAGCAAACAAACAAAACCATTCAGTGTACTATTCAGTGGTTTTGGACAAAAACTCTTTTCGAATTTTATTTTCTTGTTTAGTAATGCCAGCAATATTTGACAACGGATCAGAATCTTCGGTACAAACTTGAATGTCCTGATGTCCATTAGCCTGTATGCCAGGATGCTATCTGTCGAATTCAGGTGAGCAAATTTGGTAAGTCGTTTAAGGTCGTTTTGAATTTTAGTACAGGGCACATTTGATGGTGGATGGGCATATTTTAAAAACAAATTGAACATTTTTCATGTCATGATGCTGTCTCTCAAGTTGGGTCATATTATATTGAACACATTTGAATAACTAGTTTAAATGTGTTTCTAATTTTAGTAACAATGGCCATATTTGAAGGCAGTTCATAATTTTTCATAAATATCTGAAAAATCTTTATGCCAAGATGCGTTTAATCAAGTTTCATCAAAATATATTCAGCCGTTATGGTGAAGCCGTAAAAGTTGTTCTATTCTGAGGAATGCTAGCCATATTTGACAGCGGATCAGCGTCAGATAAGAAACTTATATTCCTCTTTGTAGTCAAATTCTCTTCAGAGGTGTTTGAGAGGAAGTTATTTAAAGGTCTTAATGTTTTTAATTACTGTGTCCATATTTAATGGAGGACCGGAATAATTTGCTGAAATTTGAATGAACACTCTCTCTCGAATATAACTAGAGTAGTCATTTAAAATTTGTTCTTGTTTTATTAGTTATGGTGACCATATTCTATGGTGGATTAGCATCAATTGTTCTATGTGAAAACCCCCTATGCCCAGATGCTGTCAAATCTGAAGGCTGGTTTTGGGAAGAAAGTGGTTTTTGTAATAGTGGCCATATTTGACGGCGGCTGGGCATCCTTATATAAATGAATAGGATTCTTTTTATGTTAAGTTTGTCAAATTAGATTTAGATTGGAAGTGTTTCTATTTTTTAAGTTATGGCAGCTATATTACTTGCCAAACTCGTAAGCCCTCTATTTCAGGATATTTTCTGTCCAATTTATTCAAATTCTGTTACATGGATAGTGAGAGTTTGTTTAAATGGTGTTCTACTTTAAAGGTAACAACGGTCATATTTGATAGCAGTTGACATAATTTACAGCTTACAAGGGTTCCATACCAAGATCATTTTTGCCAAGCTTTGTGAAATTCTAATAAGCAGTTTCGGAGAAGAATCTGCATAACTGTTTTTTTTCAACTTTTTTTTTAGTAACAATGGCTTTGTTGTATTTAGTACGAGAAGTCACATTTGTAGGTGTATTTCAATCATTAGTTAAAATTTAAAATGCTTTGTGCCTCTATCATTTATTTAAAATTAGTGTGTGTGTGTGTGTTTGTGTGTAGGTGTGATTTAGATTTTAAAAATGTAGCTAAGACAATTTTTGAGTCATATCACTTGTCTGCAATGTGTCAGTTTATAGCGATGTCTGGCACTGAGGAATCTTGCCGCAGACACGTATCATGTTGTTCCACCCAGTCACATTATCCTGACACCAGGCCGACCATCATGGAGGTTTATTACCGCCATAATTCTCTGCATGTACTTTCTAATCCTCCTTGATGCATTATTGTAAATGGCTGCTCGCAAGTGCTACTTTCATAATTTTATCTATGTATATTGTATTCATCATTGATATAAATTGTGCGTGGTAATTTTCAAGTGCTCCTTTTCCTTCTTCATTATTGTAAATGGTTGCTTGCATGTGCTACATTCCTAATTCTAGTCAGGAAATTTCTGTGCTTCATTGGCATATATTTATAGCACGGATAAAATGATTGATTGCAAGGTATTTCACTGATAACACATTAGACTACTTTGGTTGCAATTATAAAAATATAATATATTAAATAAAAATAACTTTGCTATCGCTACCAAACTTGCTTGATAAATTTGGATAGAAATTGATGTAGTAGTTAAAAAGATTGATATAAAATTTTAAATGTATTTTCTACAGATGTGATTGTCTTCTGTTAGAAGACTAAGACCACCCACACATAATTTTAAAAAATTTTAAACAAGTTTTTAAGGCTACTCGCATCTCAGGCTGTTGAAACATCCAATACCTCCCACCACCAGCATAAACATCCTCATTTGTTTGTGATTTTATCATTATTTTCTCATATTTAAAACATAAGTTAATACTGCCATGACAAAACTATCAGCACAATACAACTATGCAATAAATCAAAATAAACAATAAAAACTAAATAGTCCCGTATTTAACTTTTCATAGAAATATTAGACGAAAATAAATATTTAATATAAACCGGCATTCATAAAACCAATATTATTAGATGAATTAGTCTAAAACTGAAATTACAATACAGGTAGGCAAATTTTAAGGAACAAATGCCTGTATTGTCTTGTTACATTGTTCTTGTATATTTATTTACCAATCCCTTTTGTTTTTCACTTTCACATGAATAAAGCATGAATAAAGATAAGCTTTTCGCACAATTTGGCTTTTGGATTGGACATACACTCACAATTGCAAATTTTGAGGAACTAAAACTGTAAATTCTGGATTCGCGGAGACACATTTCCTTTTGCATACGCATACATTTGTAAATTATGCCTCAAGAACAGTCTCAACAATCCCCCCCAAAAATATTTTATTATTGAATCTGTATTAAGTAGATACACATCACAAAAATGCTCACGTTCTATAGAATTTATTTTTTTACGGGCAATAAAATAAGTTGTTTGCACTTGATTTGAGCAAAGAAACCGTGAAAAGGATTATATTTTATTTGCTAATTGTTTTTTCTGATGTTTAAACCTTTAAAGAACTATTATAGTTATGAACCTTTTAAGATGAAATATTACATTGAGACTGTTATCCATAATATATATGCCTTGAAACAATGAATAAGGTAAATTCAGTAATGGAAATGACTTAATCACTCAACAGAGAGAGAGAGAGAGAGAGAGAGAGAGAGAGAGAGAGAGAGAGAGAGAGAGAGAGAGAGAGAGAGAGAGAGAGAGAGAGAGAGAGAGAGAGAGAGATTCATAAGTTAGTTTCTTCACAGAATACTAGAATCCACTTTTCGCAGTTGTACGATATCATAATAGAAACTAACAGCTACTTTATAAGCATGCAATACATTTAATGTGAGTTATATGCCCCCAAGTACTATACCTCAGAGAAGACACAAGACTGGGTTTCAGAAGTTGAAGCCACACTAGTACCATTTTCTTACTTTGTGAAAAATGGAATCATTATGAGAAAATGGCGACCACCTGCTGTACCTGCTGGTGATGAGTGGTCAGTGAGCAATAAAATTGTTATTACTACGTCGTATATACTGGAAATTCATAGTCTAGCCCATAACACTCCTTAAGCTGGTCAGTTTGGTGTCATTAAGACTTGTCACAATATCCTGAATCATTTTTATTTCCGGAAATTAAAAATGATGTTTATAAATACCAAAGATTTTGTCACACTTGTCAAATGGTAGAAAATCCAAGTCAGAAGATATCTAATGCACACCTGCAACCTATTCCAGCATTTGACCATGTGATAGCTATTTAGCAGAAATATGGTAGACTGTTGGTTCCTTACCTAATACCAAGTCAAGCAACCAATAATTGTTGTATTCGTCTTCAAGATCTTCATAGACTATTCCTTTGAAGATAATTAAAGCAAAAACTGTTCTAAAAAATTTAAGCAATGTCTTTTAACGCTTGTTTGCCTCATCAAATCTGTCCAGCAATTTTGTTTGATTATTTTCAAGACCTTACGCATAAATTAGACATCCAACAGTTTAATTTGCGCTTAATAAGCCGGGATCATGCATTAAATTTACATTTAAAAAATTCTTTCAAAGTTTTTTTTTAAAGCTATAATGTGTCAAAGGGCAGCTGAATAATTTGAACCTAAAGGTGCTATATTTATATTTTTACAATTATTGAACCAATTTATTATTTTTTATTGGGTTTGATAATGGTAAGAATTACATTAAATAAAAGTAAAACCTCATGCAACATTGTCTTTTGTCTCACTTTTGGAGACAAAAGTTTTAAAGGATGCAAAAAAGTTATAAGCTGTTTGTTTGTTTTGTTCGTTTATTTCTTGGGTTTTTTAAAAATACATTCAGAAGTAGAGATTCGGTACAACAGTAATGCAAATTAAGTATTCGAAAACAATGGTACACTAAATCTAATACTTCTAATCGCAAGTAAACATTGTACGAATTTGATCTTCCACAATTTGATCATTTCAGCTTTTGCGACAAAATATGTTCCAAAATGAAGATTTTAATAAGAATAAGAAATCCTTTAGGAATGTTTTTTTTTTGTAATGTCATTTTACCAATATTTATTTTAAATGTGCTATTGATGTTGCTCTGAAATATATAATTTTCGCAGGATCTTATTTACAATAGTATCACAGGAAATAATAAACGTCTGTGAGATGCGTCAAAATGGGTGATGCACAACACTATCTTTATAACTGGATCGTCAGACGAAAGCTCGTTACAAAATGAGTACCAGAGAATGTATCATTGTCATGTTTAATCCTTACTTTGTTAAAATAACTAATGTTTCCAACCTAATGCGAGATAAAAGTAGATTTTTTAAACGGTGAAAATAAATACTTAAGTGCGTCAAAACTAGTGTTGAAGAAGATGGACCACCCTACTGTAGTTTTTCTTTTTGTAAGGTACTAAAAATCACTTAGATCTTCGAGAAGGCCATCGTGTTAGAAAACGATTAAAACTACGTTGCTAACATACGCCTTAAAAAAGATGACTTTAAAAGAGTTACAAGATTTTATCGACACAAAATGAAAAGCTGTGTGGGGAGCGTTAATTATTTATTGTAAAGGAAAAACTTTTAAAATTTAGGTCGCCATGTGTTGTCATGACTAGAATTAGGAATTTAGCACTTGCAAGCAGCCATTTTCAATAATGCAGATGGAAAGTAGCCCGTGCAACTGCCATGTATAATTTGTATCAATGAAGGATACAATACACATAGAATTATGAAATTAGAATTTGCAAGCAGCCATTTACAATAATGCATCAAGGAAGATTAGAAAATACACGCATAGAATTATGGCAGTAATCCCCCTCCGTAGACCAGTCCTAATGCTAACATTTTAATGCTTAGCGTCCAACGAGGCAGCTGTTAGTACCAATTTTATTAAATAAGTCTTGTATAGCTCGGCTGGGGCTAAAACCCGCGATCTCCCATATCCGAAGTAGTCGCTCTAACCACTTAGATCCACAGAGTTGTCTATTTCAAATTAAATGGAATTCTTGTCAGCATTTTTTACAAAGTCGTTTAAATAGTAATGACAGTTATATTCTCAGCAACAATATATCTTTTTGTAAAATTCTAGGTGGACGTTACCATCTATTTTTTTTGGGGGGGTAAGTACCAATTAAACGTTTTCAAGATGGTTGTCAAAGCAGCCATTATTGAGAACGGATTAACTTAATGACAAAGTAGATTTTGCAAAGGTGTTTTAGTGAAAATCCCATGTTGACTTTTTATTTGGAAGGAGTAACCATAGCATGATTTTCAAGAGAAATCAATATCAACCATGTTGTATTTCATATTGGACATTTTAATGTAAGACACATAAAAATCCTTTTGTACCATCCATGTTAAAACAACGATGATTCAGGAGGAGTAGTGGGATCATGCTGACTGAAATATTGCAGATCAAATTCGTTGTATTTTCTTTTAGGACAAACTAATGTTTCCATAAATCATTGGTGAAAATCGCATATAGATATGATCATCTGTTCAGAAGAACGGCGATAAGAAGACCTTTAAGATGATTACCATAGTAGCAATAGTAGAAATTGAATCTGGAACATTTTCCTTTAGGTTTTGGTGCCTACTGTCTCAGTAACACAAGTAGATTAGGTGCTGAGGAAATTCACGTAAAGTGCCTTACTCAAAGACAAAACACTGTAACAATTCCGATGTGATGAGATGGTAGAATTCAAACTCGCACCATTTCATTGAGACAGTGTAGCTATGATAATGTCTTTTAGTAAAAATTCCTATACAAATGGAACGATATGTTTAGAAGGAGAAGCGATAAAAAGATTGGGAGGTTAGGCTGGCAACATGATTTTTAACGACCATCTGAATGCCATAAAGCAGTGTTGTGTTTGGTGAAAACCCCTCTCCATTCAGGAGGTATAAAACAACAATATTTTAATGATTTCCTCACCAACCTACCCACCAAATCACCTACCTGCCTAACTACCTACTATGTCAGGACATAAAAAGAACATTATTTTATGTGATATCAAAGGCGAGGTACTATATATATATATATATATATATATATATATATATATATATATATATATATATATATATATATATATATATATATATATATATATATATATATAATAGATTAAATTGTTTTTATAAATACAGAGATAAAAGACCTGTATGGTCAAGAGGTAACTGCAATACCCTAACAATGACGCGTCATACCCATCCCATCAATAATCCTTAAACAATCAACAACAACGTCATTTTGCATAATGTATCAGTTTAAAGTAACTGGTCCCATATTCTGTATTAGATAACAAAATCAATTATTAACTTTAATCTAAACACAAAACAGAAAATTTTAGTAAACTTGGCAGATTCTCTTTATTCAGTACACAATTAATAAAATCCGGTTCAGTACCCACGAATGTAGTCCCAGTCTATTTTTAGATCACTTTTTCCTGTCAAAGTTTGGTGGTGATACTAGAGTCAGATTTTGGCATTCTTGGTAAGGATTTAAAGGCAATTGTTTATTCTTTAAAATGTGAGCTTATGGTGTGGTTGTCTGTGTATATTTCGGCGACAGTGCACATTGAGTAATAAGGTCATGGCGATGATCCGGAAGTGAAATCTGTGTTCCGTTGCCTGGTGTTTTGTTTACAATTCAGCCTCTCAAAAAAATGCAAGTCAACCCTTGACAAGAACTAAACCGTAAAGTCATCTTTGAAGGTATTTTAGAATAACATATGATTTGTATTGATTGTCACACAGTGGAAAGTTCAGAACTGAGAAACAAATGTAGAGACAATATAGTGAAATTAATTGTGTACTATGGCCAGATGGAGAGCTTTCTCTAATGGTAGTTACCAACAACGAAACAGAGATGGAAACGGAAAGGATACCATTTTAGAGTTACCCAGGATTTTAGAGTTACCCAGGATTATGCTCAAATATTTAGCAAGCGAGAAATATTTAGCAAGCGAGAAATATTTAGCATATTTAGCAAGCGAGAAATAATTTGCAATATTTAACAAGCGAGAAATATTTAGCAAGCGATAAATGAAGTATTATTTAAAAATGCATAATGATTTACAGTCTCTAAAAGCGAAAGACAAGTATGTTTTTAACGTTATCCATAATGATAATATAGATGGGATAAATTGGTAAATACAGAATTATAGATTTAAGTTAGATAACATTGATACGCAAATTAACGTATCAATGCATTAAAGAGCAGATATGTACAAAATATGTTAATGCCAATAGTGAAGGCTTGCAGCAACAGCCGAAAATTTTAAAACTGGAGAACATAGCATTAGAAGATTCAAGAGAACTCACTCTAACTGAAATATAGTTTACAGATTTAACATTTATACAGAGAAAGTATATAGAATGGGAGATATTTTCAACTACAATAACCAATTATTTTAACTCAATAACAAGACTACAAAACAATATGTATTTTAGATATTGGCTAATCTACAACATTTATAATTACAGGACTGGAATATAGACTTTCAAAGGAGTGTAACAAAGACATAGCAATAAAATGTTACTTATCTGCTTTCTCTTTCAATGAACTGCTGATATAGTATATTGAGTTAACTGCAGAAAAGGACGGAAAAGAATTAGTTTACAAACAAAAGTATTTCGAAAGATAGGTAATAATGACATTGCAAGATACTGCTCTCTATATTCTATATGTGGAGAAATTCCAGAAGAAAAAAAAATCCAATATTTATAAGCATATACAAAAAAAAACAACATAAACACAGTATGGCAACACACGAACTAGAAGAAATTCCACCACAAAATGATGTTTTTACAAAATTTTATATTAAAGAAAACCTAGAATAAGAAATCGGTGACTGACAGTGGAGATCTTAAAGACGATAACAGAAATAATATAGAATACAATTTTAAATAACTTAGCACAATAATGCAAAAATAATAAGATAAATATAATAAGGGAGAGAAGGCTGTGAAAATTATTTATAAAGAAATTTTTATAAAAAGATGGAATCAACTGGTCGAAAATGAAGAATATGCAATTTTGGCTGTTTGTGTTTTTTTTTTTTTTAAAAAAAACTAAGGGGGAAACGTTTATGACTTCATAACAGATAATGGAATTGAATCCACTTTGTTACACCGTTATTACAAAAGTTGCACTATGTAGAGAGCTGATTTAGATTCTGCAGGTGTTTCTAAAAGACAAACTATTTTAAGTGTGTGTGTGTGTGTGTGTGTGTGCGCGCGCGCTGTGGGAGCGTTAGAACCTGAGGTTTTCTTTGTTGAAAAAATATGACCTTGAAATAGCTTCAAATAATATTCTTATTCTGATTTTATAGACTAAGTAAAATACTCGATTATATCCATTATATTAGTTTTAAAAAGTATCTAATTATTTTGAAGTAAAGAAAAGTGTTTGCATATAATTACTTTATAAGTCGTATGCTAGAGTTTCAGGCAACACGTCTAGCACCAGTAGATAGCCTACAAGGAAACATAAGCGCCTTTACGCCCCCAAACGCAGCCAATCAATAGCTTATCCGGTCAAATATCCTGCCATCTTCCTGACAAGCAAATAGCTGCTATGGCAAAGAGGGTAGTGGAGCCAGAGCACAACGGTTACAGTCCTTTGCTGTTAAAACATCTATATTATTAATAAATCCCATTAGTCAGGTAAGGTAATTCGGTTGGACACAGTATTTGACTGCTTTCCTTGCAATCATGAAATTGATTACGTAGCTGAAGACCTTGGCTGCAACGTATCTGAAAACCCCAAATAAAATAGTATGTGCAAACATCTTGGTACGCTTTTTCTAGACTGGTGCCTGTTCACACGACGAATCTAAGGAAATACTAATTGTTGACGGTCACTTCATATTACAGTCTAGGTCATCACATGCTAAAATACATAATTCGAATCAGGGGACAAATGTTTTGTAAAATCTACAACGGTATTTACTCGGCTGCTCACTCATCGTCAGTAGCTGGCTTAAGTATGCACATCCCGTTAGACTTGGGGCACTTCGTAATAACATTCTGGGAGGGAAATCATATGACAAGCAGTTTTCGGTTGAAAAACAGAAAGGCTAAAGATCCTGCTATAATAGTAGATGAAGAACTTTGCTCTTTATACGAGTACATTGTCATTGTTTACCAGCTCTTAGTTCACTCCCAGCAAACACATTAAGTATCCAGTATCTTAAGTGGTATGGTTATAGTAATACGGGAACTTTCATCAGGTATGTTTTCCTTATTTGCATAAATGCCTACATTGCTCAGGGAACCATCCTTCACTGACATGTAATTGTCAAGTTTTGATTTCCAGTTATTCTAAGTGAATGCTAGGTACGATGTCGTAGCCTCAACTTGGTTTGTTGTGGTTGAGCTAGGACTAAGAGTACTAATATTAATATTAAGTAAACGCGTAACTGGTCGGCGCTATACTAAAATCTATATTTTGACAGTAAAGAGGATGTGAAGTATGAAAAGTAATGGAAACCAGTGTAATGGATCACTGCATAACGTAGGATCTTGAAACCTCAATTATATAATCTTGTGTCACACAAAAATTCATTAAGAGAGTAAAATGTATATATCGAAGTTGATGTTTTTGTTTTCTTCTACCTATACATCCATCCTAAAATTCGATTTCTCTAATCTTTTTGCCCGTTACTATCGCTAAGAAAAAGATAAACAACAGAGTAATTATGGGGAAAATCAAAAAGAAAATTCAATGCCAAATTCTAGCAATATGTTACCATTGGGGGGAATGCCAAGCATCGAAGGTTATTATCCCAGAAACATTAAAACTGGGAATTATTTTATTCTTCTGGAAAGAATGTTCTGTAGGTTGGAGAGGCTGGGATATTTCTCCAAGGCTTATATGTTTCCATTCTCTTGCGATGTGTATTCGTCCTTAAGGTTGATTCCATTCTCGTCCATTTTGTGCTAGTCCTTGAGAACGACTTTATCTTCAGTCAATGATGATTTTCTCTCAATTGAACACGTTGAACTTTCCATACATTTGATGCAGGTAAAACGCTTGTATCACTATTTATACTGTTGATACCATGACCTTTAGATCACGATGGTATAAGGCAGAGATCACAGCACACATAATGTAATAGCAGCCCCCCCCCGCCCAAGTTGTGTATAAGGTAGACAAGTGCCAAGAAAAGGCAAAATCATTATTTGATGTGGTCAGATTTTGTTTGAGCAAACAGCAATGCAATGGTCAAAGGTGTTTGTATATATTCATAACATATGGAGACAAAACTTGCGTTTTCCTATTAGAACTTTTTGTATAAATTTTAAAGATCTTTAAGACTGGGTACTTTCCATCGAATATGATTAAATTGTCTTGAACAGTTTTGGAAGTCATTTCAAGGAAGGTCTTTTGGTAGTGGAGACCGTATTATATCTCGAATCAGTTTCAGTTGTGCATAGTTGAAAGATCGTTCTTGTGGCCTAACTGGTTAGAGTGGCCGCCTTGGATACTGGAGGTCGCGGATTCAAATCCCGGCGAGTCACACCAAAAATGGTACCAGCAGCTGCCTCGCTTGGCGCTCATCATCATGTCTGCATTTGATGCCTCATTGCTAGACATCACTACAAATTGCCACACTGCAGACATGATAGTGATATGACTCAAATTGTTAAAGCTTTTTTAAACGTACACACACACTTGAAAGACTTCCATAACAGAATGCATTTTGCCAAATTTTGGTCAAATTCTGTTAGTTTCTCATTTAAATATTTTTCTATTGTTTGATAATGGGGGATAAAGACTAATTGTTGGGATACAAAAGGAGATTAGGTGATGCGTTAGGGATGCGTTGGGGACCAGAATTTAAGAAAATGTGGCGTGAAGCTTACAAAAAAAAAAATGCCAAGAGCTTAGGGAAAAATCCGTCCCGAGTGTCTAAAAGATTGTTAACCAGCTACTTTGTTTTGTGATGGAAAAGCAAAACTTGTTGGAGAACGGTATCTTTATCAAGTTCGAAGTTTGTTGTTTTTATATGCGAAGAAAAGCAGAGTCTGCTGCTTGATTCGGCAGAAAAGGAGCCATACGAAGGTGACGGAGATCAACCCTCTATCAACTCAGAATCAATGAAACTATCCAGACTTTTGTCTGAACATGTTTGTTAAGTGCGTTTCTCGAACGGTACAAGCAGGCTCTTGAAAAGCACCACTTAAAGACCAATACAAGTCTTTCATATGATGTCTCATGCTAGTCTGCACTCCAGAACCCATCTTTCTCTGATGATATTAAAACTTGGGTAAGGTGCTGGTCTGACTTTGAGATTTCATTACGTAAGTGGCGTTTACGATGGGTATTGCTATTGACATTTACAGCAACATGGTATGTCAGTTTGAGCCAGAGATGATTTAATCCAACAAGACTTTAGAGATACATTTATGCCAACAAGGTCGTTTTGGTAACGGCTCCATCATCAAAGACGAGCGACCAGATCAATAACAAACTGCATCTCCACAGAGACAGTTATTTTGATGGACTCTAAAAACGACATTATTGAAGACTTAGACTTCCTCTGCTTGCTGCTGTAGAGCGAGAGCAAGCTTGCTTGTCAAAAAAAGACAAAAGTGATGTGTAAAGGTCTCCAAAGAAATTACCACACTTGGGTATGTTCATGGTAAACAGAACGTGCTCATCACATAGTGCAATGCCAGTATGGGCTGGCACGAGTTTCGTCACTTATTTGACTAGGCATCGTCCATTAGTACCAGCCAGCACCCCAGTTTCGTCACCAAAGACAGTACCAACAAAAGCCAGTAAAGAATCATGATGGCCCTTGATAAGGCATCGGTTACGTCAAAGTGAAGTCTTACAATGTCTTGTAATACTTTCAACAGATCTGCCATTGACCAAAATGTCAAATGCGAAAGACAGAAGGTAAATAATGGAGAAGAACATAACCCGCAGAAACAATTTGTCAGCTCACACATGTTCATGTCACATACGAATCAAAAAGAAACTTGTCACCTCTGATATAACCAGTCAAGGCAAGTGCCCAACAGAGAGACAGCAATGCTGAGGGAGCTAATCATGTGAAACCTTAACCAAAAGGCAATAAGAATATTTTGGATTTCTTATCAAAGAAAATGTACAGGTGAATCTAGAAAAAGCTTTAAACCATAATGATGTTATGCTCTCACCAGCAAAATCTGTCTGGACAATTGACACCAGATACAGTTTTCTCCTGTAAGGTTAAGTCATGAAAGTTATTATTTTGGTTTAACGCCATTTTGCAATGCAAGATTATCTATAGAAGGTGGCTAGAATAACTGCTGAAGGAAGAACCTGGGAAATCCTGGTGAGAATCTGATACTTCTTGTGTTGAAAGCTTGTTTGAAATTTTGGTGCAGTGACAAGTGGATTTGGAAAAATGTTTGGGGTGAGTCAAAACTACATTCCAATCTTTTTCAACAGACTTTTTTTTAGATGTTTTACTCATGATTGTAACTGGTTTTTCTTTGACTTCTATTCTTGTTTGGCATTTTGTCTTTTCTGAGACATAAGATTTCTTGCTCTAAACCATCTGTCTTGAAAAACTTCTCCATGCACAGATTTATTGATTACCTAAATAACTTAAAGACAGGTGACCTGTCATAACAGTGAAAACACGTATCTTTGTCATGACAGGTCACCTGTCTTAGAAACCATTACTTTTTAGCAGAAGGAGTGGTCTTTTAACAGAGGGTCTATAATACTACTCTAAATATATCTGGTAGCAACTTGTTTTATTACTTTTTTTCACTTTAAGCTCATACCTTTGCTGAAACTTTTGTATTTTCATATTGTCTCTTTCAACTATTGTCAAGGAAGTAAAATCAATAAAAAAAATTCTTCTACTTCACAGTGCAATTGTTTTGCAGCCTTGTGGGCAACTAAGTTAAGTTGATCACTGGAACTAACCTGAACATCGATCCCTGGATTTTGTCTTGTAAAGTTTGTGTAATTTAGATTTTTAATGTAGCTTTAAAAAATTTTCAGTCATATTGCTATGATGTCTGCAGTGTGACAGTTTATAGTGATGTCCGCAGACATGCAGCATGATATCCAACCCAGTCACATTATCCTGACACAAGGTCAACCAGCCCTAACACTAACCTCTTAATGCTGAGCATCAAGCAAGGCAGCTGTTAGTACCGTTTTTGTAAGTTTTTGGTATGACTCAGCCTGGGTTTGAACCCATGACCTTTCGCATCTAAGGCAGAAGCTCTAACCTCTAGGTCACCGGAGTAGTTGAAACATGTGCAGCAATTCCTTTTTTTACCCCAATCATGACTGTTACTGACTGGAGAGAATTCTCATATGGAATTCCTCATACCAAACACTACAAGACTAAAGATATTTTCCAAACTAGAATTTCCTTCACTCTAGAAACTGACAGTAACAAAATCATTTCCTTTCCCAGCCCAATCTCATAACAATATATCACCACAGGATAAAGCAGGGAACCACCACAATTATTACCACCATCTGTGATGACTGAAAATATATGCAACTTCATTTTCTGGAAAGGGAGTGTTTTATTTTCACTAATTTCACAGCAATGTTGGAATTCAAAAACATTTTGTGAAACAATGAGTGAGGAAGTCTGTTGTGGCAATGCTAGATTATGCTCAACAAATAAAACTGTAAACATCTTAGTTATAGTAACCATATGAACACCATAATTTTCATGTTAAAAAATTTGCTTGAGGAAGCTATCTGTGAATATTTCTGGTGCTCCCTATCTGACAATCATCTTTACTGCCATGTGAAACTGTAAATTTCTTTGAACATATAGTGTGTAATGCATGGAATTCATCATTATTTTAAAAGCCTTTATACATGGTAAGTCCAACAGAAGAATGATCGGGTTTTTTTTACAGCTGCAGATTATTACCTGCCTTTTATTTACACATTTTTCTCCTCTAAGGTTGTTGTTGTTGTTGTTGTGTGGCTTAACGCCATTTTTCAGCATACGATAGGCTATGCATGGTGGCCAGTATTAATGGTGGAGGAAGAAACCGGGAAATCCACGGAAAGAACCATCGACCCATGAGAAGCTACTGGCAAGCTTTCTCACATATCTACATTTGCCGAATCTTAGACTCGAAGCCACGCAGACAGAGGTGAGATGGCAGTGATCCATAACGGACATCGCTTTAGACCACTCAGCCACTCGGGGCACCCCCTTTAAGGTGAATTAGAGAACAAAATGCTAGTTCTGATACATCAGTATCTAATTATAATTGTGATACAATTACTTAGAATCATTACACTGTAAAATAATATGATCAGAAGTTGTGTTACCTGACACTGATGAACCAGTGTTAAAGACTGAATTTGGTAATTAGTGATATTTTTTGGTCCTATTGTCAAGAACACAATCTTTAACTCAGACTATCACCTCTTTACAATTAGAGGATGTAGAATTGACTTGATGTATTCTCCAACATGACACAAGAGATGACTTGTAGTGGAAGAAGCCATCGTAATGCAGTAGTCAGAGTACATGACTTGCAACCAAAAAGATGTGGGTTTGAATCCTATCATCAGACCAACCCAGGTTAGCTACTATAGTGAATCCTTAGGCAAGGCTTTTTACTCCATTAGCTATGGCACTATATATACTGCATGTTTTCGGACAGCAAAAAATAATTACTTTTTTGTTGTCCGAAAACATTCTTTAGATAGGTGTCCGAAAACAAACAGTGAAAGACAAATTTGTTCCCCCCCTCCCTGTCCATAACAAAGTTACCATTAGCCTAAATGATGAAATGATGCCATGAAGTAAAACAAGTGTTTTGTCTAACACCATGGAAAGGATAATGAATGAAAAACAGGCTTTGGACCACGATTGTGTGCATATTTTTCAAAATAACCACCATATTAGCAATTGTGCATTCCAGTGTAACCCTTTACTAATCAGTGATGAATAAAATCTACCTTACAAATGCATGCAAGCTTTATGTCTGTGTAATTATGATATTTATACAAACTAAATAAAAAAAACCTTGAAATTATAATTCTGGAGATATTTATGACATTTTAGTATCAAGAGTATAAATATATATACATGTACGAGTGCTAATCTTAGAGCACCAAGGATGAGAGGCTCCATATGCGGTGTGTTGTATGCATGCCTATGAAGGGTAAAAATAACAAACAAGTTTCAATTTATGAGTCATTATTATGTTGGAATTTTTTAAAAATAAAGGTTATCTATTTGTTTTGTTTCTCTCTTCTTTTTGTTTCCCACCTAGCCACTGGTAGCTTCAAATTGAGTAGAGCCTGCTGACTCGAAACAATCAACTGTTTGATGCATGTTGGAGATTTCAGGGTGTCCAGGTGAGAATTGTTCTTACTATAATTTGCAAGATTTCTCTCACAAGTGTGTTTGGAAATAAAAAGCAGCCATTTTGATTTTATTAAAAGAGCACATGATGTACTGAACATGTTGAACTTACAATCAATATTTATAGTCTAAAAGAGGTTTATTACCTGTAGAACAATAACTACATTTAAACCTGTGGTACATAACAATAACTACATTTAAACCATAATTCCTTGGGGATATGGGGTTTGTTTTGTGGCATGATGCCAATAAATTTACTAATTCAGACAGACTCTTTGATGTATTGTTTAATGATATAAAGCAGGGGTAATGGTTTCTAATCAAAACCGTAACTGTCACACCTGCTTGAAGGGGTTTCATGTGTAATGATATCTTCACTGACAACCAATCCATGAAAGTTTGTGATCACATTGAATAATTGGTGACCAAACGAAGCAAAGTCTGTATCAGTTAAATTAGCGGTAAACACACTGTGAATTTTACCTTAAAATGAAGCAGCAGATCTTCTTAGATTATGTCCGAAAACATAAATTGTAGAAATAATTATAGCAGAGCAATGTCAAGGCATTTAGGTATTATATTTGCTCCCAAACAATGGTGTCCGAAAACAATGTCTGAAAACATGCAGTAAATATGGCATATATTGATTTGCTACAAAAACCAAACTAAAATTTCTTATTATTATCTATATTACCTTCTTTCTCCATGTAGAATTTAATTTTACTGGCATGCATTGAAACCTAAAATCTTTTCAAGAACATACAAAAAAAAAAACCTATAGTAAACAAGTGATATAAAAATGGAACTTTATTTTATCTCATAATCTCTGTCAGCCATGTTATATTACTGACCATGAGAGTTTGTCCAACCATTCAAATGAGAAGCACATCCAGGTAGTTCTATTTATAGTACAGGCCCTAAGTAGTCAAATATTGCTATTCTGGTCATAAAATATAAATACAGAGTATAATCTCGTTAATCAAACACAAATTAATGCTACTAATACAATGATATAAAGGTCATGCTCATCAAACACTATCCTTGTCTCAGATTTTTAAATGAAATTGTGTAGATACCTTTTTTTTTATAAAAACTAACTTCAATCAAGTTAATATATCCTAGGGATATGTAATTCAACTAATCCCTTTTAAACAATTACTGCAACAATATATGCAGTTTCACACAATTATGATTGAATAAAAAAATCAAATATTCTAATCTCATTAATTTGATACAAGTAGTTGCAACTGATAAAATCATAGTAAACCTGACTGATGAATAAATGGATTAATTAGAAAAAACATTAGCATAACCAACATATCTAGGTCTGCATTATGTACAGTTAGGTGCATGCTCTACACACAAATACAAGGAAATATGGCTTTATTCTGGCATATTAGAGACATATAGCAATTACTAATTGGCATTCCTATAGTTATTTTGTGATGATGGTATTCTATTTTATTTAAAGGCCAATTAAGAAAGAAATCTTTAAAATGTACATTTTTAATTCACTTTTTAGAACATTATATATAGATTAAAAATATGTTTCTCCTGTAATATTAGCTCCAACTAAATTCCAGGAATTCACCATACAAATTAATGAATATTTAGCCTCTAAAATTATTGAATGAATTAACCTTCCTTGAGTAAGAATGTTTACATTTATATATATATATATAATTTCAGAACCAACCAACCAGGTACTAATTAAGATGTGTACTGGCTGCATAGTCATTTCAAGTTAAATATGAGGCATTAATGCAGGATACAAACAAAACTGTGATCAAAACAAACAAGAAAATAATAAATGGAAAATTAGGTATTGTTTTCCTTGTTTTACATGGGGAAAATGATGTAAGATGCAGAAATTAGAGATTAAAAAATTATACTGTGTTACATTTGGGATGTTTTTTGAGCTTTGAAAGTAGGCCCTAATGCTGAATTAACTTATTTGGCAATCAAATTACAACCAATCAAATTATTAAATCCTTCTTAATATCGAACAAAGGATTCAGACATATTTAGCAACCATGAGAGAGAGAGAAATACTGAAAAATACATCCTGTAAATTTGAAATGTAAGCACATTTTCATTAGACCTTTGCTTTATATATTTATTATCAAGAAATGAGAATAGCAAATATAAAAGAGAAGATAGGGAAATATTTTGCAAGGATATAATGGATTATGTTTAAAAAATTACTGTTGATAACATTTGACTGAATGAAACATCTGATGTGTTTATTTTCTGAATGTGGTTTATATCATATGAAAGTTAGAAAATATGCTGCTATCGTGCTTCTATGTTTGAATGCTTAGTATTTTGTAATTCTTTCTAACAATTGTTATCTCTTGATTTCTTTTATTCTTGAGATTTATTTATGATAATATTTGTTTGAGAGTGTACAATTAATTGTTTTGATGTCTTTGTTCATATAATAACCAATTTCACATTCCCAACACTATAAGCTCTCCATTAGCCCGATCCCTGTTTGAATAATATTGCACTTCTAAATAAATATCAGGGGCAGGTAATGCTTGTGCCAACTTTCTTGAGGGTCATACTTTTAAATGCAAAAATTTATAAAACATTAAAGAAATTTATAATAATTAATATCATGTATGACAAATTTAGAACTAAGTTTAGACCACCATATTAAACCTTTAAACAAAAATAATGCTGAATTAATAGACAAAATGAAGTGTGGTTGCTTTATTCTGAATGAGAGTGCACACAATAGAAATTACTTCAGTAGAATGGATGCTGATAAAAGATTATTGAATTGACAATACAAAACAAACACAGGACTTCATACAACAACATCTTCATTGATCTCATTAGTTTGCCATCTTCAGTATGGTGTTATCTGATCCAGTTTACTAACTTCAAAATCTCTGAACATTCAACAGTACTTGTATCAGAGGGTATTCAACAGTACTTGTATCAGAACTTTAGCCAGATGTCATATGTATTTTATGCAGATAATTCAACTAAAGAAGCACACAGAAACTTTCAAATGTGTACAAATTACATAAAACATTTTAATTTTAAGCATTCAGTCTAAAATTAACAGTGTATTGCTTTGGCCACAAGCTGAGTGCTTGTTTTTTATGGTTTTTATGGCATGTTCAAGTACAATAAACTGTGTTAGAGGTTCGTTAGACATGTTTCATGCATGTCTGAAATGACTGTACATAATTGCTGTTAGAACAATAACCTAAATACAGACATATAATAGAATGCACCCTGAATTTGTCTTGGTCATTAAGCAGTATGATACTTTCCTAAAGGCATAATTAGCATCTTGAGGAATAAGACTCAGTCTCAGTGCAAGTTTTGTGTTTTGCATTCACCAAATGCCATTATTCCAACAACAAAAACTCAGTTCCAAACCTGGGTTGTAAATATCCAATGTATTCCAATTTTATCTAGAGATTTGCTTGTAAAATAAATTTATGATCTTTTCATTGTAATTTTTGTGCAATAAAATCTAACAGCAAATATTGGTTTACTCGCTAAATTCAAAAATATTTAATGCTCACTAATATTTTGTTATTGAAAGTAACTGGAAAAGCAGAAGTAAAAGAATCTAGCTCCTACTCTGCATGCTAGTCCAAGGAGAAATAAATTAACAAAATCAGACTGTACTAGTCCATGCTTAAGTCAAATTACCAAACTCAGGCTGTACTAGTCCACATGATCAGACTGTACTAGTCAATGCCAGACATAAATATATACATCTAAAATAGTAATGGGACATATCAACTGGAGTTTTCCTTTCCACTGAACATAGACTTTAGCAATTCTTTCTGGCTGGAACCTTTCCTGAAAAGCCTCATTTTCAAAGAGGGTTGCCCTGGTGATGGGATGGAATCTAAACTACTGGGACTGCTGCATTCTGAAAAAGGAAAAAAATGAAAGATTTGATAGCCAAGAATTCACTAGTTAAGCTAAAATTACAAAACAAAACTATACTTTATATAAATGCTGGAAATAATAAAAGGAAGATTTTAAATCAAATGTCTTAGACATAACTTCAAAGTATTCTCCTCTACCATTGTTGTAATCAGATGTTATTGAGCTTTGCATATAAAAAGCACCTTGTTGGCTAATCTTGGATGAAAAACTCTCCAAACTAATTTCTTGGAATCTTTAACATTCCAATTAATGAAATGAGACCATAGGAACAGACTTATTTCTTCTGTATTGATTACTGAGATATCAGGAACAGCTTCAAAGAATGAATGAGGAATTGAGATATTGTTTTTCAAAGATAGTCAAATGATAAATCTTTCATTATAAAATATTTTGGGCTTTGTAAAGTATTGCATATTATTTCTGAACATAATATGTCTGCTATGTCTTTCTTCCATTTGCGTAACATTATCCATGGGATGAGATTTAGAAGTGAAACAAGTTTTTTGCTTGACAAAGTGTCTCATTTGCTAACCTGATGCACCACCCCTGATGGTGTCCCAATATAACAAGTTGTGTCACATGTAAATTGTACTTAACAAGAGTCCAAAGGGGCTGAGTAACTACTTGACAAAAATAAAAGTCAGGAATCTATGGCATCTCTCTGTCTGTCTGTCTGTCTCTGTCTGTCTGTCTCTGTCTGTCTGTCTGTCTGTCTGTCTGTCTCTCTCTCTCTCTCTCTCTCTCTCTCTCTCTCTCTCTCTCTCTCTCTCTATATATATATATATATATATATATATATATATATATATATATATATATATATATATATATATATATAATTATGTTGACCAAAACAAATTGAGGCCAAATTTTGATCTTGCAAGAGAATCAGGAATAGTCCATGTAACATTAAGCCCTATAATTGTTCATTACTCATGTTTTGATACTTCATTATATTAATTTTTTTCAATACTGAATTATGCCAATGTTTTTCATTGATTGATTATGCCCATTTTTTTCAATAATATTATATGCCCATGTTTTTCAACACTGGATTATGAACATATTTTTAAACACTAGATTATGCCCATGTTTTTCAGCACTGGATTATGAACATATTTTTAAACACTAGATTATGCCCATGTTTTTCAACACTGGATTATGAACATATTTTTAAACACTAGATTATGCACATGTTTTTCAACACTGGATTATGAACATATTTTTAAACACTAGATTATGCCCATGTTTTTCATTGATGGATTATAAACATATTTTTAAACACTAGATTATGCCCATGTTTTTCATGGATGGAATCTGTACATTGTTGACACCAGCTTGCTACAAAGACTAGCATATTCTTAAGTGTAAAATTATGTTAGCTTTTACCTGTCAGAACTGGACTTTCTTGAGTGTCTTTCAGGAAATCTGGTAAATTTGCAGGATTAAAATCACAGTTCTTTTTGTGGGTAGACAGCTGCTGTAGTTGACCAATAAATTCACATCCTGATTTTCTAAAAGGACATGCAACCTAGAAAAGGGTTAGGATCAAACAATTCAGCCATACCTAGCAATGTGATGTAAATTTAGATAGGTCTCCTTTGCAACCAGCATGCTATTTATTGTTGCTGAGTACAGAAGAAGACTGTATTCACAAAATTAAATACCAGCCCATGGTTCTTCTTAAGAAATTAGATGAATCTGTAGTCGTTTTTGTGCCAAATTAATCACTAAAATATTTGGCATTCAATATCACTTATCTAAAACATATTACAAGAACATCCAATACCTTGCAAGTCCAGCCTCACCCAAGAAATACAATGATAAAATATCTTCTTACTCAGACAAAAGTCAGACAGGAGTATTCTACACTTAAATAGTGGGACTGGCACCAAATCCCATCACTTGGCAGTAGAAGTGCATGCTTTCCTAGGGATGTAACTGTGGAGAGAGGGTGCACATATTATGATTAGGTAAACATTATTGAGGAAAGATCTTTTACTCTCAACAGTGGTCTTTTCTTTAAATACATTGCCTAATTATAATACATCAGGAAAATAGATAAGAGGTGGTGGAGTTAATCAGCTTACACTGAAATTGGTCCTGACTCCAGTCTTGTACCATATATAAAGCAGCTTCATGTCTCATGTGAAATATGCGCTAAGAATTAGTACTTATCAATTAAGGGATGCAGTCTTAGAGAAAAAAACATTTGTTGCTCCAAATTCAGCAGAAGTAATCTGTGTTGATATGAAGATGCTGAGCAAAAAAAAAAAAAACCTGTTGTGCTGCTGTTATAGATCCCACCTGGTTGAACTGAGTTGTTTATGACCAAAGTCTCTCAGAAACTGGAGAATGTAATGTAAGATCCCCCATCCCATACCTTATATGATGTCCATCATGGAAAAATTTAGTTACAGTGCTATGCTGGCGGTAACTGTCTTAACCTCACAAGACAATACACATGACATTCATGGCATCTTGGGTTAATTCCTTGCAGGCAAAGTAGATAAGCCAAGGTATTCAGGACAAGAGACTGAGTGAAAGATTTGTCCCTTCCTTCTTTGAGTGGCAAGCATAAAAAAATCTCTCTCTTCTGATCATCTCATTATGCTTCAGGTACGAATTTTCAATGTCCTTATTGGGTCATGAAATCTAAAGACAACCTTTGCATGAAGGCTCCAAAGAAGACAGCAGGTTCAAATTAAAGATCAGAAGCCTGTTCCTAACAATGAAACCAGCAAAGTCATCCTGAGAAAAACTAAGCCATCATGATGGAGCTGCAGACAGTTTGGATTACATGATAAGGTATGAATGTAACTCATTCTGCCTGCCTGCCTGCCATGAATATTGGGCCTAGGAAGCACACCAGGCTTGTTGGAAAAGTGAGCCTAAGAGACTTCAAATAGTGGTTTAAAGGGTGCATTATTCAACCATACCAAATCCCATCGTCATTAGCTTATTTTAAGATCCAGACATTAAAACATAATTACTTTTCTCTCTGGATAACTTATATACAAATAAAATTAATTATTTTGTTTTTACAAATATCTTGTCCAAAAATTACAATCTAATTGACAGGATTCTGTATAGAAATTCATTTCATCAGTGGGTTTTCAACATTTCAACATTGCAAGTTCAATGACAGTCAGAATGGCCTAGCTAAACAATGTTGCTTTAAAACCATTACTTGCTAATAAAGAACACTTGCACAACAATGTTTCATTGTTTTGTTTCTACAAATAAAGAACTCTGGTTGTATTTATAGTAATTATCTTTTGTTTGTAAAAATATCAGTCTGTTCATCATGATGATGAGTATAAACAGTACCCAAAGAATTGCTAGTGACTGGTCTTAAATTACTTTAATTTTCAAAATTCTGGGCAAATTTCTCTAAATTCTGGGCAAGTTCTCAAACCATGTCATATAATGTTTAATCTGTTTAATTAAAAGGACAAAAAGTATTAACAAAATCAACTTATTTAAGTCCAAGTCTCAATCATCACCAGAAATCTATCTATGACCATGACCTGATTGAAATAATGCAAGCAAACTACAAATACAAACAGGTCTCTTATCAAGTTTATAGCTTACAGATTGTCTTAAATGTATCGTCTGAATTATACGTATCTATTCATACTGTCTCAACTCTCAAAATCTGAAAAATAATTCGTATTTTTCTTTCAATAAGATTTTGATGGGACAGCTCCAAATATGGCAATAATTATCCAAATATGTCAATTAGTCCAATCGTTTATAACAGATTAGTTTAGGAACTTGATTACAGAATACCACTATCTGTAACTCTACCATCAGCGTGAAGACTGAACCAATTATGGAAAATAAGCCATTCAGTGAAACTGAGATGATAAGAACTTGGATGATGGAGATGTTCTAGGAGTTCAAGATAAGACCATTTGTTCTTTATAACTACTTGATGCAGAAATCATATTCTTGAGAAATGAGATTTTAAAATTAGCCACTATGACAGCATTACTGGGTGCAAAATCGGCACCATTTTCATTTAGGACAAACCAAGCACCTTTAGAAGACTTGGTTATTGTGACCAATCATTCAGGAGAATTAGTGACAAAATTTTAAATATGTTGTTCATCCTGGCGATTGGCACCATTTTCATTCAGGACTTGCTAGATATGATAATTAGCATTTTTATTTTTTTTTTTAAAAAGCCTTAGTGGCCACGTTGGATATCAAATCTCTACCATTTTCATTTAGTACCATCTACACATCATAAGAAGTCTTCTGGTGAAAACCCAATGCTGGTATGGCTTTCTATCCAGGAGGAGTTGCAAAAAAGATTTCTATGATGGCCACTGTATTGGCCATATTAGATAACAGATCAGCGGAGGAGTTGCAAAAAAGATTTCTATGATGGCCACTGTATTGGCCATATTAGATAACAGATCAGCGGAGGAGTTGCAAAAAAGATTTCTATGATGGCCACTGTATTGGCCATATTAGATAACAGATCAGCAGAATTTTTATTTAATACCAAGTGGATACCATAAGAGGTCTTTCAGGAAAACCCACTGATGAAATGAATTTCTATTTAGAAGAATTAGCATTAACAAGATTTTCAAGTTGGCTGCTGTAGTAGCCATATTAGATGTCAAATACACCGTTTTCACTGGGATCATCCATTCAATGGACTGGCAATAACAAAATGTTTAAGATAGCAATTGTAGTGGCCATACTGAATGTCTAGGTGGTACTATTTTTACTTAGAAACAACTTTACATCATAATAAGTCTTGTGATAAAAACCCATCCCGATCACTTTCTTTTCAGGAACAGTAGTAATAGCAAAATGTTTAAGATGGCTGCAGTATGGCCGTAGTAAACATCAAATCTACACAATTTTCAAGTAGGACCAACTGGACCTTGGGATGAATGTGTGTAAAGTTGTATGGCAATTCTCCTAGAATTTTAGGAAGAGTAGCAATAATAAACTTGTGTTAACACATGGCTGGATGTCAGACAATGGAGGATGTGCTAAAGGCCATCATATAAGTTTGTCTAGTCTATGAGTGCAGATTTGAAAAAGAAGACCACATTTTAAAATGTGTGGTCCCATAAGCTGAGACTTAAGGAACAGGAAACTAAAACTAAAGCTCTACTAGTCTGTTTTCTGTCCCCTGACTTGCCATAAAATAATTTTTCCCCTAAATCTGAACATTTAAACAATTATGGTCCCAATTGCTTCTTAAGTATTTCATGGACATATTTCAGAATAATGTTTGAAGATCTTCTAAGGTGCTAAAATTACTGCCCTATATGTCAATAGTTCACATGTAAGTTATCTGAAAGAAACGGGAGCTACTTGGCCAGTTTGAAAGCACAAGAAAAGGTGTGATTGGCTGCCATTCAAGGATAACTTGCTGTCATGCAAATGGAACTGTAGTACTGATCATAGCAACTGCACCAATTCACCCCCCCCCAAAGAAACCCACATGGGTACTATTATTATATTGTTCAATCACTGTTATGGGTAATATATTTATGTTGGTCAATTACTGTTACAGGTCATTCCTACTGAATTGAACACCAACTGTATAAGATAAATATAAAAATGATGATAACAAAAACTAAATCTGAAAACATTAAATTAAAGATAGTACAGAATGTACACTGTCAAGATTTGCGTTTAATTTCAGGGCAAAGTACATTCAACAGGTTATACATATAAATCCTCGAGTGGTATTATTGTATAAATCTGGACACTGCTGAATCTGATAGCACTTAATCAAATGGTTATGACTGTCACTCAAACAAGCCTCATGGGGGGGACAAATAATGTAACCCCTTGACTGGGATTTTTTGTCTTGGTCCAAAACACAACATAGATTCTGTATAACAGGCATGAACTTTGATTTGTACTTGTTCCTATTAACTATGTAGAAGTCTGACAACATTAGTAGATGACATTTTTGAGTGCTGAAACTTTAGCAACCAGGCATTTGAGATTAAGAAGAAATTAGTAAAACAAAATTTTCTCTCTCACACATCCAGCTTTTACTCTCAGAGAATCAAATGCATTTACCATTATAAGCAGTTATCACTGGCCCCAAAGAGAAAAGAATCAGTGGACATCCAGTGTATGGCTCTTGAAACTGTCCAGGAAAACCAGGTTAAACCATGTTCCCACGATGAAAAAAATTTGTACTTTTTGAATATTAATTCTTGTCACTCTTAAATCATCCTCCAACATGAGGGAATAGGCAATCCAGGTTGTATGTACAATCTAATGAGTAATGGTGGAAGCAGAGATCTGTATCTAAATCATATAATTATAACATTAAAGGTTATATATACTTTTGCCTGAATCTCAAATGTGTGATGTACCTCTTTCAGACTCTTAACTGGATAGAGCATTCAGTCCAGCAAATCTCTTTCTACAATGCTGGAAAGTGAAAGGATTTTAATATGAGAGAGACAGCATATGGTTTTTAGCCAGAAATTCAGGGTATGTGTGCAGCTGATTCAATAGCAGATAGATCTTTAATTTCATTCCACTGCCCATTCAATACCAAGGCATCACAAATGCTTGTCGTGAGTAGGAATTCGATTGCTCAATGGAATGTTTATTGGGAACATTTTGTTTTTCATTTTTGACATTTTTAATTCAAAACTCCAAAGAATTCAGTTTTGTCTGATAAGATTTTGTGACCCAACTTAGAATTTAACATTCCAGAAATTGCTGAATGGTATACTTTAATAAAATTTGAATTGTGATCCTTTTTGTGAAAAGAAAAAACAATAATAGAGCATGTAATGTTGGCTTCAGTTAAATGCAGGTTATCCAAATGTAAAGATGTCAAGATTTCATAAAACTTCTACTGGGCACTCGTCAATCCTAATTATTGGTAACCTTGGTACCTAATCAAAGGGAAATTAAATGTGTACAAGCCTGAATTTAAGTCAAAGCCTTTTTGAAATTCACAGTATCCTATAAATATCACCTAATGGGAGTCAGGTCTAATATTTACTGTAGGAGGCAGACCTCTGCTTGCAACTCTAAAATTACATGTATTTGCCGCTAAGTCCAAAGGATTGTCAACTTGAAAACAAAGTCAGTACTGCCTTTACAAGAACTGACAGAAAACTTGTATAAGGTAAACAGATACCCTATGGTTCATGTTTTTACCTTGGTTATTATAAATGGGTGGGTACCACAGTACCCAGACACCCATTTGCATCTTTATCCAAATGTTTGTTACATCAATCCACCCATATTTGTTACATCAACCCACCCATAACTTCCATCTGGATTTGTAGATAAAATTACATCATAGACCCTCTGGGCAACTATCTCTGAAAAGCCTGGCATGTTGACAGAATGCTTAACATTCTTTGGGCATGCAGATTCCCAAGTAGAATCAAGGACTGTGGCTGAGTCAACCAACCTCTCCTGAGAGGGTGAGTCAATGCTGTTTCCACCATTAGTTCCAATAAGAACTGAAATCATGGGTGGTCTGGCCAACATGGTATGATCAAGATCATTGGTAACTCCTTGCAAACACCTTATTGCATACTTTGTGAATTAGTAAAATCAGAGGAAACACATACATTCACTCACCATCCCACTGTATTTTAATGTAGCTTTAACAATTTTTCAGCCATATCGTAATGATGTCTACAGTGTGGCATTTTACAGTGATGTTTAGCACTGGGGCATCATGCCTCAAACAAGTATCAAGATGTCCCACCCAGTTACATTATCCTGACACCATGTCTGCCAGTCTTAACACTAACCTCTTAATGCTGAGCACCAAGTAATGCAGCTATTAGTGTCATTTTTATAAGTCTTTGGTATGACTCAGCTGGGAATCAAACTTGCAACCTCCCACATCTGAGGTGGATGCTCTGACCATCAGGCCACTGGAGTGGTGCATGGGTGCACAGTCAAACCTGAACATGCTGTTCATAGTACCTACATGAATTGACCTTTCTGTATTGATCATCCAGACACTAAATTTTCCATGCATACAGCTTGACTGTGATAAATAAATGAGATTAGTTCACTACCTGAAATTGTTAGTAACTTGAAGGAAAAAGGAAGAATGCATGTGTCAAGTTCTGTCACCATACTGACAGTATGGCTGAGGTGTGGTTGTGGACAGTGCAGGTACTCAACAATTTTCCTGTGTGGTTTAAGTATGAGGCAGTGGGGAATAGCAAATTGTTTACAGAATTTTCTGTTAAATCTTACCATTTGATCTCCAATGATATTCTCCAGAATAAAATCATGATGCAGCTGATGCACTTGCAAAGGTTTCCTGGAATTAGAATAGGATGCCATATTTATGGGATCACATACTTACAGAAGGAAACACGCAACCTAATTGTACCCATGATCACACTCAATAAACTTCTGTAAATCTGGGCTTTGTTTATCACATCAAGGTGTTTTATGAGAATAATTTATTAATGCAGAGGCAGTTCATACAGAAATTGGCTGCTTTTCATAAAATTAGGTTAAAATGATTTTAAATGATTGTGTTTCAACTTTAATAAAATATTTTACATGCTTATCACTAGATAATATATGTTTAATGAACCTGTATATTCTTGTGAAATTTATGCCTCATTTGAATGAAATCAGAATAACGATAGAGAGCAGCTCGATTGTACTGTATATAATGTTACATATGAGGAAATTTATCAGTTTAAATCAATTTCTTATGAGTCATTTTCTTTACTCCACAAACTCTTATTTCTCAAACCATAAAAATGTGCATTTTATATAGAGTCACTGAATAGTATATTTAAATAAAAGTTCTACCCAATAGTATTTTTTTAGACAAGTGCCATCCAATAGTAATTTTATATAAAGTGGTCCACCCAACTGTGTATGTTGAAAATCAGTGTCCTACCAAAACTGCCTCTTACAATCAAATGCATATCTCTGCAAACTTCACTAAGCCATTTTTTTTTCTTTTCTTTCTGCATTCATTCACAGGTTATCCAATTATTGAAGGGTTGTTTTCAGTGTAATGCAGAACTGAGTTTCTCCACTGATTCATTCAAGAGAGAAAGAAAAATAGTACATCAGATTGTCCATTACATCATTCTACACTAGTGTTGTACCTAGGATCCCAATGGATCCTCCAGATTTTTTGGGGAGGAACACAACATTTTAAAACACAATGGAAAATACTACACAGTACTTAATACACCAATAATAATAATAATAATAATAGAAGATAATCTGATTTACTTTGATAATTTTGCGACCTTAACATTTTAGACTAAGCTGTACAGTCTTCTCTTCCAGTCTTCAATATTGTAAGAAATATTTTATAAAGGGCCAAGTAAGCTCAATATTACTAAGTTTTAAATGTCCAATGTACTTGCAATGAACAGCACGTTATTTATCATTCTGGATCTCACTCATGTAACTTTAGAAGAGCTTATGGAAAGGTCTGGCATCTGTCCCTTAACGCAAGTTTATTACCACTCCTGTTCCAGAATTACATGGATTGGAAAAAGCCATGAAATTTTAGACACATGTTCATCCCATGGTATGATTGATCCAAAATGAAAATGCTGCCACAGTGGCCATCTTGAAAGTCTTGTCACTGTTATTTCTCTATATGTGTGGTCATATTGTCAAGTTGATCCTAAATAAAAAAAGGTGCTAATCTAATGTTCAATATGGCCACAATGGCAGTCATTTGGAAAATATTTTTAATGCTAATCCTCCTGACTGAACGGTCATATCTAAGAGATTTTCACTAAAAGATTTCTTCTGATGTAAAGTTGGTCCTGAATGAAAATGGTGCTGATCTTAAGTCCACACGGCATGATCTTAAGTTCACACAGCATGATCTTAAGTCCACACAGCATGATCTTAAGTCCACACAGCATGATCTTAAGTCCACACAGCATGATCTTAAGTCCATATGGCATGATCTTAAGTCCACACAGCATGATCTTAAGTCCATACAGCATGATCTTAAGTCCATACGGCATGATCTTAAGTCCACACAGCATGATCTTAAGTCCACACAGCATGATCTTAAGTCCACACAGCAGCAATCTTGAAAATCATGTTACTGCCTCTCCTCCAGAATGGATGGTCATATTGATATGGGGTTTTCTTTAGAAATCTTATAATGTCAAGTTAGTCCCAAATGCAACTTGGTGTCAATATGTCTGAGGTGACACGATAAAGTGGCCAGCTTGAAAATCTTGTTATCCTTACTTCTCATTAATGAATAATCAGCAAGGGGTTTTTATATTTTGTATAACTAAACTTAAAATGGTGCTAATCTCATGTCCAGAATGTGGCCATCCTGAAAATCTTGTTTTGCTACTTCTTCTAAAAGTCTTTTTAACATGGGAGTTTCATTATAAGAGCTCTTAAGGTGTATAATTGATCGTAATGAAAATGGCTAACCCTTAATATAACCAATATATCTTGAAAATATTGTTGTCTGCTCTTCCCAATGGATTGCAAATATCAGCATGCTGTCCTAAATTAAAATGGTGCCAGTTGAACATCCAACAAGGATGCTACAATCTTGTTGTCACAACACTATTGAATGGATAATCCTAATGATACGAGTTTCTCACCAAAAAACTTCTTGTCTTCTTTGTCCTAAATGAAATTGGTGTCAAGCTGACATCTTTAACATCCATCACAAAAGCTAACTTGAAAATCTTATTATTGCTGAAAAATATCAGAAAGAGTTTTATCACAAAGCAGTTAAATGGAAGAAATTGTATTATCTTGACTTTCTAAACATTCTTTTTGCCCAGTAGAGTATCTGTCCCTTCAAAGAATTTATATTCTGAATTCCTTTTTTTTAAAAACTAATAATTTACTGATTAAATGACAAATTGTGTATATGCTTACATTCAGTACAGTTTGTATTTAATTTAACATCAAAGTAATTTAAGTCTTTATCGCTGCGGCTATGAAACACTTTCTATAGCAAGTCAGCAGACCACCATAAACTCCAAATGTTTTATTTGCCAAATATACTGTTAAAAATGGTTAATTTGACTACTATATATAACACAAAAGTGGACAGACATGCACTAAAAGCAGAGCATAACTTTAACTTTTTTTCTCTGATGAAAATGTGTAACAAAGAAATGCACACAGGTCAAGATTTGGCAAACATCAGATAAAAAGCTGCAGGAAATCCACTATCCAACACTCAAGGTGCAATGATGATTTATGACACAAGATAATAATTCAAGTGATGTATAACAGCAAAAAATTTCACTTCCATTTGCTGTGGGAAAACTACATGGAATTATGAATACCTTTGTTATAAAGAAGCTGCATAAAAGTGAATTGATATTTTTGTTTAATTAATAAATAATGGAAGTTAGAGTAGATGCAAATACATCTGTCTTAATATGCAAACTTTATCTCCCAATTATGACTATACTTTATCTATCAATAATGACTATACTTTATCAGTCAATAAGGACTATGCTTTATCTGTCAATAAGGACTATACTTTATCTGTCAATAAGGACTATACTTTATCTGTCAATAAGGACTATACTTTATCTGTCAATTATGACTATACTTTATCTATCACTAATGAATATAATTTATCAATCAATAATGACTATACTTTATCTATCAATAACGACTATACTTTATCTCCCAATAATGACTATACTTTATTTATCAATAATGACTATACTTTATCTATTCAATTATGGCTATACTTTATCTCCCAATAATGACTATACTTTATCTATCAATAATGACTACTTTATCTATCAATAATGACTATACTTTATCTATCAATAATGACTATACTTTATCTATCACTAATGACTATACTTTATCTATCAATAAGGACTATACTTAATCTCCCAATAATGACTATACTTTATCTATCAATAATGACTATACTTTATCTATTCAATTATGGCTATACCTTATCTATCACTAATGACTATAATTTATCTATCAATAGTGACTTTACTTTATCTCCCAATAATAACTATAAATTATCTATCAATAATGACTATACTTTATCTCACAATAATGACTATACTTTATCTCACAATAATGACTATACTTTATCAATAATGACTATACTTTATCTCACAATAATGACTATACTTTATCAATAATGACTATACTTTATCTCCCAATAATGACTATACTTTATCAATAATGACTATACTTTATCTCCCAATAATGACTATACTTTCTGCTATAAAAACAGAAGATCTCAGAGTATTTCCTTGTATGAAAATTTCTTGCCATTGTTAAAACACTACTCACAAAACATCAATGAATTCACATTAAATCACATCCTTGCTATTAATGCAAATTTCATTTATGACAATGTATAATAAACTTGAAATAAGGAAATGAACTGTTTCGGCTAATGAAGTTCAGTTATGAATCATTACTATCATGAAGTGGTGGCAAAACATTCCTGATTTTTTTTCCCCGACTTTCATCAATATTTGCAAAATTAAACTTTTTGTGGCTGGGAAAAAACATATCACTTCTGACTTTCTGGATTTCCCAGTTGAGTGTAAACCTGGTATGAATGCATAATATTTGCAGTGATGCACAAGGGAAACAGCCAAAGTTTTCCAAATACACTATAAACCACATGGAGAAAGAAAACATTGGGATTACATTAAATAAAAGTTTGTATGTTACATTTTATAGGTCTGTATGAAGTTATTTAACTGAAAGTAGTCCTATAGCATTCAACATGGAATACACACTTATATAACAGACTATTCTCAATACTCGCAGATTAATATTCTACTCAGTCACAATTATAAAAGTTTAATACTGTAAACAAGCAATAATTAGAAGAGAAAATAGAAATACGTTCATAACAGTTGTGAAGAAAAGCACACAAAAACTGAAGATATTGGGAAAATAAGTGCAAGATAGTTCAATAAGAGTTCCTTAAGGGATCTGACAATCTACTAGTTGAAAAGAATTTAAATTTTAATTACTGCTGAAAAGTGTCAATAAGAAAATTTCCAAGAGAGCAGCCATGGTGTTCATATTGGATTTCAGAATGGAATCATTTTCTTTGAAGTTCAAGTAGATATAAAGTCTTTTGACGAAAAAACCTGTTTTGATTTGACCAGCCATCTATAAAGAATAGCAAAACCAAGATTTTCAAAATGACCACTGTGTCAGCCATAATGTATGTCCATGTTGCATCATTTTGATTTTAGATTAATTTGACAACATTTCAAGTCTTCTGGTTAAAACGCCATGCAGATATGGTTTTCATTCAGGACAATTGGCAATAACATTGTTTTCAATATAGCTATAATGGTGGTAATATTAGATTGACACAATTTTTATTTAGGACCAACTGGACCATAGGATTAATGTGTGTGTGTGTGTGTGTGTGTGTGTGTGTGTAAAGTTTCAATGTAATCCTCCCAGTAGTTTAGGTGGATTAGCAATAAGAAACTTGTGTAAAGGGATGGATGGATGGAGGTCAAATGCTGGACATCAGGCCATCTCATAGATTCTCTCTTTTGCACCCAGAACAGCTAAATTTAGTTAAATAGGAGATCTATACAGTGATGTAATGCATTACAAAGATATAATGATCCATGAGTACAGTACTTCAAGAGATATCAATTTGCTTGATCAAATATTTTTATATTTCTAAAAGTGAGCAATATTGTACTTTTCATACTTTAATTTAAATATAAAAAAATTATGGATAATGTGACATGAATAGCTTACTCATCCAAATATATTCATTCTCCTTTGTAAGACCTGTAGAATTCATCAAACAATTTTTAAAAACTTCTAATATATTAGTTGGAAAATATTTTAGTGATTGTTTTAATATCACATATCAAGCAAGCTCATTTTTTCCATGCATTACTGCCAAACCAATTTCTGTGCAGACCTTGAGTTAGATCTGCATAAATGTTACCCAATTTTAGAAATGAAATGCCTAGGTACAAACATTTGGCATCATGGAAGCAAGAATTCACATTCTGATAACTACTGGCAGTAAGATCACAAAATATGACCAAAAAAAGCCAAAGTTTGCGAGCATGGTCAAAAGGTTCAAATAATATGCAGTAGAAGATGTCAAAAAGAACAGTTTCAAATTTAAACATTGCTTCTGCAGAAACATATTGGAATTCATGCTTTTACTATCCAAATAAGTTTATCTTTCTTTGTTGACAATTTGATTCTCAGTAGCAGAAAGACTTGCCAAAATTTTATCTTCTGCATGACTTTCTTTGGTAACTCTTATCTCTGTTTTTGTCTGTCTCTTAATTTCTTTTTGCAAACACTACATTTCCTTCCTTCTCTCTTTCTCTCCACTCATCATACCTGTCTTCTGGGCAAGTTTTATTGGTTTTCAACCATGGAATGATGCACTGAAAAACAAAAGAATCAAATGATAAGAAATATTCTACATTTTATTATTCTATTTGAACATGTATATATTCTTGTGCAAAAACAAATAACATGCACCCAAAAGGTGTTATTATCATTGTATTTCCACAGGTTACTAGAACCAAATTGACTTTTGCCTGACCATAAACAGATTTTCCTTGACCACATGTTTCTTGTCCAACACAAGCTCATAGTTTTCAGTTTTAAACATAAGCAACAATAGAACAGACCCTATTTCTCCAATAATACTTGATTGGACCACCTCCGACCTTAAACATTTGTACCCATTTTGCATGCAAGGTAACCAAATTTCATTGGATTGGAAGAGAACTTAACTGTGTTTCATCCATGTAGTTTAGCGGGAGTAGCTCTTTTAGTCCAGGACCTGTAGAGCTAAAAATAGGCAGATGAAGCAATGTTAAGATAAAATTCAATGAGTTATGCAAAGAAATAAAAAAATTTGTTTATTCTTAAAGAGAGTGATTACAAACAACAATCATGCTGCTTTGGGTTTAAAAATTTTTCAGCACATGGCAACCAGTATAACTGGCGCAGGAAGAACTCAGAAAAACCTTGGTAAGAACCACCAACCCAGAAGATGCTGACAAGCTTTCTCACATACCCACATTGGCCAAGCCTGAGACTTGAGACCATGCAGCTGGTGAAATGGAAGTTATCATTAAAGGCAAGCATTTTAGACCCCTAAACCACCTGAAGGCACCAACAAAACAATGAAATAATTACTTAGAGATGAAACAAAGGTAATGGATAAAAAAGATATTGATTAAAGATTTTGATTTTGATAAAAAAAATATCCTCAAGTTAAACAACAAAATAATCTGCAAATTCTGAGCAGCAATTTTGAACCAGAATAAAAAAAGACTTTTGAAAAACTCCCAGGAGAGCAAGTTAACGTTTGAGAAATTCAGTATATTATGAAATATAAAAACTGAAAGTAGCATTGGTTCTGCTTGATTTGCCTATGGAGTTTACTTTTTTTGGCATGTATACAAAAATTGATATAAAATGCAGGGGTCATGCAAATTCTTGCAAATTCACAGGCATGTGTTTTGATAGATGATTGACCAATAACCATTTCCTCAGCAAGTTAGCAACTATTACTGCACGATTTCTGCAAGTTATCGTTTGATGATAAAAACATACAAATTTGTGATTTAAAACTTAAATTAAACAATTTGAATGTTAAGAATAGGACATGAATATTTTAACTGCATTGTGTACACTATTTACTTGATAAAAATCAGTTTGAAACTGATAGTGAATGTCATGAGGAAATAATGGTAGACATTGCCATTTAAGGAAGTACCATTTCATTAGGTTGTCTCTTTTCGTAAAACATTGGACAAATATATTCATGAAAATATACAATTCATAGAAAGCTAAGTCAAAATATTTTGTTAGTAAAGATTGTTTTAAAATGCAATTATGGAGGTCAGAAATATATGAGACAATGTTATGTTGTGAATTCGCAAGAAGCTGTAAGGTAAAGATTGTATTCTGAGTTTACTCATTTTTGTGAAAATATAAAGAAAAGAAAAATAGCAAAGCAAATACTATTTAACAAATACCTATTGTTACAACGAGTAATAGACATTTAATAAAACTTATCTTGCAATCCTCTCAATTGACTGTTGGAAGCTATAAAGTGAGTGGTTACATTAAGGAAACCCATCTTTCTAAAAATAGATGCACTTGCATATTGGCCGAGTCAATTCAGTTGACAAAAAAACAAGAGTTTAGTTCATTTATATACTGATTTTCATTCTTCAGTGTGTTGTCTATCAACAGTTGTGGTACAGTTTTATTGGCAACAAAGAAATTATGATCTGAAGACACGTGTGCATTTGCCCTCATGTACATGGTACAGGGTTGTTTCAAACAAGTTTAGAAATCGTTTCAAATGCCATTTTAAAGCGCACTTTCAGAAAGCATCAAGGGTACATGTTCAAGCATTTGTACTAAGTTGCAATACTGCAATCTAGTTATTCAGTTATATTCATTACTATGTATAACCCCTATTGTTCTCTTTTTAACTCATAATGCCAAAATACACTGAATATAAATATGATAGTTTTTAAACATGCACCAAATGTTTTTACAATATAGTTAGAACTCAAAATATTTTCTACTTGAAAATAAAGTATTTTAAAACCAATGTTAAATGCAAATATGCAGACTGGGAAATAGATGGCATAATTCAAATATAAGAATGAAACCCCCCCACACACACATACAAACACTGCATGTCTCTTGGTTTGCTTTCACTTTTCCCTGTTCTGTCCAAAAAAAGTCATTTCTCTCTCAAATTCAAGTCTAGCTTGACCCCTGTATAATGTATACCCTGAATTTTGACCAGAATGAGGAGAAAAAGCTTAGTTGTGTATCATAATGCACATGATATAATACAGCTTTAAATCATGATAATTTTACAGTGTGCCAATAGTCTACTATTTTGGGTAGTGTACTGATGATCATTTGTTACACTATATTTCAATTGCAACATACTGGCTCTTGACTTTTTCTCTTGTCTTTTCAGTCAATATGCATCATATACACTTTCTGTGGTTAGGCAGCATCTTGATTTTTGCTCAGACTAAGCATTGGTAAAATATGATTCTTCTGTTGGCAAGTACAATGGCAACACTGGTTAAAAAAGGCCAGGCATATGTTAATGAACAGATTTATGAAGTATATGATGTCAAGTACCTTTATTCAAACCATAATGAAAAATTGAACATGATGCCTACATTTGCCCATGCTAATGTTCATACCAATTGGGTCATAGCATAGTACTATACTAATGCCCTGTTTGCTAACAGTATCTATGCTGATTAAAGTAATTCAATGGTCACTCTACCAGGTAAAGTGGGCGAAAAAGTCATCTGAGAACTGTTAACTTTGTCTTCTTCTGTTAGAAAAGTGAAAATGACTTTGCCCTCGATTTTTTGGACATAAAATGGCTGTAGATTAGGACTTTTGAGATGGTCTCTTGCAGTAACCAGTAAGTTCTGGCACTGTTGTAATCCAAGGTGAAATACATCAATCTATAAATAGTAATTTGCTTTCAAAAAATGTGATCGGTAAAGAGTGTTTTCTAACGTATTTCTTGTTTTTATAAATGGAGATTTTAACGGCCATATTTGTGTATTTTCTTGATAAAGTCGCTTTGAAACTGTAAATGAACTTGTAATGGTGGACATCGCTATGTATATGATATACCATATCGTTAAACTGTATTCGTAAATAATTGGGCAAATGGATTCAGGAAAATATATATTATAATGTTTAATATTTTTTCATAGGAGATTTAGCCTAAATGTTTAATAATGTAGGTCAAAAGCACATGACAATCTCTGTTCTAGAATTTGAAACAATGCTGAAAAGTTATGGTTGTTTCCTGACCTACCATAATTAAATTTCGCGAAATTACATAAGAGATATATAGTAGAGAAGCAAATACTATTTAACCAATTTATATCGTTAATACCAGTAGGTAGACAAATAATTCAACCATAAATATGCGAACCTATTAATGAATTTGTTGTAAAAAAGCAAGAAAGTGACTAGTTATATTAAGAACAACCCTTTTATCTAAACATAGATGCACTCGCTTGGTGCAATACATATTCTTGGATGTTTCGGTTTTGGGGCAAAAAGGGTCCAGTTTAATTATCTATTTACCTTAAAAAAAAATTATTTTTTTTTTACACAAATCGTAAAATTCCGCATTTTATATACGGGTGCATCTTATAATTGGGTGCGAAAATACGCTAATCAGTACAGATAAACCTCCTGAATCTTGTTTTCAGATTTCTTTATGAAAAAAAATAATTTACCTACTACTCATATAACCATATTACTTCCTGTAAGTATGATAAATAAGATAAGTACATCGAGGAAATTTTTTTATAAATCACAAAAGTTGGCAAGTATGGCAAGAATCATGCACAGATTATAGTTACTGGCAAGAAATCCAACACATATTATATTGATAATAATAAATTTTACCAAGAGAAAGAAATTTATTAACCTGATCTTTCAAATTTTTTACAATTTGATTTTAGGGATAAAAAACTTTTTACTTAACCAATCCAATTCAATCATTCCCATTTGTTTTGCTATCAAAACTGCAGGCTGTTGGTGTAAATAATGAATCTACCCAGTTGAAAGTCTGGATACTATGGTGTTACCTTCCGACAGTAGCTGTGGCCACAAGGAGCCCTTTGAGGATCAATAAATACTTCCTGACATATGGAACAGTACAAATGGCAACTGACAGACTCTGGATTCAAAAAGTACCTGTAAAATCAAAGATGTAAGAACATGCAAAACAACAAGAATGAGGGCAGTCGCTTACATGAAAAATGGGTAGTCTCCCCTTTCACCAGTTGTACAAAATCATTTACATGTGTCAAAGTTAAGATTTAAATAGAAAAGAAGTTTAAAAATGGCTCTCATTGAGAAGTTTGTGTCTAACTTGAACAGATGGGTTTTGGGGTCATATAAAGTACATCACTGAGCTAAGGGGTTGTCCATAAAGGATGTCTGCAGATATATCAACCTCACTGGGAGCCAGACCTATGTAATAATGCCAACCCATTCATATATATTCTGTGGAATGAATCATACTAATTGAATTTAACAAATAATTTATACTTAGGGATCACCCATAAAGGACACCCGCAAAACATACTTGAATACACGTAGTAGGCCTAAAGCAGCTGTTCAACACAGAATATCATAACAAAATATACTAGCTTGTGGACGTCCACATGGTTCTTTACACCCCTACCCTCTTGTCTGCAGTCGTCCACATCTGAACAAATCCCCTCTCCCTTCTTTGCATACGTCCTTTATGGATGGTCCCTAAGTGGCTCCTGGGGTCAAGATTACTACCTGAACATATCAACTGGTGAAGCTTCACACCTGATTGATCACTTATAAATGTTGCATGGTGATAGAATAGAAGATAATTACTAATTATCCTACAAATCTGTACTCCACAATTCCACCCAGTAGGTGGTTAGGTGCTCCCAAATATTTTGATATAGGTAAACAATAAAGCTTCATCTGCTTGAACAATCATTGGGGGATTTGTATCTCTCTAAGGTAAGAAATCTGGGAATTCAGAACAAAATTTAATCATCTTTATGTGGAACTAATCATTGATAAAACAGTAGGAAAGGAAATAGATTTTAAAAAACTGCTTTAAACTGTTATTATTTTGGCTTCTACAATACATTAAAAAAATCTGCCAAAACATTTGGATTTTGATAAATCTATTAAATGAACCAAACTAAGATCCAGCCACATCCCCATGAGATTACAATCTGGAAACAACAACAAAAAATGATTTTGTGCATTGGTAAACATAAATATGAATTACATTATCTTTTAAAAATTTCTGGTATCATGCATTTTTGGCAAATACATGTACATGATACTCAAGGAATATACAGACAGTGCAAATTTATGTATAAAATGGGGTATGTAGTACTTTCACACCATTAATACCTGTCATATGCTATATCTATAAAGTACTAGATATTTAGGTATCACATAACAGGAAAAAAAGATGAAATTCAAAATATTGTAAATTTTAATTAAAAACAACTGTAAAATAAAATTTTAACTCATTTGTATTCATATCAGTAGTACACATAAGCCTGTCAAAAAAACCTCCAAAACCTACTGTTATGCAAAGGAAAATCTTAGCCATCAACTGCAACTTATCTATTTCTTTGATATTTTCATGTAATAAATGATATTTAAAGAACATATACTTTCTTTAATATGTGTATAAAATGTATATGTGTATTTGGGTGTTTCTTGTAGTTGCAAGTTCAGTGTATTCTATGTTTCTCCCTTTCCTTAGTATTCTCTGACCCCAATTATTGATTTTAAAAACAAAGGCATCAAGGATTTAAACAAAGCAGAAAATAGTAAATTCATTTTTCAATTTATAATTTCTAGACTGATTGTCCTGAACACTGATAACTTGTTGATGTTTTGATTCCAATTGGAGTTTCTTTAGAACATGTCAATACCTGCATATGTGAGTCTATGTTTTCAAGCAGCAGATGAAATGTAGTTCACCATGTTTGATAATCTCAATAACTCTGTAAATTTAGGACTTACATCTCTCTGTACATATACATATGAGTTTCTCCTTTTCATTTGTTCAATTTGTTTTTAGAAACAATTAAAACTAGACACTGTAAATATTGGATGTTTAAGACACAGTTTTAACTAAAATGGACTGTTTTAGAAACCAGAAAAGGACAGAGACTGTCTTTTTATCTATTTACATCGAGAGCTTGTTAGGTTTGAAATGGCAATAAGACAATGTTTGGACCCCCTAGTGACAATCAGGTTATAATTATAAATTGATGAATATAAGAATTAAGTTTTGTGCATTTTTAAAAATATATTCATTTAGGTTTTTTGCTTTCAAGATCAACTGGAGAGTACAAAAAAAGGAGAATGTGTGAATGTTATTGTGTGTGCGTGTATGATTTGGATTTTTATCACAGCTCTAACAATTTTCAGTCATATCAGTATAATGTCTGCAGTGTAGCAGTTTTTAGAGTTTTCTAGCAATGGGGAATCATGCCGAAGACTTGTAGCATGATGTAGCCACCCAATTACATTATCCTAACACCAAGCCGACCAGTACTAACACTAGCCTCTTAATACTGTGCACCAAGCAAATAAACTTACAGTGTAACTTGCTTTTTTCGACATGGTCGGCCCCCCCCGGAGGAAAAATTGTCGACAAAAGCTGATGTTGAGATAAGTGTTGGGGGTGGGTCAGAAAAAAGATACAACTTAAACTCACACCGACATAGGCAAGATAGCAGAGATCCATAACCATGATCGATTTAGAACACTCTGCCACTGTATTAGCTACAACACTCTGCCACTGTACTAGCTACAACACTCTGCCACTGTACTAGCTACGATGTCATAGCCTCAACTGGGTTTGTTGTGGTTGAGGTAAGACCACAAAGTAGGACTAAGGGTACTAATATTAGTACTACCACTGAACATGAAGAAAAAACCAGTGTGAAAGACATTTGTATATTGACAATCACATTTTGGTTACCTTTAGTGTAATAAAATCCACAATAAAATATTGCACTAGTCACTAGTCCTGACATAAAAAGCATTCAGGTATTCAATGTTGGCATTACCACAGTTATTTATATGCTTCAAGTACATGTGTTTAAATTGGCCTAGAATTTGGTCAGTCTGTTCCCATCTTATTGAGGTTACCAAGGGGATGGGGCTATTCATGGGGAAATGAAAACCTGTCAACAAGTTGATTTAAACAGTACATGTATTTAATTACAGAAGTCGTTGTGAAAAGTACATAAAAGTTAACAATTGATATGCAGTTGATATGATTAACGAAGGCGTAAAATTGTATACATTGACACAATCTAATGAGGTAATAAAAGAAAATGATTCTTACAATACAATATTGTAACAATGTCAACTCAAGTGGTATATATTTAAAATACGTTCTGGATATAACAAGTTATGAATTCTATCAAAATACAAATACACTGTACATGTTGCAGTAAAAATTTTTAATGACAAATACAATGACCTTTAATTGAGATTAGAGGTATCACAAGGACTCCTAATTTGGTAAAAATAGGAGACCACCAGCAAAAGTTGCAGTCCCACCACCAAAGTTACAGTCTCCACTATGCCAGAAATCACATACTTTCTTACACTTGGCTATGGTTGCATCCAAACTACCAGTTATAGCAACTTTAGCACAGTTCTGTATTCCATTGAAATCTACATCACTTTTCCGTTTAACTACAAAACATTTGTCTAAATTTGCAAATGGCATTTTGTCCAAGTCTCTTGATTTCGAGTTCGCATGCAATATTTATACAGCAACAACCGGAAATGAAATCAAAAACAGTGATTGTGCTGGGCTTTGCCAAAGTCACAAATTGCAATTATGTTTTACGACAAAATATACCATCTGGCCATATGTTTGGCTACAACATATTTGGCTGATAAAAATGGCATATACAGTCTTGAGTTTGAAGTGGAGAAATTCAAAGGCACCATGACAAGAAACCGCAAACTTGGATATAAAATGCACTGGAATCAATTGTTACATAAACAAATCCTTATTTCATATTAACAAACCACCCTGACAGTTAATTGTTATGTCATAATCCGCTTATTCTGATATTTGGCCTTGATACTGTATGCTGTAATATAATCAAACTAACCATACAACTGAGTACCTACAATTGACCATCTCTGAGGGTGGAAACATGAAATGACTACAGTCGACCACATGACAGCAATTTAAAAAAAAGAGAAACTCCCCCAATAGATTTGCTTCAAATTCAATGAAAACTGATTATCTCTGAAGCACCGATATATACTAAGGAAATTTGTTTAAAAAATTGTGTCAATGTTCTAAGTTCATTTGATGTTGCTGCAGCAATAACAAATGGGTATTTGTTTTGTCCTTCAAAGGAAGCCTTTAGCAACACCTTCAATAACACATTAACCTTCATCGAAGCAAGCCAGTGACTTTTGATCAAAAAGGCAGCAACAAACTAAAATAAAAGCATTGCTTCAGTTTTCAGTGATTAGAACATATTCATTTTGCCACAAAAGTTTCCTCCTTGCAACAAAAATATGCATTCGGAGGACTCCTGTGGGGGTGATTTTCTGCATTCCAAATAAAAAATTTGCGTCCAAATACATGTAATTAAGCGTTTCTGTGATCTTTGGATTATCTATAGCATAATCAATGCATAATATTACAACAAAATTTAATTTAAATTAAATTAAAGTTAAAATTAAATGTTATTAGCAAAACAATTGGGCATGGGATATAAGGAATGTACATGCATTTCTGAACTTCATTCAAGCTTCTTGTTTGAGCCTTGACAGATGTTCTCTCTGGAGAAATTTATATTTAATTTGCGTTTTACACTGCCATTGGTAGCAATCGTAAATATAAATAAAGTAAAAAAGAAAACTTTCACAAAAAAATAAACTTGTTTTAACCACCAATCACTTTGGAAAATGTAAGAATTGATCAGATTTCATTGTTTTTTTAAAGTCTTTGCGAGAAGCCAACTTTAAAGGACCAAAAAAGCCTGTGATTTTTTAAATCTGAATGCGACATTAAAACCTCGCCGCAAGATCAACTAATTGTTGAACAAATTAATGTGTTGCAACTAGCTGATGGTCAACATAAATAATTAGGCGCAAAAATTAGCCTGGCGGCAAGATCAGCAAATTGTTGAACAAAGTAGGGGTCGTAAATGGCAGCTGGTCGACATAAATGATTAGACAGGTAATTTAAAGCCTTTTGGCAAGATCCGCTAATTGTTGAAAAAAGTAGGGGTTGGAACTGGCAGCTTGTCAACATAAATGATAAGACAACAAAGGATTTGTTCAAGCTGGGACCATGGGATTCTGTGGACATATACGTTTATTTTTTTTTATCTCAACATCGACATAAGCATAACAATTTGGTAGTAATAATAGACCAAGAGACCATAATTTTGCTTTTTGTCGAGATAGGCGGTCTATCGACATAAGTGATGTCGACATAAGTGGGTAGGACTGTAGCTACATTTTTAGTCTTTAGTATGACTCGGCTGGGAATGGAACCCATGGTCTCCTGCATCAGAGGAGGACACTCTAACCACTATGCCACCGTTATGGTACAAATACTATTATATAGCTAGTCCTATAATGTAATATGTATCAAATTATATATATGTTTGATGCTACATACCACCTAAACAAAAATATGTGATACATCTTACGTTGTATGACATTCAGTATAGCTATCGTATAGTCCTACAATATAAGACAGCACATATTTTTGTTGATGATGATTACGTTGTAGGACTAAGCCATTGTACTGCTTTACGAATGCATGTCTTTAAATATTTGTTGTTTAAAACATAGCATATTTGTATGTACTTTTTTGGTATCTAGAATACATAAATGCCAAGATTGCTGACACACTTCTACATAAATATACACAACATAACGGGGGTGGAGTTGGCATGTTTTTAAGGATGTTCTTTGATTCATGCAATAAAGCAAACAACTTTTATATTATAATTCCAGAATTTTGGTTGCTGGAACCATAAACAATAGTGTAAATTCGAGTCCTTTCGCGAGATAACAGCTAACATATTTATGTAATATCGATATTAGCCCCATGTCAACCAGTAAACTGCCATGTTTAGATCCAACAGATCTGGATCTTTATACACCTAGATTTCAGTGACGTTAAGAATGGTTGTCAACAATTTAATTTGACAAACAAACCGTTCATCGTCATCAATCACAAAGCTTTGTTTCCTTTTTGGCATAATGACTTGTGTGTTGTGTTCTTTGAAATCAGCGCTTCAAAATGATCGGAATCCCTTTGACATTGTCTCAGTTCTTATTCTGAACATCTTAGTCTCTTTTCAGGACACTAATTGTATTTAAAAATGGGAACCAGCCTAGAATTGGTTTGGGTGACCAGGATTGGATATGTTTTAAGAAAAAGAATATTTTGAGACCTTATGCTAGTTGAAAGTGAATATAAATAGAGACACTGTTTTATTGATGGAATTTCATTTCTTTAAGTTTGGAACACTCATTACTAAATTTAGAACCTGACTCTTTGGTGCGGAATTGAAAGCACATGTTTCAAATATATGCGCTCCAGAAAATGCCGCGGCTCATATCCTTTCCTCTGCACAGAAGCTGGTTCCAGGTTTCAGCTGTACTGATAAATCACAGGAGTGTGCAGTTTTTTCAATAAAGCACGACGAAATTTTTAAAAACATGAAATTACCTTAACGGTATTATACAATAAATATATTTATTGTATAATACCGTTAAAGTAATTTCATGTAGTCAAAAATTTCGTCGTGTTTTATTGATAAAACTGCAGACTCCTGTGGATAAATATAAGATCTGTCATGAGCACTCCAAAATTTAAGTTATTGAATTTTTAATATGGTGTTTGCATAGGTTTACTATGGAAACTGAATTAGTACTGTGATTCCTTCAAGACAGACTACTCAAAGTATATTTCCTTCCTTTAAATGAGACTGTAAAGGGGGAGTTCTAAAGATATTATGAATATTTTAGAGAGTGACGTGTGTAAGGTTACGTTATTTGCATTTGCAACATACATAATGGAGAAAATAATGGTATACCTCTATGTTAATTCATGCACTGTGGATGAAATTTCTTTTGAACATTGTACCTGCGGAAATTGTATATGCGCTAAGAACTCAGATAATTGCAATGATAGCTCCCTTATTACTTTATATTAATTTTTTTAAATTTTTTTTTACAATTTATCTATGAGCGAGCGGTAATTTTTAAGGTGCACATCCGACAAAAATAAAGGGAATCAAAAGTTCTTTGAACAATATCTAAGACATGCAGTCTTTTTTTAAAAAATAGCCATTATAACCAACGAGGTAAACTAGGGAATTCTTTTTCCTGATAAATCTAACTTGCTGCAAAATACGAAGCTATAGCTGTATCTAATCTTTTAGCGGACCAGCATCAGGCAATATGTAGAAGAGAAAAAAATAGATCACAATAAAGACAGGCAGACGCTGAAATTAACATTTTACGATGTTTCAACCATCGATGAAATACCTATAAGCTTCTTGAATTGCACTCTGTTGAGAACGGGAATTTAACAATATGTCCATAGGTTTAACATTGTTTACCTGTCTGACGACAAGGGAAAGGTAATATAAAAAAATGTCCATATATTTAATATACACTTTAACCAGTGTGTACCACTACCTGCTTAATAGCATGCACTACAGCTTAGCAACACCCAAATCTACTGACCAGTAAATACCTATACTGGCCAGCACGCATGTCTACTGACCATTATCCCAGTCTTCTCGACAATAACACCACTACGTACTGACCAACACACTCAACTTACCAGCCCAATATGTGAAAGAGGATGTTAAATGGGAGATAGAGTAACACCTACAGTAAACAAAATTATACTGCACACTTATACCTACATACACATAATCCCCACAAGCGACGTGCGGGGAGAGAAAAAAGGATTCACGCAAAAATGTTTATAAACTATCACATGTAAAACCTAATTTAAAAAAAAATTAGAAAGGTTCACACGTACGCATTTAAGATTTATATACTGTTACACAAGACAGCAAGATTCGGGAGCTAAAGTTTTGGTTGTTGAAGAAACAAACATTGACAAAGACACCCAAACCCCATTTGAAACACATTATAATTTTGGCAGTGGTTTCGGAAGTATCTCAGTTTCAGTGCAATCTGGATGGCTATGATAAGGGCCGTTTGTTATTTAGACACACTTTTCTTTAGGGCAGCACCTCTTAGGCCGATATCGAAAGGGCGCACTTCGCCGGATGCATTCGTGTCAAATAAAATTGTTTATTCATAGTTCGAGGGTACACATCTCTGAGGATTCACTCGATATCAGAGGATGACCTTTCAATGGTTCCAGAGGGTTGCTGTAAATATAATAGTTAAGACTTGCACTAGTGTAACTGCCGTTGCTGTTACTGTACTGTCGAATTTTTTAACGAGTGATTGGGAAAATGATAGCCACTACAAATGCTGGGCAAAATATTCCATTAGTGCATATGACTTTGTAAGCTCAAGTTGCTAATTGCTGCTCTATTGACACGATACAGCACGGAAATCGTACAGAAAAGAGTAATCAATATTTAGAAACATGTATACCACATGCACTGTTGTCCATGTTACTGTAGTTGTTTTTGTTTTTTTTTAGCTCCTGGACAAATGAACTTGGAGAAGAAGATGCAGTGTTTAACGTCGTGCTCTTGACTTTAGTTTATTTTTTATTCACTGACTCTTGAAGCAGCAGTCCAAGAATCGAAACTGTGTGGATATTCATTCCAACAGACTTTAGCTTCTTGCATTCAACGTTTTTTTTTCACTATAGAATGCGTTAATATCGCACAAGTCATATTAATAGTTGTTCATTTATTGTAAATTGAACAAGTAAAATGCTTTTTTAACACTTCTCCCTTGATAAATTCTAATTTACAGACAAGCGGGTCACGTCCACAAACATCTCCCGTGATATGAAACAATTCTGTCATCTAGTTCAGTAAACAGTCCAGTCAAGATTCTTTGAAAACATTTTCTCATCCTGGCTTTGGTTTAAGGACGTTCGTTTGGTCATTAAACAATGAATATGTCGTTGTTTTTATGTATCTTGGAAAGCCTTCATGGAAAAATTCAGTGCCTTTGTCCGTTTGATATTAAAGACGATGCCAATGATGTTGTTTGAAGACAATTGTAAAAGCTCGCACGAACTCGGGACATGTTTTGGAGGTCAAAAGACCCACATAAGCCGTTTTTGAAAACACATCAGTGACCCCAAGCAAACATTTGCAACTTCGACTGTACGAATAAGATGCAAATACTTAATCAGCTCGCCATCCATTTATACTTATTTTGTCTGAATTGGAAAATTTGCGTACAATAGATTTATTTCATGTACACGTCGATTGTTCTTGTAACCATTTTATCACATCTTGCAGACGTAAACTTTTGAGGATGGTTTTGACTGCACAATACAAGTTTTAACTCTTCCGTAACCAGGGTTGGCTAAAAGCGTGTTGATTTTGTTGAATAAATCACCCAAACGTTGTTGCTTTTAGTTTCGTGTGGTATTTTGGGTTGCGATATTTGATGCGTCCATCGAGATATATGAGTAGATAAGGATTTCCACAGAAGTCATCAGTATTTTTTTATAGAAAAAAAAACTTTTCTTTACTTCTTTTGTTTCTGGTTTTAATAGGTGAAGTGTTTACATCAACATTTTGAACCAGGCTTTGACTTTGCATCGCCTTGAAGTAGGAGATGTGTCAGCAGGATTACAAAGTTTTGGGAGAAATGTGTTTGAGAAGAAGGTGCTGAAACTCTTTAAATTGTTCTCTTTTGCTTTTCTCTTCCATACTTGTGGACATGTCTGTCATCGTCTTTGGAGCTGCTGCGAGTTTCTTTAGTCAATTTGCATGACATTCTTGAAATTTATCAAAGTAGGTTTAGCAGGAACTGAAGTTAGTTTTCTTCCTTCTATACAATCCATGTGTAAAGGTGAGATACCTTTTCAGCAATGTTTCGTCCGCTTTATTTTTGAATCAACGCCCTTTCTAAAAGTTACTGAAAGATCGATACTAGAAAAGAAGCATGAAGTTTAACAACTGCCCCAACAGCATGGGAGTAAATCATCATCATTAAATGAGCGCATTTTACTTTTGACTTACTGAATGTTATTCACCATTTGTCGAAGAACATGACAATGTCGTTCCTATCGCTCTTTCTTTCTTGGTTATAGGAACCATTCTTTACAATGCATTTAAACAACATTCATAAACTATCAATGATTTATTTAGGCGCTTTCTTGAATAATCTGTTTTCGCTTCAGGATATTGGCTTTGGTGTTCCATTTTTGTACACATATTTGGACATCAATAATGAGAAAAACATAGTACAAGCCTGGTATTTATTTTTTAAACTAGAAATTACAAATGATTCTGTAAAAAATTGTCATTAATACTCTTTTTCAATAACTTTCTCCAAAGAACCGCCCACCAACCAAATTAGAAGCTTTGCTAAAATCAATGAGATTTTTTTCCTTTATGTATTTCAGGATTTCTGATGATACATATAAGGTAAATATGTTAGCTATGTTTGAGTACCCAGCACGAAATCTAGCTTGGTTTTCGTCTTATATATTATGATGGTTGAGAAAGTTTTTTTTTTATCAATGAATTCGATATAGCGATACACAATGTACTGAAACAGCTAAGGAACAGTTGGTAATTTGGGGATTTGATGCGGTTATAAATAGGTCATGTGATATATCTTTAAGCCATTATCTCAAGTATTAAATTACAAAAATAAATAAAAATAGGCATTGCCAAATCTGATGGTAGTTTGTTTGTTTGTTTTAAATAATCATTTAGTATAATGTTATGAGTAGAGGTTTATATATTTATCAGTGCTTGTATGCATTTGATGATTTATTCATCTGTTTTTAATATCGTCCATGTCTATCTATCGGGGATTATCTCAGTTTCCTTTATTGATGTTCTCATTATGATCTTTAAAATAGTCATGTTGCCTACCTAGTGTAATACTTGAATTATAGCGTACTTATGTAATGCTTGAATAATGGCGTACTTAGTGTAGTACTTGAATTATAGCGTACTTATGTAATGCTTGAATAAATGGCGTACTTAGTGTAATACTTGAATTATAGCGTACTTATGTAATACTTGAATAATGGCGTACTTAGTGTAGTACTTGAATTATAGCGTACTTATGTAATGCTTGAATAATGGCGTACTTAGTGTAATACTTGAATTATAACGTACTTATATAATGCTTGAATAATGGCGTACTTAGTGTAGTGCTTGAATTACAGCGTACCTAGAATAATACTTGAATTATTGTGTATCTAGCGTGATGCTTGAATTATAGAGTTCCTAGTGTAAAGCTTGAACTATAGCATATCTAGTGTAATAAATAAATTATATATTACTTATTTCATATTTCTGATTTGAACCTTTATAATTCGTCGTCTTTTTTAAATCGTTAGTGGGTGGGTTTGGGGGAAATCCCCAAAGCACGTGAAAACCTGCACTCTTAATACCATATTAAAATGGGAGTGTATCGAGTATTACTATCGTCCATGCCGATATATCATGTGCATCAAATATTTCCTAAATGTCCTATCGGTATCTTTTCTTGCACATTTATTTATCCCTTCTTTCATTTATACACATTCTTACTCTCTATCTCTGTTCCAGCGACTGTTCATTTGTTCATTTGTTTAGACATTGTTGTTTATTGGAGTGTTGGGTGGTAGTGAGGGGTTCAAATCACTTTAATTAAATGTATGACCGTTGGAATCAACATACAAGTATATAGATCGCTAATGTCAAACTCACTTAACTATCCATGGAAAAATGTATTTGTCTGTAAAACCTTAACACGTGTGCTTATAGTTCCTTCTATTTTTGTTTCTCCACAATAAATTGTTTTTCTGACAAACCACATCTTGTTTTATTTGCCAGAGAGAGAGAGAGAGAGAGAGAGAGAGAGAGAGAGAGAGAGAGAGAGAGAGAGAGAGAGAGAGAGAGAGAGAGAGTCTTAAATATATTATTAAACAGCCACCACAGATTTTGATTATAAATATAAAGGTGTATAAATCTAATAAATAAGTAGCTTACTCTATCACGCAAAGAGCTTGCCTGTTTGAAATAGCAATGTGAAAAAATTGTTTCAAATAAAATAATTACAGATGTCAGATGATACAGGCTCTTGATCTAAATGAAATGTACTCGGATGGTACCAGTCATATTGATAATGTAAAATATATAACCACCATTTTCAACCTAGCATTAATAATAAATGTTTTATCTGAGCTTTAGCAGGATAGAAACGTAAGCTCAATATGTAAAAAAGCTGGTTTTTCACGAAATTCTTACTACACGCTCATTGTCATCAAGGAGTTTAACATGCCGCCGCCGTTTAAGTATGACAAGTAAGACATATCACGAATAAATAAATAAATAAACAAATAAATAAATAAATATTTTAAGATAATCCTGAGAGTTTTTGAAAGAGGATACTAAAGCACTATGTGATGAACCTCGTACAGTACATGTTGTACTTGCAGCACAATTTGTTGGCAGACAAAACAATAAAAAGTTTACATAACGAAAAAGAGAAGGGTAAATTAAAAAAAAACGTTAACTCGGTGATTCTTAACCCACTAGACACGAGTCAAAACTGGGTCGTCATGTTTTAAATTGGTCCTCGAAATAAACCTTAATATTATGCAATTTTCTACACGTGGGTTTCTTCTTTTATTATGCTTTTGTTTTGTTGTTTTTAAATTTAGCATTTACTGGTTGGTGAGGCTAACAACCATAAATCTAATCGGATAAAATACCCGTATAATTTAAATGATTAAAATAATCCAAAATTATCGATAAGATTTAAAGTGAAGTGAACATTTACTGATAAATGTATAGGCCTGTTAAATTCACAAGTACCAACATATTTTTATGCATCAAGGAAATAACTTTATTGGAATAAAAGGAACACATGTAACTGATGCTCATCGAAAATTTACAAAGTAAGTGATGACTTATCACGCCTCAATCTACACTCAACTTTTTGAAGTGTTAGGCGATTCATTGCAAGTAATTTGAGGAGTTTAAATATAACAAGCAATAAATGAAATACGTGAAACCGCATGATCCAAACTGCCTTCAGAAAACACTTTGAAATTCTCAATCCATCTAAAGAGTAATAATTAATTTTTAATCCACCTAAAGAGTAATAATTCATTCTTAATCCATCTAAAGAGTAATAATTCATTCTTAATTCATCTAAAGAGTAATAATTCATTCTTAATCCATTTAAAGAGTAATAATTCATTCTTAATCCATCTAAAGAGTAATAATTCATTCTTAATCCATTTAAAGAGTAATAATTCATTATTAATCCATCTAAAGTGTAATAATTCATTCTTAATCCATCTAAAGAGTAATAATTCATTCTTAATCCATCTAAAGAGTAATAATTCATTCTTAATCCATTTAAAGAGTAATAATTCATTCTTAATCCACCTAAAGAGTAATAATTCATTCTTAATCCATTTAAAGAGTAATAATTCATTCTTAATCCACCTAAAGAGTAATAATTCATTCTTAATCCATTTAAAGAGTAATAATTCATTATTAATCCATCTAAAGTGTAATAATTCATTCTTAATCCATCTAAAGAGTAATAATTCATTCTTAATCCATCTAAAGAGTAATAATTCATTCTTAATCCATTTAAAGAGTAATAATTCATTCTTAATCCATTTAAAGAGTAATAATTCATTCTTAATCCATCTAAAGTGTAATAATTCATTCTTAATCCATCTAAAGAGTAATAATTCATTCTTAATCCATCTAAAGAGTAATAATTCATTCTTAATCCATTTAAAGAGTAATAATTCATTCTTAATCCACCTAAAGAGTAATAATTCATTCTTAATCCACCTAAAGAGTAATAATTCATTCTTAATCCATCTAAAGTGTAATAATTCATTCTTAATCCATCTAAAGAGTAATAATTCATTCTTAATCCATCTAAAGAGTAATAATTCATTCTTAATCCATTTAAAGAGTAATAATTCATTCTTAATCCACCTAAAGAGTAATAATTCATTCTTAATCCATTTAAAGAGTAACAATTCATTCTTAATCCACCTAAAGAGTAATAATTCATTCTTAATCCATCTAAAGAGTAATAATTCATTCTTAATCCATCTAAAGAGTAATAATTCATTCTTAATCCATTTAAAGAGTAATAATTCATTCTTAATCCACCTAAAGAGTAATAATTCATTCTTAATCCATTTAAAGAGTAATAATTCATTCTTAATCCATTTAGAGAGTAATAATTCATTATTAATCCATCTAAAGTGTAATAATTCATTCTTAATCCATCTAAAGAGTAATAATTCATTCTTAATCCATCTAAAGAGTAATAATTCATTCTTAATCCATTTAAAGAGTAATAATTCATTCTTAATCCACCTAAAGAGTAATAATTCATTCTTAATCCATTTAAAGAGTAATAATTCATTCTTAATCCACCTAAAGAGTAATAATTCATTCTTAATCCATTTAAAGAGTAATAATTCATTATTAATCCATCTAAAGTGTAATAATTCATTCTTAATCCATCTAAAGAGTAATAATTCATTCTTAATCCATCTAAAGAGTAATAATTCATTCTTAATCCATTTAAAGAGTAATAATTCATTCTTAATCCATTTAAAGAGTAATAATTCATTCTTAATCCATCTAAAGTGTAATAATTCATTCTTAATCCATCTAAAGAGTAATAATTCATTCTTAATCCATCTAAAGAGTAATAATTCATTCTTAATCCATTTAAAGAGTAATAATTCATTCTTAATCCACCTAAAGAGTAATAATTCATTCTTAATCCACCTAAAGAGTAATAATTCATTCTTAATCCATCTAAAGTGTAATAATTCATTCTTAATCCATCTAAAGAGTAATAATTCATTCTTAATCCATCTAAAGAGTAATAATTCATTCTTAATCCATTTAAAGAGTAATAATTCATTCTTAATCCACCTAAAGAGTAATAATTCATTCTTAATCCATTTAAAGAGTAACAATTCATTCTTAATCCACCTAAAGAGTAATAATTCATTCTTAATCCATCTAAAGAGTAATAATTCATTCTTAATCCATCTAAAGAGTAATAATTCATTCTTAATCCATTTAAAGAGTAATAATTCATTCTTAATCCACCTAAAGAGTAATAATTCATTCTTAATCCATTTAAAGAGTAATAATTCATTCTTAATCCATCTAAAGTGTAATAATTCATTCTTAATCCATCTAAAGAGTAATAATTCATTCTTAATCCATCCAAAGAGTAATAATTCATTCTTAATCCATTTAAAGAGTAATAATTCATTCTTAATCCACCTAAAGAGTAATAATTCATTCTTAATCCATTTAAAGAGTAATAATTCATTCTTAATCCATTTAAAGTGTAATAAGAGGCATCAAAAAAGGTTTTTGTGATCCACTAAACTATATGCTATAAAACAGATTAATAGAAAAGTGAATGGATACTTGAAATGATTCTGTCTTTTGCAATGGAATCAACAAAAAATATAGAGTTTTTCATATGGTTGCGTTATTTAAGAAAAACAACTTTTTTGATATATATATATATATATATATATATATATATATATATATATATATATATATATATATATATATATATATATATCCAAAGGCAAAATGAGATTAAGCAATTAAGAAAGGCGATCTTACTTAAGTATTTTCTTTAGGCTGGTTTACTCACAAAGCTCGAGTAAGCTATAGTACTTTTGTGCCTTAATTTTTTTACTTTTTAGACAAGAGAAAAAACAGCCTCTTTTGTTCATAAATGCATTTTGAAATAAGTACGTGAATATCAATAGACCTCACATAATTTTAAGACAAGTGTACAGCGTGTTAATATCAATAGACCGCACATGCTGTTAAGACTGTAGTGTACCGTGTTGGAGTACGTGAATATCAATAGACCGCACATGATGCTAAGACTGTAGTGTACAGCGTGTTGTTGTTTTCTGGGGCTTGACGTCATTTTTCAGTACACGATAGGCTATACATGGGGGCCAGTATTAATGGTGGGGAAAGAAACCTGGAAATCTGTGGAAAGAACAACCGAACCACGAAACGCTGAGAAGCTACTGGCAAGCTTTCTCACATATCCACATTCGCCGAATCTTAGACTCGAAACCACGCAGACAGAGGTGAGATGGCAGTGATCCGTAACGGAGAACGTTTTAGTACACTGGAGGCCCCTACAGCGTGTTAATATCAATAGACCGCACTTGCTGTTAAGACAGTAGTGTACCAATTTGGAGTACGTGAATATCATTTGACTGCACATGATGTTAAGACTGTAGTGTACCGTATTGGAGTACGTGAATATCAATAGATCGCACGTGCTGTCAAGACTGAGTATACCATGTTGGAGTACGTGAATATCAATAGACCGCACATGATGTCAAGACTAGTGTACCGTGTTGGAGTATGTGAATATCATTTGACCGAAGATGATGTTAATACTGTTGTGTACCGTGCAGATCATGATATAGGCATTTGTATTCAGTGCAACTTTGAGAATTCGCGATCACTCAGACACTATATTTGGGTCATTTAATTACACAATTCAGCTGAATTATTTAAAGAGGCACCATGTGTTTGAGTCATCTAAAGTGTTGGCTTTTACTGATCACTGTCATCTCATCTCTGTTCATGTGGATTTGAGTCTTGGGCTCTGACAATTGTGGGCTTTTGAGAAGATTTGCCAGGAGCTTACTGTAGGCCGGTGGTTCTTACTGAGGTTTTCCCGGGTTCTTCCTCCACTAGTTATACCGGCCGCCACGCATAGCCAATCTTGCGCTATGAAAGGACATTAAACCCAAGACAACAACATTTAAACTTGTTGTATCATTGTTCACAATTTGTATTTTATTCGTTTTATCTTCAGTGAAATTGTGTAACTTCTCAAATTTATGTTATTTAGGCAATCCAATTATTTGTTATGCAGCTGAATAGGTTGATCCAAACTTGTGAGCTGTTGTCCTCTTTTCTGATTTCACACGGATGTCAATTGATCTGCAACCATCTGTTGTTTCGAGAATCACTCACCCCTGGTAGAACTTATTTCATAGATTATCATTTTGATCTTTTTTGGTTTGTTACACGACTTTTGACACATTATTGGCTATATCATGGTGATAAAACGAGAATTACCTTAACCGACACTTAGAAGTAGCTAAACCTAACCTGCCTGCGAGGGGAACGAACCCATAACCCTTGAATTACGAGTTCAATGTTCTACCAATATGTACTTCACGTTCTATATTAAATGAATATGGTAAACCTTTTCACAACAGATGCTTTCCTGCTTGAGTTAAGTTGAGAAATGTTCAATATTATTCTTTTCCAGCAAATCCGTGACTTTTCTGTTGCAAACTTCTTTTCCCGCATCAAGACCGCTCCGGTGGCCTAGTGTTTAGAGCGTCCGTCTCGGATGCAGAGATCAAAAGTTCGAACCCTGGCCGAGTCATACCAAAGAATTATAAAAAGGGTACTAACAGCTGCCTCGCTAGGTGCTCAGAATTAAGAGGTTAGTATGAGGACTGATCAGCCTGGCGTCAGATTAATGTTACTGGTTGGGTCATCATGCTACATGTCTGTGACATGAAGCCCAGTGCTAGGCATCACTATGAACTTCCACACTGCAGACATCGTAGTAAAATGATTGAAAAAGTTCAAGCTACGTTAAAAAATTAAAATCTCTCTCTCTGTGCATAAAACTGCTTATTTTCAGGTTTTCTCTCTTTTTAATATATCTCTAAAAGCAGTATATGTCAATTCCATGCTTGCTCCAACCTTTTTAGCCCATGAATATTTAATAAAATTTATTTCACATTAAAATATATTAATATCCATGGAGTTCTCCAGTTGCTTGCATGTCAACTATTTCTTTTAAGAAAAGTGTTCTTGTTTATTTGATAGGTAGACTGTTTAGTTAGCCATTCTTTTGATTCAATATATTTTTGTTCTTTTAAATTTGTTTCTACTATTAATATTTGTGTAAGCAACTGAACTTTCATCATCATAGTAAAGATCTTAAATATTGTTCGTTGTCAAGCAGTTAAAGTTTAAATCCAGAAAGAATGACTTGTGATTGATAAATTGTTTTTAGGCATTATCAACAATTCAATATAACAATCATCTCAAACTGCATGTACATTTAATTTTAAAACTTTGCAAAATTTCTTAAGCCTTTGAAGAAATCAATGACATCAGATTTTTGTTAAATGTAGCCATTTTTATGATTTAATGTAAAACACATCATATACTGAGTCATGATGTTTTTTTTTAAAACTCAAATTCTGTTTACCATAAATATATTTTTGTTTTTGTTGCATCATGTTGATTAACACTGTAAAATTTATAACATCTTAATATTGTACAATAAATGTTTTCAACTAAATTTTTTCTTCTGTTTTTTACCCACATCAAATATGTAATTTATTTCTTTGCATTGTTTATGTCAATATCAATATGTATGAAGTCAACAAATAAACAATTTTATATTCTTGGGCATTATTCTTTAACACAAGTAGTTTTGATCACACTTCTATTGTGTCATTGCCTGTAAAATCAAACTGGCATTATCTCTCAGATATTGCTGCATTTGCTTTCACATTAAGCTCATGAAATATTTTTTTATCATGTCAATGAAAACTTTTGAATTCAAAAAAATATAGCTTTTGCATTTTCTGTGATGTGCAAAAAACACCAAATTTACTTTAATTTGTTTGCTGTCTTATAGTTGGATTAGTCTAATAATTTGTTATTTATGAAATTTATGCCTAATGTATCCATTAAATTTAAAAAATGTATTCATATTCATATTTGAAATTATGCCCAAAAAGCAATTTGTTTTATTGATCCCCATAATTTGACAGTCCAGTAAAAAAAATTTCTTGCATCATGATGAAACTCCCCTCCCCTCCCCAATAAATACACCTGGTCCATAAGACTCAAATGAAACCAAGAGCTAAAAGTTATTTGGTTTTTTTGGTCTCTTCAAAAACAGAATTTTTATTGTCTTCTTTCTGATACACTAACATAAGCCAAAAATTCAACTATTCTTTTGATAAATTTAAAATATTCAATTATTTTGATGAATTTAAAATTTTCAACTATTCTTTTGATAAATTTAATCAGTTCCAACTAATCCGTCTCTTAGGTAGACCCTATTACCCTATTAATTTTAACTGTCACATCAGTTGATAATCATTGTTACTTTAATTTTAGTCTTTTTTTCCATTGTATGCACGTCTTGCTCTTGTTAATAGATTATTAAGGATATCATTCTTTACTTGCTGTTTATCTGACAAAAAAGGAACCAATAATATCAGTCAAATACTGTAGTTCATTGTCATTCTTTTGCTTTCAAAGATCACCTAATCATAATGTCAATTCATAGACTAATTTTAAAAAAAATGTTATTTTTGTCACTTCAAGGAAAGGGAGAAGAGCCATCTTCGGCAGAAAATTTGACAAACTCCATCATAATATTTGAGACTAGTGTTTATTATATACTGCTATGAAAATTGTGGATTATACGAAACTTCAACACAAGTATGTTTCCAGTCTCAAAAATGTCTAATTCAGAAGTAATCATGATCTCTTTTAATTATTTACACGTAACTTTGGTTAAATAAGGGTTACTTGGAAATTTCCATTTCTTATAAAAGTACACAGAAAACAGTTCATAAGCTCTGAATGACATCAGTGAAACTGTAAACATAACCATGGACACAAACATTATTCACGACATGGTTTCCAAGTTAATATATATTGCGTGTTGATACCAAATTAAAATTTAAACTCATTCAGTATATTTAAAAAATGTTATGTATGTATATGTATGTGTGCATACATACATGCATGCATCTATGTATCAAACCATGCATATATATATATATATATATATATATATATATATATATATATATATATATGTATGTGTGCACACACACACACACTTTATACATGTAGCCTATATGCATATCAATGAAGCACCTGAATACAATCTGTATGATTATTTGCAAACTGCATAACTTTGACAATCTAATGATATGAAATACAAAAATAACATACATCTTCATAAGTTGCTAATTTGCAGACTGCATAGAAGTATGACTGTTTTATAACAAAACCATTTCGACTTTTTTATGTTTCTACAACAAAAAGTATTTAAAATAAAAGATACATAACACATTTCAGCTAAAATAATGTCATGTTTGTGCAAATCCAATTAAGGAAATATATATAAAAAAAATGAATAATGAAGTAATTGCCATTTATAAAGGTAAATTTTGTGGTAGTTTAATTTTGCTAATATTTGTGGTTTGGATGCAACCACAGTGATCAAACACTGAAGTTTTTTTGAACTTATGAATTCAGGGTGTGAAAATTACGCTGGTCCAAGGTCCAGTGCTGATCCTCTGTGGCTATAGACCTACATATATTACCTGTTCTCACCTGTTGGACCCTTAATATTTTCTTTACTCTTCCTGTAATTCAAATTCAATGTTCTGTTTAATTCTTAAAAAATGTCTGAAAAGAATCATCATAAAAATGTACTGATGCAAGAAAATATTATTCAGTAGTGAGAGACCGATGTTCAAACACTGCCAGAAATTTGCAAATTTAACAACAAGTTTATACTTAATTTATGTTGAGCAAACATACATCTTTCCACAACCTCAGCTAGTGGCCGAGTGGTCTAAAGTGTTGTCCATTACGGATCATTGCCATCTTACCTCTGTCTTCGTGGGTTCAAGTCTAGGAATAGGTGAATGTGGATATGTGAGAAAGCTTCCCAGTAGCTTCTCGTGGGTCGGTGGTTCTTTCCTGTGATTTCTCGGTTTCTTCCTCCACCATTAATACTGGCCGCCATGAATAGCCTATCGTGTGCTGAAAAATAGCGTTAAGCACAACAACAACAACCACCTCAGCTGCAATCAAGAATTTGTTCTGTGGACTTACAGAATGTTCTACATGAGTATATTCAAGTCCTGACTTATTGGCAGGTCAAAATTAAACTGAATTTTTCTGCAGTAGAGCAAATATTCCAGGTGTGTAAAAGATGTCTACTATGATAAAAACAAAAATGAGGAATGTTTATTTCTTTCTTCCTGTGACAGGAAGTACAGTGCTGACCCACTTCCCAACTTGATCAATGTATGTTGCCAATCCAAGGCCACTCTAAGAAAAACATTGCAAAAATTCAGATTTTTTATTTTAAAATATTAAACATAGCAGAGGAAAAAGTAGATGCTAAACAGATGTATGAAAATACATGAATGATGGTACAGTTTTATGTGTAATATATGATGTTCTAACATTTATTCTAAATAAATTTAAAAAAATAAAAATAAATTTTTATATTATGTTCTGTTAATTTTCCTGCATTTTATTTGTGTTGTTTGCAATGCAGTAAATATTTGCAAATCCGACTTAGTTGCTTTACCAAGGTTTGGCTTACACAGACCTGGACCTGACCCTCAACCTGTGAGTTAGAAGCAAAATTTTCAGACCCTGTAATTTAAACCTGCCAAACCTCAAAATTTTAAATCACAAATATTGAAAGACAGCTTTGCAGACAAAATAAAGCAAAATTGTACAACAACAAAAAAGACCATTTATACAACTTTGTATAGACTCTCTTATAAATCAAGTCAAACAGCTAAATGCACAGACCCAGACCTGCCACCACATAATGCCCAGGCAGATCTAAGTCTACGCATTTTCCTATACATAATCAGTAGAGCAAACAACAAAGACCCCGATCTTCAACACATTATGCAGTGGTAGATCAATGTTTACATTGTTTGTAGCTGGACTCAACTTGAATGCAAGTATATACAGTATATAAATCTGCAAATTATAGGCATAGCAAAATAATAACTGCTTAAAAAAATAACTTCAAAGGGATAACAAATTGTATAATCACCCTTCCTGACTATCACTCATTTTAAATTATTTTACTTTTATTATGGCAAATTATTCAACACTCATACTGGGTTTTCACTGTTCTGACAAAATCATTTAAAATATATAATTACTGACAAAAAAGTCAATTATAGTCAATTATTTTAGAATTATAAAACTGTTTTCAACAAGCTAAAAACTTTATGGAACATTTCAGACAAACTGTTATTTTTTCTACAAGTCAAAGTGGGTCAAACTTGGTCTTTGATATTTGAGATATAAACAAGTAAAGGGCCTGTTAGTGTACCAGTTGTGCCCACAATGACATTTTTAAAAATGGCATCAATTTGTGTGCATGTTCTCTAAGATGGATGCATGATTTATTTGGATTTTTAAAGTAGCTTTAACACTTTTGAATCTGCAGTGTGGAATTTTATATTAATGTCTGACACTGGGGCATCATGCAGCAGACATGAAGCATTATGTCCCACCTAGTCACATTATCCTCGTACCAGGTTAACTAGTCCTCACACTAACCTCTTAATGCTGAGCACCTAGCGAGGCAACTGTTAGTACCATTTTTATAAGTCTATGGTATGACCCAGCCGGGGTTTAAACCTGTGACCTGCATCCAAGGCGTATGCTCTAACCACTAGGCCCCCGAAGCGGTCCTTCCATGATGCAACTGTCATCTGCTCTATAATTTTCTGCACAAATATCATTTCTTTCTATGACAAAAATTTAATCTTGGTGTTAGGAGAAATTAAATGATTATTATTTACCAATAGGCTGTCCCAGCGTGACTGTCATCTACTTCACTGAGGTATTTTGGTTCTCTAGTACATGTTGGTCTGTTATAAGCATGAATTCAATGGATACATGTACCTTCTAGCATTATGAAAAATGTCCCCATCACCTGAATGCAAATATGGTGCAACTACGAAAATCATAGTGCAATATACAAAGTTCTATGGCACATTTTATCCAATTTTATCAGAAACTGTTGAAAATTTAATTTAATATATCTTCTGCATATAAAGCCCTATAGAAATTTTGCTCAAAGTTCTTTAAAAGTTGTTGAGTTAAAACAAAAAATTGGATTGTCAAATGAACATGTTCAACATATTCCAATCCCCGAACTAGAATATCTTAGGTGAATTAAAAATTTAATTTAGAAATAATAAATTACACACGCTAAAACAAAGGGCACTTAGAAAAAATCCAAGTGAAATAACTCGAAGGTTTAGTTGGTGATCATAGTCGGAGGGTCAACATAATTTGTACAGATTATAAATGCTTTTATACTGTCTGGTAATATTTTTTGGGTGGTTTTTGAGCAGTAGTTTTAAAGTTTTTCTATTTGTAGTACTGGTGGGCATATTAGCTGATGGCATGGCATCACTGGCACAAAAGTAAAAGGCCTTTGCATCAGATTCTTCACATCAAATTAGGTTAAATTTCTGTTCAGATTTTTAAAAAAATCATTTAAATGTTCTGTATTTTGTAATGGTAAATTTATTTTATTACAAATAAGCATAATTCTTAAAGATAGGGAAAGGCCTTTATGACGGAAAACTCAAATTTGGTCCAACTCTGTTCAGCGAATTTTGACAAGTTGTGGACAGGTTTTCTTTTTTTTAGTAATGGCAGCCATATTTGGCTCCACATTATTGGCATCAATTCCCAAGTTCTTCATTCCAAGATGCTTTCTGCCAGTTTAGTCAAATTCTGTTCAGTGGTTTTTAAGAAGTCATTTAAAGAATTTTCATTTTTATCAATGCTGATATTAATGCTGCATCTAAATCATTTGCAAAAATTGTAAAGACCTTTATGCCAGGAAGCTCTATGCCAAATAATTTCAATGGATTTTGAGAAGCTGAAAACTGCAACTGTTGACTAATGACAAACACTCAATGGCTTTACAACCTTAATATACTGTAGACAGCCTTATGGTTAGGTGAGTTTCAATACAATTTGTATTCAAAAACTGGTTCATCTTAAGTACACATCCAACTTTCATAATTTAAAAAACAATGGTAATAAATATCCAAAAGTCAGTAGTTAATTGTTAATTTTTTTGATGTCTCAATTGCTAAGAGGCTGCTAATTTTATGAGTCTCACCTCACTAATGCATTGACTCATCATTTTGTAAAAGCTGTGTAATTCCATGTTCTTGTGCTTTTACAGAAAAGCTTAAAACAGGTTAGCTTATGTAGTAATAATAAGTAACTCAATCCTATGATTCTTGATGTTGGAGCACTTCACCAATTAAAGTAGAGGGAACATTTTTGATTATATTTGGACTGCAATGTAGAATACTATAGGTGAATAAATGCGTATTTAAAATCTTCAGTTATTCACGATGTAAATTTTCAATTATAACTTGAAATCCTTGAAAGAAATCTTATATATTCCTTAACTCAATAGAACTCTGAAACTTGAATTCTGGTTCAAGTTTTCAGTGGTTTCTGAAAATTCCAAGGGCTTTGGGACCAAATTGTTGTTCACGATTTGGGTTAATTCACATTTCCACAGACTGGAGAATGTTCTCTGTCAGAACTGAGCTAATTATTCCAGTGATACCTAGTATCACAGAGATTGATGATTGAGTTATCAAAGTTTAACTGTATTTCTAAGGAACATGCAAAGTACCCTAATTTACAATGATGCATCCAGCAAAACAGTTTGAATTACATGGAAAATGTTGTACATACAATGAAATTGAATTTAAAATGACATGTTTTTCATTTCACATTTTTCTTAGCAATGATATTAACATATTTGTTTAGTGATCATGTTGAATATGAAATTGACACAATTCAGATTATATAAAACACATGCAATGTTACAGGTGGAATGGAAAGAAAATATACACTGAAAGGTTGAATTTAAAAGCAGTTTTTTAAAAATAAAAAGTGACATGCTCTGAAGCTTTTATGAACATATTTAATCTAAAAGGCAAAAACTACCATTTATGCCATATTATTCATGTACCCCAAGTGCTTAAACATTTTCTATATAGGAACTAGAAGGGTCCAGTTGACTCGGAAGATTATTGACCAATAGGTCTCCAATGCTTAGATCTTTTGAACTAAAGTTACTGGACAAAAATTAAGTTTTCTTATTATAGTTGCCAAGAGCATAACCTCTAGAACCTGAAATCTGTTAATTGCTTTATTAATCTATGTCAGCTTAAATGAATGGCTCTTGCCTAGCTTTCTCTGCTGGCAACTTCATAAAAAGTGAAGTGTGTCAGTCAGTGATTAGAGTCCAATACAACAAACCTATATCTGATAATAAACTCATATGCCTACTTTCTGAAAAGTATATTAAACTGGGTCCCCTGATTTTATCATCTGATACAGTAAAGATGGGTGCCAAAGGCAAATTACTTTCGATTTCAATATAAATATATTATGCTGAATTTGTAATTTTAAAACATACTCCATACAAATTATTCAGAATGAGCAAATAAAATTAAAATAAAAGTGTCATATAACCGAGTTTGTCATCTTTTAACTGGTATGTTGTCTCTTATATCATGTTGACAGTACTTAACAAACGTACATACTGGACAATTTTATTTAATATTGGTAACACTCTACTGGTATACACAAGCCTCACTTATGTTCACATACTTTTAACAAAATCAAAAAGAATATCAGTATACATTTAAAATTACTTTAATTTTTAAAACCTTAAAAAGTAATTTCACTTCTTATAAATAAAAACATATCTTAAGAAAGGTTATACTCACTACTGCTGCCATTTGGAATATTCAAACTTCATCAACATCTACACCTCATGTGTGGCACAAATTAGCTGTGTCAGCACTATTTACATAGCTTTTATCTATACATGCTCCTACAGTGTTCGAAGTACCAATCAAATTTATGTTGCCATATGGCAATCTACTTGAATATTTTAGTGGCCATTTTCGATTTTAGGTTGTGAAGACTTACCAATTTGGTTGCCATCAATATTTTGAGCAGAAATATACCAACTGGAAAATTAATTTAATGACAACAAATGAAGGTTTCCATCAATAATTTAAGCAGATATAAACCAAGTGGAAAATTAATGACACAAAGTGAAGGTTTCAGTTAAGGCAAATTGGAGAATAATTATAAAATAATGTGATAAATGGCCATAACCTTGTTTCTTTTGTTGATAGTTATTATTAAATAACTTTAGCTATATTTTGCATTTATCATAGTTTGTCCAAAAGTACTTTTAAAATCAGATAATTGTTCCATATCCATACCATCAGCTGACATTAACAGGTGACTTATTTGGAAAGCAAAAGTCTCACAAATAAAGAGGGGTTATGCTGTGAATGAAGCTTCATGAGTTTAATCGTTTTACATAAAAATGCCATACAATCATATTTAGAAATTTTTTGTCATTTCTGCTAGCCACATAATGGTTCTTACCATCTTCCGATGGCAAGCACTTTACAATGTTCATTCACCAACATACATTTTCAGTCTCAATGAAGACCATATTACCCAAAAAGTTAAGATATACAGCGACATACACCTACATATACAATGGCAGACAACAACATATATATATATATATATATATATATATATATATATATATATATATATATATATATATATATATATATATATATAGTGGCAGAAACTAACATATAATGGACACTTGCTCATTAAGGACAACATCTAAGATCTCCCTATCTTCTTTAATACATTTATTTAAACACCGGAGTGATGTCCCTTGTCCAGGAACACCAAGGTAGCTTATTCATGATGATCCAACTTGCACCCTTTATATCATTAGTTCAGCATGTTATTCACTTAACCACCATGAAAAAATGAAAGATGCATAATGGTACATCTGCAAAAGTTTCTACCAATCATATAAAATTAAAGAAAATATCAATAAAAATTTTAACTAATTAAATTATTTGATTAAACAATATCTCAGGTCTAGAAAAAAAATAGTTAATATTTGGCACTAATAAATTCTGTAATGACTTACAAACTTATATTTTCAATTAAGAAATATTTCATGAAGAATGTTTGACATATACAATGCAGTAAAATCTCTCCCTGTGCCTCCCAAAATATTAGGTCACTCTCAGCATATACATCTTCCTTTGACCACCCAAAACATCTGGCCATTCTCAGCTTATAAATCTCCCCCTGTGACCACCCCAAAATATCAGACCACTCCCTACTTATAAATAAATTGTTATTCCTTGACTTTTATTTCATCAAACAACAAACTTTCCTATGAATTCAAATTATTTTCCAGTTACCCCCACCCTTGCCAAATGCTTCCTGAGTTTGACATGCGCATGTAAAATGGAAGGCTTCAGTGCATGTATAAAGCCTAAAAACAATAAATTATGACTAAAAGAAAACAAATTCTTGTTTCCTTAAATTTACAACAACACTGAAAAAGACCATTGGTTTCTTGATTAAAATGTATGAATGAACTGTTCCACCATATGATAGCAAAAACAACTGCACAGTTTTCACAATAAATACAATTAAGAAAAGTCTTATATGATAATGCACACACACACACACTATGAGCAAGAATGATGATAAAAAAATCTAGATGCATAATGCACAAGCACAGAAAGACTACTGTGCTATATTGATATAAAAATCTTTTGGCAATATAAGTAGCACCCTATAATTGTCCAAAAGACAGTTCCCCATAGATCAATGGCAAGTTGTGCTGCATGGCTATTGGACACTTGCCATGATATTGGAAAGTTGTTAGCAAGGATCTCGTGTCCTATGAACAGAACAATCGGATTCATTCCTGAAATGGAATTAAATTACATCATCAACTGTTTATAAAATTCTGACATTTTCTTGAACTCTTATTTTGTAAAATGGTTTTCAATTTACACTAGGATTTTATTTATAAATTTGTTTGTATTGATCAAAAACTGAATACAGATTAAAAATGCATGGTTTTAAAATAAATCATGCTGAATATTGAATTATTGTGTCTAAATTTAATTCAAACTTTGTAATTACTAACACCTTATAATGAGTTCTCTTTTAACTGATACTCTAATCATGATGTATATCATAAATCAAACACTGAATGATTGCTTTTATGCACCTGGGTGATATTACAGTGAAATATTTAGTTAGGTGGTTAAGGAGAGGAGATACCAAAGAAAATTAATAAATTTATTTATTTACTTGTTTATTAGTCAGGTTGATTGATTTAATAAAGAAGTATTTTCATTTATTTGTACACCTGTTCAGAAACACTCATTTAAATGCAATGGGGAGGTTGCCCAGGATTTTCCTCAGAGCTGGAATAATTTGATTGTTCCTTAAAAAAGATATAAATTTATTATCCAATTGTATGGCAGCCAAAATGTATTTTAGTACAAACATACATAGAAAAATTCATGGTCACTGTCTCAAATTGATTCAATTTGATTGTAAAGAGGTATTACACCCTCTAAAGTAATTCTGTGATGAAAATATTAAGGATACAAGTTGTTTTCAAAAGGCAAGAAAGAAGAATATTCATAGTTTCAAGTTAACTTTGGAAAATCTGAAATGAAAAATTTCTAACACTTCAGAATTTAAATACCTTGAAAATTCAGTGTGCACAGAATGGATTGATCCTACTTAAACAATGAAGCACTGTGTCAACAACTCATTGTTCATGCTTTATATGTAAATAAATGTCAAAATTTATTAGCTGTGTTGTAATCAGCAGATCTGTATATTTAAGGCTGAGTTCTGATGGACAACATAAAAAATACCAATTTAAATCTCTTTTTGGACATTATTTTTTTTCCAGATATACACAACAATATAGATTGCAATATTATATGCTGTTTCATGGGTAAAGGATTCCATATAACAAGCAATTTGTGTCACAGATTAAACGAGACAATCTGAGTATAGAAGGCAAGGAAAAGTACGCTTTGAATGTAACTGACATTTTTTGTGGCACTTGGAGACATAGTGATTATAGATGCCTTATATTATAATGATAATGATTACAGTTAGCAGTGTGTGTGTGTGTGATTTAGATTTTTAACATAGATTTTAACAATTTTTCAGTCATATCACTATGATGTCTGCAGTGTGACAGTTTATAGTGATGTCTAGCACTGGGGAATCATGCTGCAGACATGTAGCATGATGTCCCACTCAGTCACATCCTGACACCAAGCCGACCAGTCCTAACATTAACCTCTTAATGCTGAGGTGCCAGTGCCATTTTTTAAAGTCTTTGGTATGATTCAGTCAGGGTTCGAACCTGCGACCTCCTGCATCTGAGGCAGATGCTCTAACCACTAGGCCACTGGAGCGGTATACAGTTGCTAGAAATTGGATTCATTGTGGATATTGTAGTCACCAAGAATAGCTCTGTGGTAAAAGCTTTACAGAAATGAGCATTATAGTCACCAAGGATGAGGCAGATACAATATGGATACAAATCTATTGCAAAGCCATGAATTTCGTAAGAAACAGTCATACTATTGAGATCAAGTTCATAAATAACAATTATTCTTTTGCTTGAACCATGCTGACCCATGGAGTGAGCTTAAGTTCAACAGAAACAAAATTCTACTGCATGAACCATGTTGATCAATTTACTAAGATCAAGTTCATAAAAACAATTATTCCATTGGTTAAACCATATTGATCCATGATCTGAGCCCAAGTTTAAAAGAAAAGAGTAGCATTACCTAAACCATGTTGACCCATCAATAGAGCTAAAAGTTCATAAGAAGCAAATACATTATTGTAGAACCATGCTGACCCACGGATTGAGCTCATATTCATAACTTCATGAACTATACTGTTGTTATTGTTGTTGGGTTTAATGCCATTTTTCAGCACAAGACAGGCTATACAAGGTGGCCATCATAAATGGTGGAGGAAGAACCCGGAAAAGCTCTGAAAAGAACTACCAACCCATGAGAATGAACCATACTAACCAATGGACTGAGATTAAGTTCATAAGAAACAATTGTACTATTGCATGAAACAATTTGACCCATGTGCTGAGCACATGTTCATAATAAGTACACTACTGCATAAACTATACTGACAAACAGATTGTGATCAAGTTCATGAGAAACAATTGCACCATTGTATGAACCATGCAGACCTTGGGGCTTGAGCTCAAGTTCCATGCAGACTGATGGATTGGGTCAAATTAATAAGAAACAAGAATAACATTGCATGTACCATATTGACTGATGGACTGAGCTCAAGTTTACAAGAAACAAATATAGCATTTAATATGGCTTTTCACTTGTGTGCTATACTTCAAGTTAAATTCTTCTAACGACTTCAGATTATATAGTACTATAGGGAAGTCTTTGAGAATGTTTAATGCAAGCGGGATATTCTCTATAGCTTATATCTGGGATGTCTTCAAGGTGGTGTAACACAAGTTAAACCTGACGACTCACATTATAGTGTAGGGAGATCATTGAGGTGTTTACTCTAAGTTATATACAATTGATGGCTCAGAGGGTGGGGTGTAGGGAGGTGTTTGAGGTGGAAGTGTATTGCTGAACATGAAAAAAATACCAATGATTGAATAGCACCCTCTTAAATTTACTTATACCTGGACCAAAGAATGAACCTGCGACCTCCTGGTTGTAAAGAAAGTGTGTTGCCACTGGACTATCCAGGACCATGGTGGGGAAAAGTTACAGAATGTATAAGTGGTCACTGAAGGACATAGCTGGGTTCAATGGGAACAAAAATAATTAAGCAATTGCAAAGGCTGAGTGAAAGCATGTTGCTATAATTGTGTTTAAAAGGGAAAAGTTCAAAGGAATAGTAGCAGTAGAGTGGTATTTGGTGGGGAAACATGCACACTGGTAATCTAGCTCACAATGGAACAAAAGCAATTGGAAAGAACAATGAAAAAATATGTTCACCACGTAAAAGACAAAGGAGTTAGATGGAGATGAAGAGTTTCTTCTCATGCATTTGATAGGTCACTGCACACCAGAAGACCGGCCCCCACAGGTGTATAGCCAGTAGCTGGGAATGGACATTGTCCACAGAGAAACTGACTGGGAAGTATGTTGAGAAGACCAAATGGCACACATACATGAAGATAGAATTCATTCCTGAAGCCAAATCATTAAATTTAATATTATATTGTATGCTAAGTACATGCAGACAGAATACATTCATGACGTCAGAAACCAATAAATGTAATGTTATACTATGTACTATGTACATGAAGACAGAATTCATTCAGGAAGCCAAAAGCATGAAATTAAGTATTACACAAAATGGAAATTATGTAAAAAGGAATATAATTTATCATCGATCAAAAGAGAACATATATAATTTGCCAGCAATGAGCACAGGAAATTATAACTCGTGCAAAACAAGGCATAAAATAAAATAATATGAGGTTGTTAGCACTATATATTGAAAATTAATAAAGAGATACATGTATAAAAAATTGAGTGATGGAATAATCTTTATAATTTTTTCCACAATAAGTGAAACCTTTCTGACATGAACCTCAAATTTTTTTTATATACAAAGTATTCAATAGGTAGAGATATTTTCCGATACAATTTTCCACCTAAGAGCAGTATAAATTTAAAAAAAATATACTCGACTATGTATGTAAATATGTATAAAATTTGAAATTATCAAATGTATCAAATTAATTGTCCAGCTTACCTCTAAAGTTAAATTGCAATCTACCTGCTATTGACAACCTTGACTTTAAGGTAAATAAATTAATGTTCCAAAAAACTAAGACTCTTATATGAGTAAAGTGCGAGATATAAAAGAAGATGCTAGTAGATCTGGATCTATACTGTGTGTGAAGAATAACTGGCAGAGCAACACTGATGTGATGGCACAAATGCTATGGCATATCACAGTCCATGTTGTGTACAATTGTATTTGACATACATGTAAGTGTACATGGTATAACTTTACTGGCAGTAAGAGAAATCGGGTAATATTCAACAAGGTTCAAAATATTAACATGTGACAGACTTTTGTTATTACTGCAACTGAAGTTTGTGTAACTCAAGGATATTGCTACATTGTTTGTGACATTAACAGCTATTTAAAAAGTGTAACATTATGACATGTAACTCATAACTACTACAAAAGTGTAACATAATATTTTATAAGATTATGATAGGATAGTAATAAATTTGAATATTATGAAATGAATTTATTTACAAAAGTTTCATAAAAAAAACAAACCTAATATAATAAAATGAGTAAATTGTGATGAGCCACATATCACCTCACCAACATCCCCCAAGATTACGTAAACTACAGGTGTAGAGGAAAGCAGGTTACCTGGATATATGAATGGTGCTCCGGACCAGAATTGGTATACATCAATGGTCAGGTAACAGAACATTAGAAGGATGAAAGCCATTCCTCCAAGGGTCACCACAAATGACACTGACCTAAAAACAAAATAGTAATAATAGTATCATATTCATCAACCTGACCATCACTCCTATCAACTATCATTTTAAATGCTACTGATTTGACATTAACTTTGTTGAAAATGAGAACCATAAGAATACCCATCTGAATAATATATGTTTCTGGTCCAATTATATTTTTTCTCATATACTTTTATTAAATCAACATCTGCATATACTTTGCAATAAATCTAGTTAGATATGTTGAAATGTTTATGGCTATTTTATAATTATTTCATTAAATGATTATAATTATGAATGTAAACCTGCTTCACAAGGTAATTCAAAGATTGAAAATTCCTTAAGCCCAAGGCACTAAATCTCAAGGTTTTGTCTTTGCAACCCACTGAATTGCAACTGGTATATCGAATCATGTAGATCAAGACATTGGTAGAAATGAGAAACTAAACAGTGGGATTTAACAGGAAAATTTATTTACCATTGAAACCAAGTATTGCACAGAAATATTACTATACTGCAGTATATACTTGGTGTAATTTTGATGAAATTATGGTAATTAGGTACCATAGAAACAGATCCAGGATAAATTCAATTTAAAGGAATCGGACACATATATAAAGTAAAAGATTTTCAGCCCTGTAAATGGAGCTTATACCATACCATCTACCTAACCATGCTATAATATCCTTTCAAGCCTTTAACAATAGAAAGTTTTGATATTTGCAATTTGCCTGTACACAGAACAAGTTAGTGTTTTTACAAAGAACAATGATTTACAGTAAACAAGAACTTTATTCACTCAAATTTCTCTTGAAAAAATATGGGTATTTTTCAAAAATATATATGGTGAACTGCTCACTGTATAAAAGACTGCCATTTAGTAACATATCTGACAGATAGTACACTATGAAGCATTTCAATGATAATGAATTATAATCACAAGGCACTAACAAAAAAATGCTAAAAGATGTAAACTGATAAGATTTTCAAGCTGGCCAATGTGACAATCATATGGGATACATGATAGGCATGATTTCATTTAGATTCAACTAGATATCATAATGTCTTTTGGTGAAAACCCCACATATATGACCAATATTACAGGATTAATAGAAATAGTGTTTTCAAGATGGTCCCCATGGTGGCCATATTGGAAGTCATATTAACATCATTTTCATTTAGGACCAGCCAGACACTATAATAAGTTTTCTGGTGAAAACCACAGGCTGATATCATGGTGTAGATTTAATGATGGCTGCCAAAGCCCACCATAGTGTTTATCAAATCAGCATCATTTTCATTTAATACCAAGCAGACATCATAAGTCTTTTGGAGAAACTCCCTTGTCAATACAATTTCTACTCACAAATAGCTGCAACAAAAAGATTTTCAAGATGGCTGCAAGATGGAAAACAAGAGATTATAAGAAGTCTGTTAGTGAAAACTCTGTGTTGATATGACCATCTTTTCAGGAGAAGTAGCGACAAGATGTCAGGATTTTTAAAATATTCATGAGTACCGATTTTATTAGGACCAAGTAGACCTTGGGATGAATGTGTTAATAAAGTCTAATAGCAATCCTGAAAGCAGTTTATCAAGAGTAGTAATAATAAACACATGCTAACAGTTAGTTGGGCAATGGAAAACAGGCCATCCCATAAGCTCTTCTGGTCTATAAACAGCAGAACTAAAATGTTCATATATATACTAATTGACATTACATGAAGAGAAATAATTCTTAATTTTATTTATGGCATCTGGTCATTTTATGAAAATCTCCTGACTCAGTAATTTTAACATTTTAGTATTTTTTGGGCCTCAAGTTCTACACAACATTTGATAGTAAACAAAATTCATACTCTTCCATGCTGACCACCAACAAAATTCATATTTTTCCACAGTGACAACCAAAAATATTCACACTATCCCACACAGACCATAAATAAAATTCATACTATTCCACTGTAACCACTAACAAAATTCACACAATTCCACTGTGACTACTGACAAAATGCATACTATTCTACTCCGACTATGACAATAATGTATACTACTCCTGTGACCACCAACAAAAATTCACTGTTTCACTGTGAACACAAAAAATGGATACTATTCCACTGTGACACCAACAAAATTCACACTATTCCACTGTGACACCAACAAACTTCACACTATTCCACTGTGACACTAACAAAATTCACACTATTCCACTGTGACACCAACAAACTTCACACTATTCTATTGTGACCACCCACAAAATTCATACTATTCCACTGTGACCACCAATAAAATTTATACTATTCCACTATGACCACCAACATAATTCATCTTAATCCAGTGACCACCAACAAAATTCATACTATTCCACTGTGACCACCAACAAAATTCACACTATTCCACTGTGACCACCAACAAAATTCACACTATTCCACTGTGACCACCAACAAAATTCATCCTATTCCACTGTGACCACCAACAATGTTCATACCATTGCACTATGACCATTAACAAAATTGATACTATACATGGAATTTTAGTTATGGTCACTGTGGAACAGTATGAATTTTGTTGGTGGTCACAGTGGAACAGTATTAATTTTGTTGCTTTTTATTCTGCTGTGACCATGAACAAAATTCATACTATTCCAAGAAAATGAAAATGAAACAAGATACAAAAATAAACAGTAAACCATATAGATAACTAAAGACTAATCTAAACTTGAATTCACAATAGAATAGTAGAGAATTCCAAACAAAAAACAATATGTACAGGAAACTGCACTTTGAATTTTTGCATAATGTAAAACAATAAAATAATTTGCAAAAGAAGAAAACCACTTGCCACAAATTTTTGTTGATTGGTATCCAGCCATCATTTTTGCTAAATTTACAGAGGATACCACCAATTAGACACTGAAAATAAAGATAATACATTGATGTACTTCAATCCATCAACCTAAAACAATACAGTATTTAACCCATTTTTAGAAATGACAGAATCAACTCAACTAACTATGCAGAAAATTTTTGATTGTTATGAATGCATTCTAATAGCACATATTTGTGTCCAACACACACACACACACACACACACACACACACACACACACACACACATCCATCAACACTATTTACAATTACTGTATCTGTAGTTCTATTTTTGTCAATTTAATGCTGTCTAAGCAATGTTATGCATTTTCTATTTTATTAATGATGTCTTAGCAATGTTATGCATTTTCTATTTTATTAATGATGTCTTAGCAATGGTATGCATTTTCTATTTTATTAATGATGTCTTAGCAATGTTATGCATTTTCTATTTTATTAATGTCTTAGCAATGTTATGCATTTTCTATTTTATTAATGATGTCTTAGCAATGTTATGCATTTTCTATTTTATTAATGTCTTAGCAATGTTATGCATTTTCTATTTTATTAATGATGTCTTAGCAATGGTATGCATTTTCTATTTTATTAATGATGTCTTAGCAATGATATGCATTTTCTATTTTATTAATGATGTCTTAGCAATGTTATGCATTTTCTATTTTATTAATGATGTCTTAGCAATGGCATGCATTTTCTATTTTATTAATGATGTCTTAGCAATGGCATGCATTTTCTATTTTATTAATGATGTCTTAGCAATGATATGCATTTTCTATTTTATTAATGATGTCTTAGCAATGTTATGCATTTTCTATTTTATTAATGATGTCTTAGCAATGGTATGCATTTTCTATTTTATTAATGATGTCTTAGCAATGATATGCATTTTCTATTTTATTAATGATGTCTTAGCAATGTTATGCATTTTCTATTTTATTAATGATGTCTTAGCAATGGTATGCATTTTCTATTTTATTAATGATGTCTTAGCAATGTTATGCATTTTCTATTTTATTAATAATGTCTTAGCAATGTTATGCATTTTCTATTTTATTAATGATGTCTTAGCAATGTTATGCATATTCTAGTTTATTAATGCAGTCTTTTAATAAATCAAGATTTTAAAAAAAAATCCTTTCCTTTTATTACAACTAAAACTGGAAATCATGATTTTGGTAAATGAATCAATGAAAATGAAAGTAAAGACTGACTGGAAGCAATAAATTCAATATCTTAAAACATTTCTCAGACCTTAAGTAAAATAATGAAGAAATGGAGTGAATGTAAATGGCATGCAAAGTGAATGGAAAACAAAATGTAGAATTAATGCAAAATGAAGCATAAATGAAATCTAAATTTGATAACATTACCCATTTTCTTTCTTTGTACCCAGCAACCTACCTTTCTAAAGATGAGAAATAAAACACACAACATTGTATCATTTACAGCAGAGAAATGATATTCTGAGGTCATTGTTTTAAATAGCAATGACCCATACAGTTCTTCCTGTTTTGCACACAATGGAAAGAGTGGGCAGGCCTGGATCTACAACTGTCCATGCAATTAAGTTGCAAAAAATCCTAATATCAGCATCATATCACAGCTATAAGTCAAAATGATCCTGAAGTCTTTCATACTTAATGAAAAATACTTAATCTTAAGCTTGGCCTACATAATTCAAAAAATAAATCTGTAAATGAAAATGAAATTTTATCTTTCCAGTCATTCTGGACATGAAAAAAAGTTTATTAAATATTGATAGAAGGAGTTAAACACTTAAGACAATAATTATTGACATCAGTCTTTTATCTCTATCAATTTCATCATGACTTAACTTTCTATTACTCCATGGATCCTGAACATATGTACATACCAGAACTAATCCCCATATTATGAAGCGAATAACACGAGCTTTCCAATTCCTGAAGGTGACCAGGACTTTTCCTGCTTGAAGACCCAAAAAGCACATAAAACAGGATGTCAGAATCCCCAAAAGTCCTTCTGGGTCATGTGGGACAGTTGTCTGGTAGATTTCCTGCAAGAGTTATGTTAGCAATATTAAATTTACATTATATAGTTTGACCATCCTCCCAATGTGACCAAAGGAAACAATCATCAACTGAAAACATAACAAAAAGATAAAGAAGATGACCAATAAGAAGATTGAATGGCCTTAAAAAAGCATTACAAATTAAATGCACTCAAAGCCATGCATATTCCCACACTTCTGACATGTTCTTCTAAATATGTTTTTCATATACAGGAAAACAAAGATACACTGCCCACTCTCAACACATCTGTAAATACCAAGCAATTATACTGTATCGTGTTGCAAAAATATTAAATAAGCTGAATTCTCAAATTCTGAAACTTTTATATGCATCCACACCAACCACATATCTAGCCTACAATGTTTCTGCAATATCTATGTGAAAGAAGAAGCCAGGGCAAACTGAATTCCCAAATACCACACGTTTAGGACAATTTAATGTCACCAAAATAAGTTCTCAGAAAAAAATGTTAACCAGGTGCATATTTGTCATGAGTGTGTGTGTGAGTGAATGATCCATAAGAGCACAAGGCACATAAAGGGGATAACATCGAGCACCATGCACGTAATAAATGCCCTAGGTGCTTGTTGTATTATCTCTGGACTAACATCACCTTTTTCATTGTGTCTATGCCTATTATGACGAATGCAATTCATGACAGTATCAAATATTTTGTCTTCATGTCTGAAAAATTGTTGTTTTGATATCATTGTGTTGCTATATACTGAAATACCAGTGTGTAGGTTGTGTATCATACTTGTCTCATTTGTAGTATTTATTCTGTTTCAGTATCATATATGAAGTATTTGTTCTGTTTCATTGTAGGGTTTTTTTTCTTCCTGTTTATCTTTTGTTTTGTTGTTGTTGTTTTGGGGCTTAACGCCATTTTTCAGCACACGATAGCTATACATGGCGGCCAGTATTAATGGTAGAGGAAGAAACTGGAAAATCTGCAGAAAGAACCACTGGCCCAGGAGAAGCTACTGGCAAGCTTTCTCACATATCCACATTCACCGAATCTTAGACTTGAACCCATGCAGACAGAGGTGAGATGGCAGTGATCCGTAGCAGAGAGCACTTTAGACCACTTGGCCACTCAGGGCCCCTCTTTTGTTTTGTATTGTTAATACTAAATAAACCCCACAACTAAGGGTGTTATGTTCGTTTCTTCTGTACAATGTCCATCTCAATGGTGCCCACCATGCACCCATAAAAGGATGGAAGATGGCAGATAAACAATTTGGTTGGCTTCCGTTAGTCTCGAGAGACGATGAAAATGCGCCCATGAAAGGTATCCTAGTTTGTAGCTGTGCAGCGTCTTCTGTGACTATAAAGTCCCACACTGGAGTGGCAATCCTTGCTGCAGTTGCTACACTTGAAGTATGACTCGGGTCTTGGTTGGAACTGCATCCTCTTCCTCTAAGATCTTTTCTCATCAGCGAGCTGTCGTAACTTTTCCTCGCTGGCTTTCAGACCTGTGTACAGAGCATGTCGCCAGCTGGACTTGTCAAGGGCAAGCTCTTCCCAGGTGTTGACCTCTATTCCAAGAGCTTTCATATCCTGCTTGCAGACATCCTTGAAGCGAAGATGTGGCCGTCCTATTGATCTTCTGCCTGAAGCAAGCTTAGAGTAGAGAAGGTCTTTGGGGATCCGTCCATCATCCATTTGATGCACATGACCCAGCCATCTGATGCGATGTTGGCGGAGGAGTGTGACCATGCTGGGAATTTTGGCCTTTTGAAGCACCTTGTTTGTCACACGATCGCTCCAGGTGATCCCAAGTATGCGACAGAGACAACGCATGTGAAAGGCGCTTAGTCGTTTCTCCTGAGAGGCGTACAGGGTCTAAGTTTCGCTGGCATACAGAAGAGTGCTAAGCACGCAGGCACGGTACACGGTGATCTTAGTGTTTAATGTCAGCTTGTTGTTGTTCCACACTCTCTTCGACAATCTAGAGAGAGTTGTTGACGCCTTTCCAATCCGCTTGTTGAGCTCGGCATCGAGTGAGAGGTTGTTGGTGATGGTAGAGCCAAGGTAAGTGAACTCAATGACTACTTCTAGTTTGTAGTTGTTAATGGTTATGCTGGGAGGGTCTGCGTCCTGAGCCATCACGTTGGTTTTCTTTAGGCTGATGGTCAGCCCGAATTCATCACATGCTTTAGCAAAGCGGTCCATCAGGCATTGTAGTTCAGCTTCTGTGTGAGTGACTATAGCAGCATCATCTGCAAAGAGCATGTCCCTAATGGTTGCTTTCCTTACTTTGCTCATTGCCTTCAGTCGTGCCAGGTTGAACAGTCTGCCGTCTGAACGCGTGTGCAGGTAGATCCCTTCTGTGGACGTCCCAAAGGCGTACTTAAGCAGGACAGCAAAGAAGATGCCAAAGAGTGTGGGGGCAAGGACACAGCTTTGTTTCACTCCGCTGTGGATATTGAATGGTTCGGACGATGAGCCATCATACTGCACTGTGCCTTTGATGTCTACATGGAAGGACTGGATCATGCTTAACAGCTTTGGAGGGCATCCAATCTTCGTCAAGATTTTGAAGAGTCCGTCTCTGCTGACCAGATCGAATGCTTTGGTGAGGTTTTTAAAAGACAGGAAGAGGGGTCTGTGTTGTTCCCTGCATTTCTCCTGCAGTTGCCTGATGGAGAAGATCATGTCGATTGTGGACCTCTCTGCGCGGAACCCACTCTGAGACTCTGGATACACTCTGTCGGCAAGCGTCTGCAGTCTGTTCAGGATGACTCTAGCGAAGACTTTACCCATGATGCTGAGAAGTGATATGCCCCTGTAGTTGTTGCAGTCACTTCTGTCGCCCTTGTTCTTATACAGGGTTATGATGTTGGCGTCTCTCATGTCCTGAGGCACTGCACCTTCATCCTAGCACTGGCAGAGAAGATCATAAAGGTGTGTGAACAGCACACTGCCGCCACATTTGATGACTTCTGCTGGGATGCCATCCTTTCCTGGGGCTTTACCTGTGGTCAGTTTCTCTAATGCTAGCTTTAGTTCTGTCACAGGTTTCTCATCCAGTTTGGTTAAACAAGGGAGGTTTTCAATGGCGTTGAGGGCATTGTTGGTCACGTTATTCTCTCTGGAATACAGTTCAGAATAGTACTCCACCCAAAGCTCCATCTGTTTGTTCTTGTCATGAATGATATCTCCTGCAGAAGACTTCAGTGGAGCTATCACTTTCTTCGTTGGACCCATTGCTTTCTTTATGCCATTATACATGCCTCTGCTGTTTCCGTTGTCTACTGCGGACTGGATGCTCTGACAGAGTAGAAGCCAGTATTCATTAGCGCATTGCCGTGCTAACCTCTGCACTTTGCTTCTGGTAGACCTATATGCATGTAGTGTCCTCACGCAGAGAGAACGCTTGAATTCCAGGTGGGCACTGCGACGCTCTTCTATTGCTGGCATGAGTGTGGCGGAATTGGCGTCAAACCAGTCATTGTTCTTGGTCTGCTTCTTACCAAAGATTCTTGTGGCTGCACTGTACACAGTATCGCTGATGTTGTCCCATCTCTCTTTGGCACTGCCATAGGGAGGTTCTGAACTGAACGCCTTGGAGAGGGCGTAAGTGAATTCTTCAGTCTTGTCTGGATATGATGTCTTGCTCACATCGATGTGTGGTTTACCCATTTGCCTAGAGTGGTGGATCTTCTTTGGTTGAAGCTTAAATTTACAGCAGACTAGAGAGTGATCGGTGTCACAGTCAGCGCTGTGGAATGTACGAGTAAGCTGCACACCCTTCATGGCTGAACGTCTTGTGATAATCAAGTCCAGTTAATGCCAGTGTTTGGATCGGGGATGCCTCCAAGACACTTTGCGCTGTGGTTTTGTCTGAAAAAATGAATTGGTGATGCTGAGGTTGTGGAACAAGCACATTTCTAGTAGACGTTGCCCGTTTTCATTCATCTTCCCAATGTCAAACTTGCCGAGACACAAAGGCCAGGAGTCGTGATCGGCACCCACCCTAGCGTTAAAGTCGCCCAGTAATATCAAGTTCTCTTCCTTCGGAATATTGTCGATGAGCAAGTCGAGCTCATTGTAAAACGCATCCTTGGTATCTGTGGTGGCACTGAGTGTGGGAGCGTAAACACTGATGAGATTAACTAGCCCGGTTGTGGTGTGGAGGCGAAGAGATAGCAGTCTTTCGTTGCCTTGTTGGCAGGGTTCTATCATAGCCAGCAGAGAGTTTCTGACAGCAAAACCAACACCATACTCCCTAACTTTGTCTGAGCTCTTTCCTTGCCAAAAGAACGTGTAGTTCTTTTCTCTGAGGGACCCAGAATCTGGTAGCCATATCTCTTGAAGTGAGGCGATATCGACATGGAGTCTTGAGAGTTCGTCGTTGATGACTTTAGTCTTTCAAACATCACTAATTGCCTGGAGATCATCCGAAAGCCCTGTCAGCATAGTCCGGACGTTCCAGGTACCTAGCTTGAGGATTGTTGATTTCCTTGTTTTTTGTTTCTTTTTTCTTGGTGCTGTAGTTGCAGCCTGCTTGTCAGGTACTCACGTATCTTAAGCCCTACGCACCCAGCAAGGCAGGCGAGCTGTGGCGGGACGGCACCTTATTGGCTGGGGGCTGCCCAGCTTGAGGCGGGCGATAGCTGTCCAATGAGATCTGTTGGTCTCTCCCACCGTCGGAAGTAACCCCTGGCGTCTAACTCTACGCCAATCGAGTGGTGTATAACTGTTGCTTCCCGTGTTGTGTCAACGCTGTGAAGCGAAGCTGGAGTGTCCTCTCCAGGGTGCAAGCCTGGGCAAGGTTATATGGAGAATCAGCTGTTGCCCATGCAACTGACTCCCCCTCTCCACGCAGCTGATGGATCCAAGGGAAAGGACAAGCCGATACGTCATGGCACCAGCGGTGTCGCAGGAGTTGCCGAGATGTCACTAAATGCAGTGAATAGTCGCCTTAGGGACTCCGTCTCCGGATTTTCTGTTGGGGTTTACTCCCTTAGCCTTTCCCATGTAAGGGTATAGTCGCAAGGCAGCGAAGGTTTGAAATCAGAGTTTACCTTCTCCTAGATGGGCTACCACCCAAGGTTAACGGGCCCTATCTGCCCGAAGCATCTGGTTTTGAGGCGCCAGAAATTCACATGCCATCCCTTCTCTAGTTAGTTTAAACAGGTTCCGCCTGGCTTAGTAGTTAAGCCACCCGTGAAGGCCTGGAGCTGGATTTGGTTGTCAGAGGCTATCACAGATGCAAGCCATTGGGGGATTTCTAGGGGAAGTGAGTGCTTATCTCCCACAACCGCGGTGATAACAACCCTTGGAACCCAGATAAACAATTAAACCACACTTAAACCAGACCAAAGTACCACTACCAATGCAGACTGGAGAGTGCTAGTTAAGAGGTGAAGTTAATGCTTTTCCTGATTTAGTGGGGGTTTTTTTCACCCGAAACAGAAAATAGAAGTGTGGAAACATTTTTCTTTCATAGTGTTTCTCATGAGGATGTCACTATCTTTGCAGTTAATGAACAATAGTACTTATAGAAGTTGTAAAAATTGTTTAAGTGTTATGTGTTTTGTGTTAAGATCATATATTTCATTAGTTTCATAATCAGTTTAGTTACACAGTTCATTTTTTTCCTTTCTAGCAGCACAGTTTGATATCACATGATATCACATGCAGCACAGAAATCACCAAGTCAAATTCAGGTTATGAGCTGCTCTGACATTGTTTAAATTTACATTGACATATTGTATTTAGCAATTTCAAAGACTTGTTTGCTACTAAAAATAATTCTGCATCATAAGCATTCCAATGACATTTAATGTATTTATATATATGTAACTTAAGTCGGTGATTTTTCATACTTGTTTAGTGTTATACACAATTATGTTTATGTGATGTGAAAGCTTACAACTAATATTTTTGGGGCATTCTAGAACTTTCAGAAGTGCCAAACTTTCTTTAGCAAGCACTTGAGAAATTTTGGTATATTCATGTACCTAAATTAAGTCATTTTGCAGTATTATTGGTATTAATCCTGAGATTGAACCCCAACCCCATTTTAGGTTTTTCAGAGCTGTTAAATAGGAGCTGATTTTTTTCTCATTTTCTCAATAAGTTGTGGTTGTACAACAAATAGCAGTTGAATAATACAGCAAATCATTGAACAATTTGTTTATTTATGCACAATTGTTTGCATTTCTCTGTGTGATGGCTACAGGTAAAAATCCCATGACAGAAATGGAGATGATAGCCAGTGGGTGTAAGGTAATGCCAGTTGGTGCACTACTTAAATCTGTTATATCCCCATCAAACATATCCATAATCCCAGCCAAGCCAGTTATACCCTATGTGGGTATCAGAAAACGATTACTCAGGCAGCTTGTTATACTGAGTGTAGATGCCAAGCCAAAATTAGTATAAGAACTTCAATACTAGTAGATGATTCACAGGGCACTTGTTCCGCTCTCAGTGCTAAACTCACCCCACTCACTTCCACTGTAGTACCCAAGATTGAATTCTTTTCAGGAGATGAGCCAATACAGAAAGGTGATATCACATACTATGAGTGGAGATACAAAGTAAAATGTTTGCTACCTGAATAGCCTCTGGCTATTATGATATAGGTACAGTCTCTAAAAAGCCAGACATACTGTCATAGCATTAGGCATGAAAGCATCAATGAAGTTATATTAAGATGCTTAGGCAATGCCTTCAGAGATATGGCAAGGCATGATCATGCAAGAATTTTTCAACTCTTTTCATGGAGAAGGGGAATCAGTGACTACCTTCAGGTGTTGACTGAAAACAATTTTACAAATTGCAACTGAAACTGGCCACATCAGACAAGACGATAAGGATAGCCTCTCAGACAGAAGTTTTGGTTTTCACTGAGGAGTAATCTCCTAAAGAGCCACTCTCACCACAAGTTCGACACCATCTCTATAACTATAATGAATTATTGCGAGAGATTAGGATGGTCGACAAGCACTTTACTTGCTGAAGGATGTTGACCCAATTTCAACTAAAAATGTATACCATCAACCCATTATAGACAGCAAACACGAAAGATGCAAACCAGAGAGAGAGAGTTCAACCTGAAGTTTCCAAAAAACAGAAGAGAGACTAGGGTCTCAAATCAACATTCTTACTAAACAGCTACATGAACAGTTGTTGCTCATCAGAGAACTGATGGAAATCAACTGAGGGCAGAGTAACAACAAACAGGGCAGAAAAATGACAACAATAAACCAGGCCATTGCAGTAATAGTAGCTGGACAACTACCAAGGAAATCAGTGAAATAGAAATCCAGGTAACAACTGATGGCATGGCTAGATAGAGTAAAGCATCATTTAAAAACAGTAACCACATCTTCAGATGACCATACAAGGGCAGGTAACCATCCTAAAGGCCAGAATATGCTATTTCAGCATTTGGTTGGTTCTTCCACACAAGTATTGTTTACTTAATGTCCTGATCATGGCCCTTATTGACAGTGGGTCCATGGTGAATACTGTATCAAACAGTTTTTATTGTCACTTAGTGATAAACCAGTGTTTCATTCTCTCAAGTCACTGGGCCTTAAAGTCACTATTGCAGATGGTTCTCTTCTCACTTACTTAAGATACATTGAATGTTCGATTTTAATGCCATTTTGTGTGATTCTAAATGTAGTGTACCTATATCAATGATACCGGATATAGAGTCCAACTTTACCTGTCCTGTAGTTATAGGGACAAATGTCATTCGTTTGTGTAGTGATTACATGTTTGATAATCCTCCTATAGATAGAATTCCAGATGCATGGAAGATCACTATGGATAGCACTGAGTGTAAATATTTCCAGTCAAATCTACCAACTGAATGTGCATACTGTCAACACTGAAAATATGAAAATATTACTATAAACGGCATTGCCCGCAATGTTCATGCTCATAAAAAGATGTGATTACAGAGAACCTAATAAACTCGGAACATTTTACAGTTTGTCCAAGAGAAATCAGGGTTAATCATCCGTTCAAGTCAAGCTTTGCAATATGTCTGCCAAATGTGTGACAATAAGACCCAAGTCTTCTCCTAAGTGAAGTCAAAGTGGTTGACCATGTAACTTCAGATTTTTTCCCCCAGGAGGCAGAAAACAGTTTACGTTCTACTCCAGAAGATCTGAAGGTTAAAACTGACATGGACAATCTGACCCCAGAGCAACTGTATAGACTCAGACAAGTATTAGGCAAATGGGACTGACCTCATCAAACATAAGATAGTACTCAATGATAGACCTTTCAGACAACCATACCGATGAATACCCCCCCTTCCGGGAGGAGGTGAATCAGCATATTATGGAAATGCTAGATGCAGGTGCAATCAGGGAATCTGATAGTCCTGACTACTCTAATGTTGTGTTGGTTCGGAAATGAGATAACAGCCTATGTTGTGCATTGACGACAGAACATTCAATGCAAAGACCTGGAAGAATGCCTACATGCTGCCATTGTTTGATGATACCACTGATATATTGTGAGGGGTCAAATTCTTCTCCAAGATACTGGCAAGCTGAGATGGAGGAAGAACACAAGGTTCACTTGGCTTTTATAAGGCCATCTGCATGAGTTTTGGTTTGTTCAATGCTGGAGCTACATTTCAATATCTTACGGTGAAAAGCACCTCAATGCGTGCCTCATTTTCATAGATGTTATCCTCATATTCTCAAAGCCGTTTGATGAGCACATGAACTGTTTAGATGTAATGTTCACGTGCTTACACCAATATGGTCTTAAGCTGAAACCCTCTAAATGCAAGTTGCTCATGTGTTCAATCATTTATTTGGGTCACAAAAATAACATTGATGCCGACACCCTCTCACGTTTACCAAAAAATGTAAAACGTAAAACGTTTACCAAACATGTTGGAGTTCATTTTGCCATGCAGCCACCATCTCTGTTCCCTTGTTTCCCATGTGTTTTAGATGGTTCGGCACCTCGTTCACATAATGAGGTGTTCTCATCTGAATGTTATAACAAATTTAAGTGGGACAAGGAACAGTTGACCAATAGAACAATAGCAAAAGTTATTGACCTCAAGAGTAAGGGTTTTTGGCCTAGAGAGGAGGATCTCTAGCGAGAACATTTTTTTGTGCAGAAATATCTCTGTGAATGAAACCACCTTGTAGTTGAAAATGGTGTTCTCTACAGAACCACTTTTCTTGATGGTCAGTCAATTAGACAGCTTGTGATCTCAGAGTCATACAGGACCCTGGCCCTGAAAGGCATCCTTAAAAATAGGGCAAGGAGTAAACACTGGTTAGCTAGGCAAAGGTTTTATTGGCCTGGTCTGAAGGAGGACATGAATCTTAAGGTGGAGTCTTGCGAATGGTGTATATGGAGAAAAACTCGGGTTAGAGCAATCAATGAAATAATCATTATTCAAATGAATGGCCCTACAGAGCTCATCTAAATTGACTTTTTGTCTAAGCAGTCTAAGAGAAGGTTTGAGAGTATCTTGGTGATAAATGATCATTTCACCAGATATGCTCAAGCCGTTCCTTGCACAACCAAATGACTCAGACTACCATTAAAGCCTTTTATGAGAAATTTTTTTATATTACAATTTTCCGGAAAGGCTTCACAGTGATCAGGAATGTAATTTGGAAGGTAGGGTTATAAAGGTGCTATGCAAATTAGCGAACATACAGAAGTCCTGCTCCTCCCCATTTCACACACAAGAAAATGGTGCCTGTGATTGCTTCAATGGAATGCTGTTAAAAATGTTAGGGACATTGGAGGAAGAGCAAAAACAAAAAACAAAAACAAAAACAAAAACATATACTGCTCTAATTGTCCATGCATATAATGCTACCAAGCATGATTCTACTGGATTCTCACCCCATTTTCTTACATTTGGGTGGCACCCCTGGCTTTTGTTTGATGCCTATCTGGGTACTGTACCAAATTGTGGTGAGGTTGCCGCAGAGCCTCACATTTACACAGAAAATTGAAAGACTGCTTCCAATTTGCTTACACAGCTGCAGCAATGGAGTCAAGCTACAGCCATGCTCAGAAAAAAGTCCAGCATGATAAGAAGGTCCAAGAGTCCAAAACTGAAGTAGTGCGCAATGTTGGACTTAAGGGGAAACAAAAATTAGCCAACAAGTGGACCAAGGACATATATCAGGTGATATCAATCCCCAATTTGGATATTCTAAAGTACAAGATGAGAATGGTAGCATTTAATATGCTTTTGCTCTTTGCGCATCTTCCTTGTGATCCAGCCCCTATGAAATCAGATCAGAAGAACCTGAGTGTAGAGAAAAAGTAACCCCTTCAGAGTCGAGCTCTGAATCTCAGGAGTCATGATTCAGAAAGTGACAGGTATGTTATACCACACAGATGACCTGGTTGGATTGGGAGGGAGATTGTTCGACCCCATGAACACTCCACAAGGACCGCCTCCGATAGTAGTTCTTGATCTATTACCGATCCCCACATTAGCCAGCCCCTTGAAAGCATAACCATTCCAAATAGTGAATCTAGGCAATATGGAAGTTGTTTAAATAAACCAACAACTCATTAATCTACCCACTCATGTGCCTCGTATTAGAGAACAAAAATCGGATAATCAAAGGTGTCTACCAAAATGTCAGTTCAAAACACAAACATATAAGAGGGAGACCCAGAGCATCAGTCCGCGAGATTAGTCCAGAGCCCACCAGCACCACAGGTGTCAAGGGAAGACTCAGGCCAGCAACTGGTAAGTGTTCTACCAGAGACCAAAAACCACCAGACCAGCTTGGCCAGTGGATGTATTCACATGCAGTTTACTATGTGTGAGTTACTGAGATCAATTATATCTTTCAGGCATTCTGTTTTTATTTAGTAGGTAGAAGTGATTCTGAATATCCCATTTATTGTTAATCTAATTAAACGATGTAAAAAAAAGGAGAAAATTTAACATGATAATGTAAGTAATTGTAGTTTCAGTTTCAGTAGTTTTATATATTTAATTTTCTTTGCCAGTCAGTTTAACTTATTAAACTCTGTAGTTCCATTTAATTTTTACTTGTCCTCCGTGTTATGAACTAATATTACTGCAAAATAATAGATAAATGTGGGAGGTAGTGGTCTTCTGGGAAGAAAGAGGTGGGTTTGAATCCCACTGAGCTGACCCACTAAGTCAGTCATGCTAGTACCACTACAGAAGAAAAAGAATGGGAATACATAGTAATAAAAACTGTTCCTGTATGGTTTTCATTTTAAAATGAAAGAGGATAGACTTTCATATTTTTTAAATAGCTGCTTTAAATCTTGATATATGTGAATAACTGTCATGTATTAATGTTTTTTTTTAAAGTTGCTTTCAAATCTTGATATATCTGAATAATTTATTTATTTCGTTTACACTTAGTGAGGGAGTATGTGACCCAGAAGCGTGTTTGTCATGAGTAAGCGAGTGAGTGAGTGATCAATCAGTGCACAAGGCGCATGAAGGGAACAACAACTTTGTCTTAGACACTTGTCATATCTGGACTATTAACATCTTTTTTATTGTCTATGCCTATCATGACAAATGCAATTCATGAAAATTGTAGTATCTGGATGTTTAGGGTCTTCATGTCTGGTAAGTTGTTTTTACATCATTATGTTGCTATATACTGAAATACCAGCATGTAGGTTGTGTATCATATTTGTCTCATTTGTAGTATTTGTTCTGTTCTGTTTTAGTATCAGATATGAAGTATTTGTTCTGTTTTGTTGTAGGATTTTTCCATTTTTCTTTTGTCTTGTATTATTGATGCTAAATAAACACCCACGACCAAGGGTATTGTGTTTGTTTCTTCTGTACAACACCTGGCTCACACAAATATAAAACCTTATTGTTCACAAACTACATATTTAGCATATGAATTTTCAATAAAATCATCCCATAAGTGTAGAAGTGATGAAAAATAAAAGCCTAAAACCCCAACAATTTGGAGAATTTTTAAAGAAATTTCTTCAAAAATGGGCAAAAAGAATAAGTACAAATTTTAGCCCAACCACATATCTAACCTACAAAATTTCATTACCATCTTCTAACCAATGTGTTGAAACAGACAAGTGAATTCCCCAATTTTTCCCAAAATAATTCCTCAAAATGCGCTTGTGGAACAATATAAAACCTTATTACACATCTGTCCAACTAAGTATCTAGCCTACAACAAAGTTTAAATAAATCTTCTAACTAGTGTGGAAGCAATAATGAGCTGAATTCTTAAAATACATATCTTTCTGACAATTTTTCACTAAATTTTAGCAAAAATGGCAAGAAGAATAAAAATTAAAAAATTTCTTGCGCATCATCACTAAGCACATGTCTAACCTATGATGTTCAATAGTCTCCTCCAATTGGTATGAGAAAATAGTGATGACGAACTTTATCATTGATGAACACGTAGATGAACTGACAGTCAAAAAGTCAGACTGACACATGACTGGCAGACAGAAAGACAGACAGTCAGACTGACACAACAGGCAGTCAGAAAGATAGTAAGAGTGACACAAATGGCAGTCAGACTGACACATGACTGGCAGTCAGAAAGACTGATGGTCAGACTGACACATGACTGGCAGACAGAAAGACAGTCAGACTGACACACAACAGGCTGTCAGAAAGACAGACGGTAAGAGTGACACATGACTGCAAGTCAGAAAGACAGACAGTCAGACTGTCACACTACTGGCAGTCAGAAAGATGGATAGTCAGAGTGACACTTGACTGGTAGTCATAAACTGATGGTCAGACTGTCACACTACTGGCAGTCAGAAAGATGGATAGTCAGAGTGACACTTGACTGGTAGTCATAAACTGATGGTCAGACTGACACAGGACTGTCAGTCAGAAAGACAGAGGGTCAAACTGACTTATGACTAGCAGACAGAAAGATAGACTGACACACAACAGGCAGTCAGAAAGTCAGATGGTCAGACTGACATATGGGAGCAATGATAATATTCTTTCAGAAGTTTGATAATAATTATGACGATAGCTGACTTTTGCCATAACAGAAGTTTAATGTCTGTTGTCCTTGCTCTAAATAACTGGGGCTTATAGAAGTGCTTGTTGCCAAAATATATTTTTAATTTGTAAATCACTGTCATAAAAATAGCCATCCTCAAGATCAAGTATGTGGCTAAGGAGGCAAAAATAATGCACTGTTAGTGATTGCAATAAAGCTTGTCCATAAGCTTCAGGCATGTGAAAAATGAATTTGCCCTTTGTACACAGGTGGTTTATTTGGGACTTTATATATGTCTAGATCTGAAACTGCATTTATCTCATAATAGGGGTGGGGGCTGCAGCTGGTAGAGCAAAAAACACAGAATCCACAAGTTGTGATTTCAATAACTGACAAAGCCAGCCCAGATTGTCTGCATTGGTGTGCCCTTGGGAAAGACATTTAGCTCCCATTTCCTCGATATAATACAGCCATAAACATGTTAAAGTGAAAATAAAAACCAGCAAAAACAAATAGATTATCCAAGAATATGCCCATGCTAGATGAACAAACCCACTCATTCACTATCAACTTGTACAAAATATTGTCAAAATTCACTATAAACATCTTAGTTCAATAAAAGGTAGCACAACCCCTACTTTGTAGAGACATTTCTTTGGCTGATTAACTCAACTTATTATGGGAGAAATTTTTTTTATGAATTTTTTTTATGTAAATGCCATTATCTCTACCTACTTTTATTAAGAATGAGAACTGATAATTATCTGGGATTCCTGAAAATTAACTTTATGAACACATTTCATTCACATAAACGAAATTAACTAACATAGATTTGACTATATTTTCCTCCTGGACAAGAGACTCACCTTGCATGTTGGGGTCTGATAGATGTGATCTTCTCCGAAAATCTGCCTGTCAATGTAGGCTGCAGCTCCACCTGTACAGTTTTCCTTCCCATGATCTGCCAATCCTCCTGGACCAAGGTAACCTCTGTAATAAACAACAGACAAATGTTGGAAATTTAATAATGACATATTTAAGGCCCAAGTGATCTATTTTGTGTTAATAATAATGAATTCTGAAAAGGAATATCTAAACATGCTAAAGCATAAGATCTACTGTTTCAAATATTACCATTAGCGAAAAAAATATCAAGGGAAATAACTGCTATCTAGTAATTAGCCTCCACTGACAAAAAACTGATGAAGAGACAGTGGATCTATACTTTGTTATTAATTTTATGAATGACTACAAACTTTGTTTTTTTTTGTTGTTAGGGATACAAACTATATTTAGAAGTACAGAATGGATACTATGCCATAGACAAAGAGGGAATAAAATCCCTTTGTGGATTAAAATCCTTTCAAATTCCTCAATCATAACATGCCAAACTCCAAAAGAAAATTTACACAACAAGTCTCTAAAGGAACACAATTCTCTGAAGCAACAAATGATCCAGACAAAAATCCAAATATATTACTGAGGAAGAAACATATGTAGTAAAACATATTGATTAAAACAACATGTATTCTGAATTCTTGTAAAATCCTGACAATGTTCTCCACCCCAAAAATAATTTTTTTTGCAGAATAATTTTTTGTATTCTACTAATTGCTGTAATGCTGCATGTAAAATGTAATCTCAAAGCTGTGTATTAAATTTCAGCGGTTGCATATCTTTATAAACTGGTCTTACTGAGGTAAGAAATGGTTACAAAAGTAGTCACATTATACACAGTTCTAAAACAAATGATGATTTCGATAAGTGTTTGTCTCAGAAACCATTTTTATTTTGTTATCTTCACATTTTAATGCAAGCTGAATACCATGAAGCACTTTTCTCTGATACCTGTGATGACAATTTGCTTTATATCTGCCTCTGGTAATGTAGGCAGGATATATCTGCATTAGTAAAAGATGTCATGATATCATCTTTAACTTGTAACTGGGTATCTACAATTGGTTACAAGTCTAGCAGAGCAATAACAAGAGTCTCTCCAAAGGAAAGATGCTCTACTGTCTGAAAAGTATTTCCAGGAACTCAAGACAAGACCATTTCTTCTTTATAACTGCTGAGTATCGAATACATTTGTGAAATTCTTAACTCTAAGATTTTTAAATTAGCTGCTATTGCAGCCACAATGGATGTAAGATTGGCACAATTTGCATTTGTGACAAACAAGACACTATTAGAAGACTTTAGCTGAAACTCCTATGTCAACATACATTCAGGAGAATTAGTGACAAGAATTTCAATATGTTCATTGTGGCAGCCATATTGGGTGTCTGTGGAGTACCATTTTAATTTAGGACCACAAATAGTCTGTTGGTGATAAGCTGATATAACTGTGTCACATCAATTCTGGAGAAGCAGTTATAACAAGGTCTTCAAGACTGCAGCTATGTCTGAATATCAGATCAGCATATTTTCATTTAGAAACAACAAGACACTACAAGACTTCTCATGAAAACCCCATGCCAATATGACTTTCTGCTTAAAATGAATAGTGACAATATGTTCAAGATTGCTGCCATGGTGGCTATATATGTTGTCTGACTAGCAACATTTTTATTCAGAACCAAATGGATTTCAAAATCAGTCTTTTGTTGAAAACCCCATGTCAATATTATTCTTCCATTTGGAGTAACAATAATTTTAAAGACTGCCACTATACCAGCCATAATGGATATCAGACTGGCAAACTTTTTTTTTATTGGACACCAGACTGGCACAATTTTTATTTAAGACAACAAGACACCATAAGAATTTTTCCAGCAAAAAAAAAATTCATGATGATAGGACTTTCTATTTATCAGGAGTAGATTTAAAGATTTAAAGATGAATACACTAGTGGATGTCAGTTTGGCACCATTTTTCATTAAATCATCACCAAAAGCATTTCAGTGATAACCCAGTGGTGGCATCATGACAGTAATTTTTCAAGACAGATATCAGATGTTCATGTGGAACCATTTTTATTTAGGCCAAGCAGCCATCATAAAAAGTCTTTCATGTGAAAAAACCATGTTGATACAACTTTTTGTTCAGGAGAAGTATCAAAAAGATGTTCAAGAGGGCCACTGCAGCAAACATATTGGATATTAGCATAAGTTTTATTTGAGACCAACTATTCATGATACATCTTAAAGTGAAAACCACATGCTAATAGTCTTTCCATTCAGGAGGAGTAGCAACAACAAGTTTTCAAGATGGCTGCTGTGGTAGCCTTAGTGGATGTCAGATCAGTATCATTTTCATAAAGGACCAGCTTGACTTCATAAAAAGTCTTTCAGTGAAAACTCCAAGCTGATATAATCATCCATTCAGGTTTGGTAATGAAAACAAATATTTTCAGGATGACTATATTGTAGTTAAACTGGTTGTCCAGGTGTCACTATTTTATCTAGTACCAAACAGACATCATAATAAGTCTTTAGTCAATGCCCCATGTTGATATGTCTTTCCATTCAGGAGGAACAACCACAAAAAGATTTTCAAGTTGACTGTTGTTGCAGCAATACTGGATGCCTAAACAGCACCATTTTCATTTATGATCAATAAGACTTTGGTATGAGTGTGTGTGTCAAATTTTCATGGCAATCCTCCAAGTTGTTTAGAAGGAATAGCTATAACAAACTTGTGCCTTATGGTCAGACATTGGATGACAGATGATGAAATAGAGACAACTGGCCATCCCATAACTCTTCTAGTCTATGACCAGTACAATTAAAAATCATTTTTCTTCATTTAAGCAGTGACCTTGATATTTTACCTCTTGATTGACAGCAAACATGATCACTATTAGAATATTATAGTCTGACTATGCCTTCCCATTTGTTTTTACCCTCCTACCAATTTTGATAACATAAATTTTTAATGTGATAAAAAGTGCACAGAACTTAGTCAATTCCTTCAATGATGTATCATTACTAATCTGAATGGCCCTAACACAGGCATACTCTCTGTCTTTTATGCTCAACGGATTTTCCATACTAACATAGCACCATGTTGCATACACTATGAACAAGTTGATTTCCTCAGGCAACATGGTGACATCCTATTCAGTAACTGCCAGATAATTCTGTAAATTACCATAATGCTGAGAATTCAAAGTTATATCCTTTGCATAAATGAACATAAAAATTTCACGAAATCCATGTAAAAGGCAAATTGGTAATATTCCTTTGCTTGATTCAACATTGTAAATATTAAAAGCAGACAACATAGTATTTTCACTCTACTTACATACATGTAAATTCGTGAAAAACACCTCTTCGCTGAAAACAGATTTGTCCAGGAACTGGAAATGACTGGCAAAAATGTCATCTATTACACTGAAAATTACCATTGGGAATGAAATTTGCAGACAATAGAGTGTAAAGGTCCCACCTGGGCATAATCAGGCTTGAAATTATAAATCATTTAATGAACTAAGTTCTGTGCATCTTTTTTTGTGCTCTTCATTTTTTAAATTGGTATGGGGGTACAAGGAAACGGGGAGGCATATTCAGATTATAGTAACCAGTTTCATCTGCCGCATTGCAAGATGAATGCAATTCAATCCATTCCCATGTACATTTCACTTAATCTGCAGCAACTAACTTATGCCAATATATAATACATCAGTACCGTAAATTTATCACTGAATAAACATATTTATTCCTACTTCCAAAAACACAGGTCATGAAGGCCTGTCTATAGCACACTCACACCGATGTGGTCATGGAATAAATTAGTAATTATCTTATGTCAATCAAGCATAACATGTAGATTACAGTGCCCTTCATTGGTTGTATGGATGCAGCACTAACAGAGATGCATCAAACTAAGCAGTTTCATGATTTAACATCAACATCACCCAAGAAATGACCTTTAAGCACAAAATTTAAAAACAGTTATTGAACTATAGGTCACAATGACTTATTTTTGCAACAATGGTGTAGATGAATACCATCACCAAGTTTAATAATTCTATGTAGGATAAGTATGCGTTTGCAACTTCAAGGTCAATCATCATACCTAGAATGACCATATCTGCCATTTGGAATACTTTGGATATTACATAACATCTCAGTCAATCCTATTGTAGAAATAGCCAAAGTAATCCAAACTGAGTGGGTTTCTTTGTTTGTTGAGAAATTTTTGGCCAAAAAAGGTAAAATTTTCAGTAAATTATTGTGCCAACATACATCTGAGGAAATAGTCCATAAAGTTCCAAATGGGGTAGTATGCATATGGTCATGAACTAAATGTGACAACTTGAGCAAAGCTAGTAAAGAATGAAATATAGGTCATGATAAGCTTCTTTTGTTGTAAGGGTGTTGTAGTAATAGAAATGCATGCCATGACCAATTAATACTTGCATGAACAGTGCCTGAGACATGAACATAAACCCCAAATTGAAAAAAGTGTAAAACTTGGGCCATAATAATCAACTGCTACAATGAGGAAGTAGTGCTCATCAGGATGTATCCACTCACCATTATGGGTGTATTGATATCATTCAGGAGACACAGCCTGTGATATAATACATATCAATACACTTGATGGTCTTTCCATCTTTGGAAGGTAGGTGGTGCTGTTTTATGTATGTTCAAATTCATATTTATAAGAAATATCCCCTCATCAGAGTATAGTCATTCTATGTACAGCAGTATTCATACAGCACACAAAATACTGGGCTTATGAGCTCAACATTAAAACTTGAGCTCTACAATGCAACATGTAGGTCACGATGACTCTTCTGTTGTATGGGTGTGGGTATGGTACTAATAGAGATGCATCCAATCATCTAGTCTAATGATTCTAGCATGAGCATAAACTTAACAAAATTGTTGTGGGGTGTGTGGTACCAACAGAGATGTATCCAATCATCTAGTCTAATGATTCTAGCATGAACATAAACTTATTACACAAAATTTAATAAAAGTCAGTGAAGAGTACAATACGGTATATATTGTAAAAAGGGAACACTCGTATCCCAAAGCTGAAGAGGGATTTAACTACATTCTCCTGCATGGCAGACAGGTGTATTACTTTCTGAACCATGACTAACAAATCTCTGGTTTATATAAATTCTGGAATGTGACACTGAGGTTTTACATTAATATGCCTCTACTGCAGCATTTCTTCCAATTATTTTAAACCATTTTTGGAGAAAATATACACACACATTGAATAATCAGTTGCGGTCAACAGCAAATTAAAACTTTACAGAATAAACGTCTAGTCTCTGCTCAACATTCTGTTTTGGACCCATAGTGATGTTTCTCCAAACAACTGAGTCGTGCACACAAGGTAATTGAAAAAAGACCCTAGAAAGTATGAAAAAAAAATTGTTTAAAGTTCAAAATACTGCTAGGAACAAAATAAAGGCTGGTGAATAAATTCAGTTCTATTTCCATATGCAAAGTGGTTCTTTAGTAAGCAGGTGGAAAATATGCAACAGCAACAATATATTAATGCTGCAAAGCAAGTGAAATCCTTTACATATTTTTTTTTACTTCAATGAAATCTTGCTCTATGATGATATTTTGAACAATATACTGATCGAGAGAAAACACAATATGCTAAATTTATTTGCAAAGCAAGCATTCACTCAAAACTAATACAGAGTTTGAAGTTGCTGAACTAAGCATTAATTTTATTTTTTTCAATATTCCAATGTTAGCTGACTTTTTAGGATGAAAAGAAATTAGAAATTTTATACACATGATGAAAGTAATACCTGTTTGATTTGTAAGTTGAATGAAATCAACATTGGCAGTCATACCAACAGGGTCAGAAAAAGGCCTTTATCAAACATGGTCCTTTGTATAACAAGGGGAATGTAACTCTTGCTGCAAATTACAATGTTGCTTGTTAAATTACTTTAAATGACTTGAATAAAACTGTAACAGAGCCAGTGCACCTGGAGTCTTTAAGATCTGCATAACCTTTGTGCTGATGACAATCTGAAGGAAAATATAACAATAATGGAAAACATTCATGGAAATAAGACAAATTTGGCAAACACTTTTCTGAAATTTGACAAAATCAGGAGCACAGGTTACTGGTAGGTGCATTGATTACAGAAACATTACATTGGAGCACAGGTTTTGCAAAAATAAAATTTATGTCTCAAAATTTTAACATGGATGAACATGCTAAAGTCAACAGGAAAGTACTCACTTGTAGGTTGAATCCAAATGCAAACTGTACAGACCCAGCTCATAATGTGCTAGTCAGTAGCACATCTGTGTATGTTCAGTTTTTAGGAGTAATCAGTAGAACAAACAACAGTGACCCTACTCTGACACTGCAGTATGTGATGGTAGATCAGGGTCTATGCTGTTTGCATTTGTACATGATTTCTTCCTTTCTACTGCAAAAAATTAATGGATGGTACATGGAAAAGACATAGGGTACATACGTGCAGCCTCCAGGGACCTCTAGAAGTAAAGTGATCAGAATGTGGATCGCAACAAATCCCAAGTTGATAATCCATTCCACCCAGTAGTCTACTAAGTCACGCACTGGACTGTACCACTTGTACTGCAATAAGAATGAAGTAACACTCATGGCATAGAGAAGATTCAAATATGTTCCATCAATACATTGTAAGTTATAATAATAATAATAATAATAATAATAATAATAATAATAATAATAATAATAATAATAATAATAATAATAATAATAATAAATATAATGACTAAGTACAGTGCCTAACCTTTAGAACCTTTAAGCACTTTACAACACTATATAAAACACATAAAAAAGATTCAAGATTACAAAAACAATAAAAAAATCAGAACAAAACTGCTGACAATAATTAAGGAGAGGAGCATTAAGTCTTCCAGTCTGTTCATGTAGCTGAAATAGGTAATTTCAGGAGCAATCTTGAACGAGATCCTTGTGTCTCAGATACATGGTTAATTTGTTTATGTAGCTGGGCTCAAAGTACCCAGGTACAAGTTGATAGCTTTAGATGAGCCAATCAAAGAAATGTAGTATAGTTAACTGATTTTATGCTTGATTCTTGACCAAATAGGTAACCAGCGAAGGTTACAGAGCAAGGGTGAGGCAAGTACTGTTTTCAGTATTCTAACGATGATCAAAGCATCCATTTTTTAGGAAATTTTTGAAGTTTCTGTAGTAAATACTTATACAAAGCAGACATAAGTGAATTACAATAGTCCAGTATTAAAATGTACTAATTAAATGCAACTGTTTTAGTGGCATTGGCCAAAAGAAAACATTGAATGGAGTTGATGCATCTCAGTTCCAGATATGCAGCCTTAAATATGTTCATTATATGTTGGTGTAATGAAAGCACACTGTCAAGACTGACAGTTAGGTTTCATACTGACTGTAAATTTAATTTTGTTTTTGGTGATACTTATGTTTGAGGTAAAGTATATGACTGAGAAAGTCTTTGCATGGTGATCAGGATGACTTGTTTTGTCATCATTCATTGCAGCTTGTTACGTGTCATCTACGACTTCACACTGAAAATGCACCTCTCCATGCCTTGGACTTCAGCTGAGCAGCTTGATTTGTATATTTGAGCATCATTAGCATACAATTGGTGAAACAATGGCTAACTCTATGATACTTGAGAGCAGCTGTATGCAGAAAACGATGAAAACAGGGCTTAGCCTTGTGGAATACCAAAATAGAGGGATCAAATGGGTAGGAATATTTTTCATTTACTGACACAAATTGTGTCCTGTTAACTAAGGACTTTAACCATAGCAAGGCTATATTGTGAATACCAAATACATGCTGGAGATGGAGAAGTAATATATTCTGGTCTATTGTGTCAAATGCTGCAAACAAGTCGTGGATGGTAGTTCCACTATCCAAAACAGAAGGTCATTCAGAAAGTCAGTTTCAATACTATGGCAAAGTCGATATGCAGTTACATTGCTAACAAGACAATCTGAATTCAGATGAGATAGAGCTGGGATATAATAACTTTTCCTGGATATAACAACTTTTCCTAAGATTTTTTAAAATGAATAAGAGGTTAGAAGCAAAGGGGTAGGTAGGTCCAGAGGTTTCGCTAGGATTTTAAAACTATGAGTCCAGGACTCCTAATTTGGTAAAAATAGGAGTCCCACCAGCAAAAGTTGCAGTCTGAACTAAGCCAGAAATCACTTACTTTCTTACCCTTGGCTATGGTCGCATCCGAAATATCAGTTATAGGAACTTTAGCACAGTTGTGAAACTCATTGAAATCTTCATTATTTTTTTGTTTAAGTAAGTACAAAACACTTGTCTAAATTTGCAAGTAACATTTTGTCCAAGTCTCTTGATTTCAAGTTCGCAGGCAATATTTATACGGCAACAACCGGAAATGAAATCCATAACAGTGATTGCGCTGGTCTTCATCAATGTCGTAAATTGCAATTATGTTTTACATATTGGCAACAAAATATACCTTCTGGCCATATTTTTGGCATCGACATTTTTGGCTGATAAAAACAGCATATATAGTCTTGAAGTGGAGAAATTCAAAGGCACCATGACTGGAAGCCACAAAAATAAATGCATTGGAATCAATTGTTACATAAACAAATCCTTATTTCATATTAACAAACCACCCTAACAGTTAATTGTTAAGTTATAATCCGCTTATGCTGATATCTGGCCTTGATACTTGTATGCTGTATTATAACCAAACTTGCCATGCAACTGACTAGCTACAGTTTACTGCCTCTGAGGGCAGAAACATGACATGACTACAGTCGATCACAAGACAGCAATTTAATAAAAAAACACATAAAAAACTCAGAAAAAATAGTTTTGCTGCAACTTTAATAAAAACTAATTACCTCTGAATTACCAATATATACTAAGGAAATGTTTTTAAAAATCGTGTAAATGTTCTACAATTCATTTGGTGTTGTCACAAATGGGTACTTGTTTTGTCCATCAAAGAGAGCCTTTGGCAGTGCCTTCAATAACAAATGCACCTTCATCAAAGCAAGCCGGTGACCTTTGATCAAAGAAGTCAGCAAGAAACTAAAATAAAAGAATTGCTTCAGTTTTCATAGTGATTAGAACATTTAGTTTGCCACAAAAGTTTCCTCCTTGCAACAAGAACATGCGTACTGAGGACTCCTGTGTGGGTGATTTTCTGCATCCTAAAAAAAAAATGCATCCAAATACATGTAATTAAGTGTTCCAAGATCTCTGTAGGTCATTATATTAACATGGTCAAATGCAAAAATCTTGCAATGGAAGTTTTGAATTCCCTGCATGAGAAGTAATGATAACACCAGTTAGAGAAGGCAATATTGAATTTAAGCACTCATGGTGCAGTGATCGCGTTCATGTGACTTTTGGGTGCTCTTCATCACAATCAAAAGTATTAAATTCATAGGGACAAATGCTGTTAAAGGTTGTTGCATATATGATATATTCTATCACATGAAATTGTCATTCACAGCTTGGTTATTTTAGGTCATGGATTCCATTATTATTCATAATTAAAAGCCCTAAGTGTTTCAGGAGAACAAAATATTTGTATATTTAGTTTTATTGAAAGCTTATAATATAAAATATAAATTGGTAATAATCTTCACAATGCACAACATATCTGATAACATATCAATGACAATGCTGTCAACAATCAAAGTCTAATTAACCAAACATATCAAACCGGCTTCAAACGTTTTAAAAATTTCAAGTGAGGCAAACTTTTTAAAACAATTTTCTGCATATAAATGTATAAACTGAAGCAGGGTATGTACGATAAAATTTCTCTTATTAACTCAGTCAATATTAAGAAAAAAAATTGCTTTCAAACATATATCCATAAATGCATAAACATTCTGATCATCAACGACAAAAAACTTGCACATGGTTCATGCTAGCCTGCAACTGGATATTTTCTAATACAAGAATTTCATCATATACTTTCTCTTCACTTATAAAATTACAAATTGTTCATTTTATTCCTCATGTTGTGATGCTAATGTTTGTAAATTTGTCTAATGAATTTACAAATGTATTCTAAAATCTGTTGTATAAAACTGGCTTTCTTTTTTATTTGCAACGGTAAAAACTAAATAACCCCAAAGATGATGAGAGACAGAAAGAGAAAGAGAGAGAGAGAGAGAAAATAGGTATTTTAAAAGCAAATAAACATTATTTAAATTTTATATAATTTTAAAACTATTTCTAACTGCACTGAATTCACTGATATACACAGATCTTGATCATAATAATATTCATTGGACACCTTGATTTCAGCCTATTTACCAAACTGACTCAACATCTGCTTAGAAAACCAACTGCAGTTTAAAGAATGGTAATAAGTTCAGCCAATCAGATGCAAGATCATCTTATTAATGGCTCTTACTGCCAATGCATGAAAGATCTTGATCAAGTAATCTAATTTTTATCAAAATCTGATCAGTTTGTTTGTTGTTGGGCTTAACGCCATTTTTCAGCACACGATAGGCTATTCATGGCGGCCAGTATTAATGGTGGAGGAAGAAACCGGGAAATCACCGGAAAGAACCACCGACCCACGAGAAGCTACTGGCAAGCTTTCTCACATATCTACATTAGCCGAATCCTAGACTCGAACACACGCAAACAGAGGTGAGATGGCAGTGATCCGTAACGGACAGCGCTTTAGACCACTCGGCCACTCGGGACCCCAAATCTGATCAGAAAATGGCCTTCAGAGTGTTCAGAAACTCAGCCAATCAGATGCATAATGACCTCAATAATATGCATTTACCTCATTCATAAATTAACCTGATGACGCAAGCATATAGTCCAAGTTTAATCAAAACCAAATAAGAAAAATAGCCTCCAGCGTGGTAACAAGGTCAGCAAATCAGATACTCATTAATATTCATACACTCATATTCAAACTTGCCTGAGATACTGATGATGTGAACATATATTCCAAATTTGATAGTAGTAACGTACAAATGTCAATGGATGAACAACAGATGACAGACATTTTGCCAGACCACAAATTCACAAGGCTTTACAGTTAGGTTAGCTACAAACTATTTTAAAAAATTTCAAAACTATTTATAAAATATGAGTCCTTCTAACCACACAATCTAAATTAGGGGATAAAGGCTTTTCACACAAGAATGAATGAGTGACCTTTATCATGTTTATGGGGAGGGTGGGTGGAAGGGTTGGTCTGAAATTTCAATCAAGGATTTACCTCATAAAAAAAAAATCACCAATTTAAAGAAACAATATGAAGCAAATTAAGCTATTTTTAAGTGGTAGTAAAGGAATCTGTATACAGAAAAGTAAATATTTCTTTCAAGTTATTTTAAACAACCTCCAAACTTGTTTTCACTAAAATAAGAATATATAGTTAATTTTAAGGTATTGATACAGTATAACTTGTTTGAAAATAGGTTTTGTAAATCTGATAATTAAGTTATAAGAATTTTACCATCGGCTCTAACCATTTAATATCATCTGGTGATGTCACCTCAGTACATGTCACTGATCTGGTGAGTTGTAAGAAAGTGTTATAACACTTTCTTACAACTCTACATTCCTTAGATTACTATGTTATTTTAAACTGCTTCTTTTTATTTCTATCTATTCAATTTGTATAAATTCTAGAGGAAATATAAATGCTAAGAGTATAGTTTTCACACATTATTTAGACAAAATCAAGAAAGAATGATCCTAAGTGCTCAATCATGTAAATGTCATCACCAGATTATAGAAACCCTGACATATTTTCAAAATATTATTTAATGCTAAGTTTCTTTTTGAATTTATTTTATTTTAACTCATAGGAATAAGTGTATGACTTGTGATGTTGATTCACATTTGATGAACCTGGACAACAGTGAAAAAGGACAAAAAGTGTTATTTTATATGGTTGATTTATCCCATCAAATGTCTTTCACACCATGTGATATTTTTTTATAATGATCACAGTCATTACAAATATCTGAAGATGAAATCTGAGGATTAGAGTAGATTCTTTACCTATGTTTAATGCCAATAATAGAACATTACTTATCATAATAAATGTTTTATAAAGAACTATTCACTCCCTTTAAAAGTACAATATGTAGTTTTGCTGTTTGAATATGAAAATATGAGAAGCTGCTTGTATAATCTAGAAAAACTGCTTGTATAATTATTTATATTGAAAATGAACAGGATTTGTTTAACTACTCTTGCAATTACATAAATATGTGCACACACATAACAGGACAACTGGGTCCAGTTCAATAAAACTGACAGCATTAGCACACCAAATAAAGAAGTACATGTCACTGGTGTCACACCCTCTACAAGAAAATGGTGAACCTCCAGCATCAGAAAAATTCTGAAAGGGTCAATTTTTCCAGACCTCAGTGTTCAATAAGATCTGAGTGCAGGTTTGTGCCAAGAATGAATTTTCACAGATTGACTATTTCTTCTAGAAAAAACGCTTCTCATATTGTCAAATTCAAATAGCAAAAATGCATATTGTACTTTTAAAGGGAGTGAATAGTTCTTTATAAAACATTTATTAGGATAAGTAAATGGAAAATATGACAACTTTTCATGTTTGTGTATTTTGAATTTCTATCACAGCTTTAACAATTTGAGTCATATTGCTAAAATGTCTGCAGTGTTGCAGTTTACAGTCAGTGATGTCTAACACTGCTGAGGCATCATGCTGCAAACATGTAGCACAATGTTTCACCCAGTCTTATTATCCTGACACCAGGCTGACCAGTTCTAACACTAACTCCTTAATGCTGAGTGCCAAGTGAGGCAGCTGCTAGCAACATTTTTATGTTTTTTGCATGACTTGGATAGTGATCAAACCTGCTAATTTCCACAACCAAAGCTGATGCCCTAACCACTTATGAAACCACAGCAGATTACTACTTTTCATGTCTTCATTGATAATTTCTGGATGTTGTTATCATAGCATCTGGCATGTAGACACAAAACTTTTGTCAAAAAAATGTTAGTCATTTCATACATGCAGTATATATCATAAAGAGACAATTGGAGAAAGGGGTAGAAAATGGCCCTTATTCAATATTTATAGGTTGCTGCATTTGTATGGGAAAATATGAATGAGTTTTTCAGATTTTATTATTAGATATATTTGGTTGTGAATTTTATTATTAAGTCTTTCGTAATGAAACAAAAATGAAATATAATAAAAAGGTTACTGCATTTGAATGGAAAAATATGAACTCATTTTTTCAGATAAATATATTGCAGGACCTTATTAATAATAAAAATTATTATTTTATTAAAATAATAAAGTTCACAATCTTAGATTCCTTAAGTACACAATAATATTCATGAGCATATAGCTCCTCCCACTGACCTTTTAACTTCATAGCCTACTGCGCGCTCACATGCTTCAAGCACAAGGAGTGCAATATGAAGGCATTCAATATCGGGGAATATTAAACGATTCTGACAATGTAAAGTTAACAGAGAAAAAAATGAGCATATAATAAAGTCCTTTACGATTATGATTACGATTTACGAATATAAAATAAACTAAATGCATATTATACCTTAGCCTGGATGTTCTCTTTTAGGTATACAAGTAAACAACATATATTATTGTGAACACTTCATACCACTACCCTCACTTAAGGACCCTGGATAAATCCAAGTCCCTCATGCTGCTTCACAGATGATCACAGTGTACACCTGAATATATAAATTGTACATTCCTGCATACATTCAATATAGAACAGTACAGGTGTATTCATTCAAATTATTTTACCAGTATTGGCCCCAGCTTAATATGATTTAATACCATTACATACCTGGCTTGAATCAATAGGTCTAGCAAAGAACATGTGAATCGTTGCTGTTATAAGGTAAGTTCCTGCAAATCTTTGTAGTACTCCAGGAATACGAAACTTTGACAGCTCAACAGCTGGAAAACATGAAAAAGTAAAACATTCATATATACATATATATATATATATATATATATATATATATATATATATATATATATATATATATATATATAAAGAATACAAATCATATGGCGAATAACAACCCTCTCAAGCGTACTGGATCCACCAAGGGATCACGTGTGTCAGGGATTAATTAAAATATATGCAATAAACTGACGACGAACAGTACGAAACTAGTAACTAACTAGCCTAAGCGCTTTCGACTCTTAATGAGTCTTTTTCAAAGGCAAATACAACACATAGTTACGACAAACAAATAAACACAAAAACGTTGTGTTTGTAAACCTCTACATTTCTGTCTTCACATGTGCTAAAACTATAAATACAACCAGCTTGTATAGACTAGTTGCGGAAACTGAAAACGTTGTATAATTCCCTAAAAGTCTACAAGCCAAAGCGACATCCATTTTTACTTTGTGTACATATGTAATGCAGATTATATCCCGAATATTTGATTCTATACCGGTTATTCTTATAGTAAAAATTGAAGGATAATAAGAAGATTTAGAAAATGTTAAATTCTACTAGTGTATAGTATTCATTTTCTAGTCTTCTTGGTTTAGACCGCTTGGTTTCAATGTTCTAAGGCGGCGTATCCAGTATGATTCCTTTTCCTTCCTGGTTTCGGAACTCCAGCCGTGGTTGTTAGCAATAGCTATAAGTATTATATCACTGAAAGTGTGGCCAGGGGAGGAGAAGTGTTCTGCGACCGGGCTTCTGTACAGCTTTTTTGTCATCCAATCAGATCTATGAAGGTTTATCCTTTTGTGTAGCTTTTCAGTTTCTCCCACGTACTGAAGGCCACAGATCTTACATGTGATGAGATAAATCACATTCTCTGTTTTGCACGTTTTGTTTGGACCATGTATGTTTAATTTTTCTTTAGTCACTGTGCTAGTGAATGTCTTGGTCTCTATCATATGTTGACAGGTTTTGCATCTTTTATCGCCACAGGGTCCAGATTGACTAGGTTGGTTTTGACTAGCGATTGGCGTTAGCTTGGCCCTGACTAGGATGTCCTTTAGGTTTTTTGGTCTCCGGTAAGCTACTACAGGTTTGTTCGGAAGTATTAGGTTTAATATGTCTGACGATTGCACGGTTGGCCAGTGGTTTGCGATGATTTTACCTACTTTGGGATTGTCTGGGTGATAGGTCAGAATAAATGGTATCCTATCAACCTTTTCTTTCTGTCCATATCTGAGAAGGTCATCACGGCTTGTTTGTTTGGCCCTTTGGATTGCCTCCACAATCAGGTCTTTGTCGTAGCCTCGGTAAATTAAATGTTTAGCCAGCTCTTCAGACCTTTCTAGGAATCTTTCATCGTCGGAGCAAATTCTGCGTATCCTCAGTGCCTGGCTATATGGAATGTTCTTAATGCAGTGTTTTGGATGACAGCTGGTTGGGAGAAGATACTGGTGTTTGTCGGTTGGTTTCGAGTAGATGTCTGTGTGTAATTTGTTTTCCACCAGTCTGGTTGTTGTGTCCAGGAAAACATGGTTTGAGTTGGAAATTTCTGCCGTGAATTTTATTGAAGGATGGAATTTGTTTGCCTTTGATATGAAGTCATCCAGACTTTCTCTTCCATACTGCCACTTCATTTCTATATCATCGATAAAGCGTACCCACTGGTATGGTGTACGCTCAACCGATGCTAAGAGCTTTCCCTCAAGTTTTCCCATGAAAATGTTAGCATACGAAGGGGCCATTTTAGTACCCATTGCAGTTCCATTGATTTGTAGGTAGTTTTCTTCATTAAATTCAAAGTTGTTGAGTTTTAGGACAAGCTCCAGGAGTTGGATTAAGAAGTGTGTGGGTGGATTGTTTACAGTTCTTGTTTCCCATGCTTCGCTACATGCCTGTAACCCTTCGTTGTGCGGTATGTTGGTGTACAAAGATGTGACGTCTAAGGAAGCAAGTAATGTATCTGGCAGTAATGGTTCACTAGCTTTGCTTTTTATGAGATAATCTGTCGTGTCTTGAAGATATGATGGTAATTTGTGGACATGTGGTCTCATAAAATGATCTAAATATTCTGATATCCTTTCTGTGGGGTGCCCGTTACCTGAGATTATAGGTCTGCCAGGGTTTCCTTGTTTGTGGATTTTGGGTAGAAGATAAAATCTACCTGCTCTTGGGTTTTCTGGGCTTAAGTAGTTTTTGGTTTGCTGGTCTATGTGTCCGCTTTGGTACGCCTCGTCAATAACATTAGTGATGATTTTTGCATATTCCAGCGTTGGATCATGGTCCAGTTTTTGGTAGAACCTAGCGTCACTTAGTTGTCTATTTGCTTCACTAATGTAGTCTTCCCTATTCATAATGACAACCGTGGAACCCTTATCTGCAGGCTTAATTATTATGTCTGTTCTGCTTTGCACTATGCACTAGTAGAATTTAACATTTTCTAAATCTTCTTATTATCCTTCAATTTTTACTATAAGAATAACCGGTATAGAATCAAATATTCGGGATATAATCTGCGTTACATATGTACACAAAGTAAAAATGGATGTCGCTTTGGCTTGTAGACTTTTAGGGAATTATACGTTTTCAGTTTCCGCAACTAGTCTATACAAGCTGGTTGTATTTATAGTTTTAGCACATGTGAAGACAGATATGTAGAGGTTTACAAACACAACGTTTTTGTGTTTATTTGTTTGTCGTAACTATGTGTTGTATTTGCCTTTGAAAAAGACTCATTAAGAGTCGAAAGCGCTTAGGCTAGTTAGTTACTAGTTTCGTACTGTTCGTCGTCAGTTTATTGCATATATATATATATATATATATATATATATATATATATATATATATATATATATATATATATATACACAGCATAGAAAAGTAACATGGAAAATATATTTTTTTAAAATTAAGAAATGTTTCTTTATCAATACATTCCTGATCTCCTGAACATAAATACAATTGTAATACCTACATTACCTTGCAAATCAAGAATTCAAAAGGCCAACATAAATGACTGTTGTTATGTATATTTAATTTTTATTGTTTGTCAGTTTTTTTTCATGATTATGTTTTGTATAACTGTACACTGTCCAAAATCAAGTTCATATTGTACATACCAGTAACTTTTATTTGGGTCAACAAATAATACATAATTAGTATTTCCCTGTTGAGTGCAGGTAAAATATTAGGAATATTATCAATAGAGGTAAATATATTTATTTGGGTTTTGGTCTAGGACAATGGTATTCCCAATGGAATAACATTTGGTACATTAAGTTTACCATATTACTAATGATAATTTTAGTAACATCTGATATCTAGTATACATGTTAGATTTTTCTAGAAATGAACTTTTATCCTACATCCTTTTTCTTCTTTTGTGTCTTAGTTTATATATATATATATATATATATATATATATATATATATATATATATATATATATATATATATATATATATATATATATATATATTCTTGATTACTGGAAATATTTAACATCTGGAGCAGAATCAATCTATTGTTGTGTTCAGTATTTGATTAGAATGTGATTCATCAAACAACTGCTGGCACATCTCCACATCACAGGCTACTAAAGAACATCAGCACATTCTGTGCTGGATCTTACTTCGAACACCAATGGAATTTAATTAGAACTTTAATCATCAGGATTTGTGATAGAACTTTTTGGACTATTTGGAATTTAATTCATAATACTGTAAGTTCTTTTTAAATGTTCACTTTGTATTCTAGTGAAATAAATTATTCATTGAATTTTAAAAACTTGTTGGTTTTCCCCTTTTTCTATTACTAAATTTAAGACCATTATAGTCATAATATCTTGCAATCATCTTGGCTTGGGATAGCAGCAAAGGTGTTCAAGGTCATCTGTCTTAAAGTCTCCTTTTAGGATATAGAGATTTGTGTCCCAAACCCTACAATCACTAGTTGCTACTACATACTGGAGTGGAGGTGCACAGTACTGGGCCATAACCACATGAATGGTGTGCAATCAGGCAAGTTTTATCAACTAAATATATTTTACTTTAAAAAATCTGGTTTCTTCTTCAAATACATTCATTTACCTGATAAAAATATTAGGAAAATGGCAGATGAACAAAACATAAGTCTATCCTTGCTGGGATTCAGGTATCTCAAGGTGTTCACTGAAACATCCTCCATATCCCTAACTATAACCCTGGACTATGAGTCTCTTATGCCTATGTTCACTTTGTATATGCCTCTATTAACTTCTTTTCATTTTTATTTACCACACATCTCTTTTGTGACTGGAACTTGATCAAGGCCATTTTCATTACTCCTTGACAATGTATAATAATGGAAACCTCTATCAAGTACGAGTTCTAATGTACGAGGTCCCATATACCTGTTTACTCAATATTTCAGCAATAGATATTAACTTCATTTTACCAACTCTGTAGTAAAAAAAGCATTGATTTTTTTTAATTATATGATTTTAAAAAATGATAAATTAAATGGTAACACATACTTAAGATGTTTCCAAATAAGTGAAATATGCAATAAAAAAAATTGCAATTAAAGAAAACTCAAATAGAAGAATTGTTTAAAATTATCTGTAGGGGCCCAGAGTGGCCGAGTGGTCTAAAGCAATGTCTATAACGGATCACTGCCATCTCAACTCTGTCTGGGTTCGAATCTAAGAATGTGGAAATGTGAGAAAGCTTGCCAGTAGCTTCTCGTGGGTCTGTGGTTCTTTCTGGTGATTTCCTGGTTTCTTCCTCCACCATTAATACTGGCCACCATGAATAGCCTATCGTGTGCTGAAAAAAAGCGTTAAGCCCAACAACAACAACAAATTTATTTGTCTGTACTTTTTTCAAACAAAATGTGTGTGAAGTATTGTAGACTCATTATGCTAAAGGTCTGTTATATCATTATTTCCTATCTTTTTTAATGCAATAAATATTTAATGTCTTGCCCTTTTTAAGAGAAAAATGTGAGACAGATGATGTCATGCAGCAGAAAAGATAAGGGAAACAGAGATCATACATCACTGTTTGCTCAATGTTAAAATTTTTATCAAGCACATAACTATACAAAAATGCAAGACACCATGTTGCATGGAATCCATTTATCTGATAAGCTACTTTCAATATATACAGTTGCTTTTGAGCTATCAAACATTGTTTATGTGTTCCGTGGACCATGTTTTAAAAACTGATTTGGGAGGACCCTGCTGGTTTGTAAAGTATTTAAAGCTACATGTGACCAGAATTCTTTAAGAGCTTACGTTGTGCACCCCCTGAGTTGATCAACAGTCCCAGACCAAACAGAATGATGGATCTCTTTAGGATCTTCAGGAAGATGCTACTTTTGGGTACAGATTTCCTCAGCAAGGTTTGGAATGAGTACGTCATTGCAGTTCCCATGATAAACACAAACCTAAATATACATGCAGGTTAAAAGTTTAGTTAGTTCATTAGAAAACACAATACTGCAGTTATTCATATTGAAGGCTATTAATGTTAGAAAAAAAGAATTACTTCATGATGAATTGAAACAATTTTCAAAATTAAGTTCTCTTTTTTGGTACTTTTACATATACAATCTTAACATATGAAATAATTAAAGTACATATACATCTGCAAATTTATAATAAAAGTTAATCTTGTTAATTAAAAAAATATATAGTACCATAACTGTACCATTTTGATCAAAATCATATTAGAATGGATGAGATATTAATTATATCATTTATATCAAGTGATGTACAACATATTTAATTAAAAATCATGCACTAATTCATGCAATTTAATACATATATTTTTTATGTAACCTGTGGATTCAGTCAGCAAAGAAAATCTAATCACAATGGATATATGTTGATGTGGACATACCACGGCATTACCAGATCAGCTACTGTGATGCCATTCCAGTCTGAGTGGTCAAAGAACCAGTATCCCCCACCACCATAGTTCACAAAGCACATGATCGTCAAGCTCAGTCTACAGAGCACACAATATGGAGTTAAAGAGAAACAAATCTCACTAACAGTGTTCTATGCTTTTAATATTATGCACTGTATGTACTGCATACTTACCATTTTAAATATTGTATGTACAATACTCAACCAATTATGAATAGCATCAACCCAGATCTGTAATCTCATACAGCACCTTCAGATCTGGACCTATGCTGTTCAAACCATTTGTGACTTCATGTGAACAGTGTAGACTATAATCTACTAGTGTGTTAGTGATGGCAGATCTGTACCTATGCATAGACTCTAATCTACATGTATATTATGTGAAGACAGACTTGGGCCTATGCATAGACTCTAATCTACATGTATATTATGTGATGACAGATCTGAGTCTGTCTTTCATCCTACTCATGATTTCTTGAGAACAGTATAGACTCTAATCTACTGATATTAATTATGTTATGACAGATCTGGACCTAGACGTTAATATAGTTGTATATTATGTGACAACAGATTTAGGCTTATGTGTAGACTCTAATCTAGTAGTATATTACATGACAACAGATCTGGGCCTATGTGTAGACTCTAATCTAGTTGTATATTATGCAATGACAAAATTGGGCCTATGTGTAGAGTCTAGTTGTATATGACAGATCTGGGCCTATGTGAGGACTCAAATCTAGTTGTATGACGACAGATCTGGGCCTCTGTGTAGATTCTTATCTAGTTGTATATTACAGATCTGGGCCTATGTGTAGACTCTAATCTAGTTGTATATTCATGATGACAGATCTGGGCCTATGTGCAGAATCTAAGCTACTGGAATATTATGTGATGACAGATTTTTGACTATGTCTAGACTCTAATCAACTAGTATATTATGTAATGACATCTGGACATATGCTGAAAAGAGCTGAGCAGTGTTATTCATTGGTGTATTTACTGCCTGCAAACATTTACAAAATCGAGACTGTAAATGAACATGCATATTACTGTCAATGATGCAGAAGCTACCCATTCCAAGTAGGTGATATATTTACACATCTCTGCTTCAAATGACTGTTCAAGAGGATTTTTCTGTTTTAGTTTTTTTGATAAGTATAGATGATTTTTGAATACACCTGGTTCATTTGCTGATATTGCTGACACAAGCTGATTCAAACTACATCATTTATCTTTGAAAACAAAAATTCTTTAACAGAATATTTGATTAATAGCATTTTATCAACAAGAAAAAAGCCATTTCAACTAGGCAAGCCTATGCAGTTTCTTAGTCATTGTAAAGCCAAAAAAGCAGTCTATGCAAATGTCTTGGCAGGGTGTTTAGTTGCATTGTAGATTTTTTTCTTCATGTACATTATCTGTTGCAATACAAAACAATATTATATTGATCTTAAGGAAGTGGCATCTCAAATGACATCATAAGATGTAAAAGATGTACATCAAATGGAACAACTGCAAACTTTGTGATGCATGGAACACATGATGTCAATCACTTACAAATAACTAAACAGTTGTCAGCTGTAGACCAGGGAAAAAGTTGTGTCTTGATCTTCTTTAATTATACTACATCATTTTGGTTACTATACAATGTATACACATTAAAAAAATTTGGTAAATGTTTCGGTCCTAACAGTTATGGATATGATGAGTTTTAAGACATGCAAATGGCAAAAGATTGTGCAAGTCATTCTGGGTCAATGATACATGATATATAATTCAGAGTTTTCACATAAAAACATGTGGCATTTTAAAAAATCCCATATGTCTTGGCACAATTTTTAATAAATGTAACACCTGCATAATTTATATGACTGTGCAAAAAAGAAGTTTGTCCTTTAAGAATCTTTTAAATACTTCCTGCTTTAACAAATGCAGTCAGATGTGCTGATTTCCAGTTTATAAACAGTATACCGCAAGGTAACTTTAGAATGCCAATGTTAACAGGATTGTCCCATTGAAAATGTGAATAGAAATCAAAAGAAAAACACTGTCATGGACTTCAGAAGCAATTTTAGACTGGTAAAAAAATCTGTTTTGCAGTTCACAACTATTCTGAATTTTCCAAATGCAACTTATATCATGCTGGGCTTATTAGACTTGGCATGGACATATTGCCACATCACTTTGGATCCATGTACAAATAACTTATCAGTAAAGAAATGACACCTAAGTGGGATATCTGAAATGTTCCTATGTTATAACTTTTTTTGTTTTTAAGAACTGTCAAAAAATTGAACACTGATAGACAGACAAAATGTTCCATAATATTATCTGCATCTGCAGCACAATGAAGACCTGCAGATATATGCATGTGATGTCACATAGCAAATGGCAGCAACCTAAATATTTTTAGAAGATTAACAATTCTGCTGCATACTTTAAAATCTGGCTGCTCATATCGAAGCATACTTGGATGAAGTTTGCAGATGCAAATCTCTGTGATATTCTACAATTATGAGGTGGTTTCATTATTTAAAAGATGGTCGCAAATCCACAAAAGATGAACCAAGTCTGAAGTACATCAGTCTGTGACTGGTAAGAAGGAATTGTCTACGCTAAAGGAGAAAATTGATGATGATGCTCCACACACAGTGGAGAATATTTTATTATCATAGGCATTCATTCTTCAGTTTTTGTTTAATAAATAATGACAAATCGTTTGGAAAGCAAGTAGAGACCACAAATCGATCAATGTAATCAGACTGCCAAGAGATTTTATATGTATTACTTTTTGAGGCCCAGTCATCCAGGTACATGTGCCTGACTTTTCAATAGGCCCAGACATCCAGGTACAAGTGCCTGATTTGTCAGTGGGCCCAGACATCCAGGTACATGTGCCTGACTTTTCAATAGGCTCAGACATCCAGGTACATGTGCTTGACTCTGTTAATGTTACTAGACATTTTTACATCTCCAAAGTGTTGGCAAAAGCTGAGGAACACTACCAAACCTGGGGCCCTGAGTGTGCCGAATGGCAGAGTGCTCGCCATTCCAGATCACTTCGATCTCATCTGTCTGCATGGGTTTGAGTATCAGGCTTGGCTAACATGGGTGTGTGAGAAAGCTTGCCAGTAGCTTCTCGTGGGTTGGTGGTTCTTCCCCGGGTTTTCCAGGGTTCTTCCTCCACCAGTTATACTGGTTGTCATATAAAGCCTATCTTGTGCTGAAAAATGGCATTAAACCCTATAACAACAAGAACAACAACAACTATCAAACCAAATGTCCATGCATTGGTACCCAAGGTAAATCTCCAGTTTTGAGAGACTTCCTGAAGGAGCACTGCATGAAATTTTGTCAAATCATCTTAATTTAGGTCCAAGTGATTTCTGGCTGAATCCCATTATCAAAGACTTGCTCACAGGCAGATGACTTGTAACCTTCTAAGCAGTTTGAAAAATGGTTTTTTTTGAAAGTATGAACAACATAACAAAATGTGAATACAAAATGGCATTTAATAACTTAATAATCAGACTGAGAAGGTGTATTGTTATTTTATACTGCTGATCTACTGTTCACAAATAAAGAACTTTGTTGTACAGAAAACTAATATTCAGAACTCTTTATATAACCCTTGTACATGCCCAGTTTATGAATGAAAGAGACCTGATAGTCTATTTTACATTATATTCTGGATCCAGGAATGTATGCATAGCTGTAACATGCTAAATACATTTTATAGAGAAAAATAATGGACTAATGTGCTGCACATCATAAATAGTAATTGGAAAACTATCTGGCAAGTACTATAAAAACAATGCAGGAAAACTACAAGACAAATCAGACATAAAGAAAATAACAAAAATAACAAGTGCTAGCAAATATCTGAGTAACTAACTATACATTAGTACAGAAAATTGTCTGTATTTTTCCTTTTTTCCTTTTATTTTTTATCTACAAATAAATACAGGTAAAATATGACATTAATAATTTTCAGCTTATTCTTCAGTTTGAAAAGCTTTAAAATTTTAATGAGAAAAAAAATCTTGAAAAAACAATCATGATTTTTTTAATGGAATGAATGTGTATAAATGATTAATGGAATCAGATTACAGACAATATACTGCAGTAAGTATATATTAGTGTGAAAATATACTGATAATTCATGCATGAAAAAAAATTGATAATTCACACTAATATTTTATTTTAAAAATTCCAAGACAACAAAGGCCTTTACAACCAATAAAAATCAGATACATGTACATATATTGACAAAAGTTTTTTTTACATGGCTCCATTTAATTAAAACTTGGTTTGATTTGTGAAAAGAAGTCATATAAAATTGCAAATGTCCTTCCACAATCCCATAATGTGCTATTTTTGTTGCACCTATTGATTATTCATCAAAAATTAACCAGATATGAAAAGACTGATTTTAAATAATGCATGTCTGGTGAATAAATGTTCACATTGAAATGCACCAGAGTACCAACAGACTTTATTCAGGTTTATTCAGCACTTTGCCAGTTAAGGTCAACATTACATGGAAATCTTTATTCACCAAAACCAATATTAGAGTACAGTACTCTCAAAAAATACTCTGGTATATATATATTGATGTCTCTTTCATTGTATGCAAATTCTGCAGAAAATATTATGAATGATTTAATAAGCATGTTATGAGTTACTAATTATACTAACAGTCATAAGTAGTAATTTGTTGCATGATGTAGCCTGTTAACTTTCTTACCTTATGGAGGGAATCATGGGAGAACACTTTTTGATTACAGCATATTTGCTCACCAGGCGAGACCAACTGCATGAAAACTGTGCAGACCCAGATGCACTGGCAGATCTGGGTCTGTGCAGTCTGTTAAGAGTAATCAGTACAACAAACAATATAGACCCTGATCTACAGAAGCATTATGCTACAGCAGATCTACATCTTTGATGTTTGCAGTGTAACTCGACTTGTGAGTATATATGGTAATGAGTCGGCCTCTAATAATAACGTATTATCATTATTGTATTAATTGATGCTTCTTTTTAACACTTCTTTTCAACCTGAGAATGGATTCAGCTTAGATTACTGCATCACACATTATTTTAATGGTTTTTGTTGATGTTATTGTAGGCACTATGGTGTGGCATCTGTATTTAATGGTTTGTGTTGATGTTATTGTTGGCACTATGGTGTGGCATCTGTATTTAATGGTTTGTGTTGATGTTATTGTAGGCACTATGGTGTAGCATCTGTATTTAATGGTTTGTATTGATGTTATTGTAGGCACTATGGTGTGGCATCTGTATTTAGTGGTTTGTGTTGATGTTATTGTAGGCACTATGGTGTGGCATATGTATTTAATGGTTTGTGTTGATGTTATTGTAGGCACTATGGTGTGGCATCTGTATTTAATGGTTTGTGTTGATGTTATTGTATGACCTTTGGTGTGGTATCTGTTTTTAATGGCTTGTATTGATGTTATTGTAGGCACTATGGTATGGCATCTGTATTTAATGGTTTGTGTTGATGTTATTGTAGGCACTATGGTGTGGCATCTGTATTTAATGGTTTGTGTTGATGTTATTGTAGGCACTATGGTGTGGCATCTGTATTTAATGGTTTGTGTTGATGTTAATGTAGGCACTATGGTGTGGCATCTGTATTTAATGGTTTGTGTTGATGTTATTGTAGGCACTATGGTGTGGCATCTGTATTTAATGGTTTGTGACGTTATTGTAGGCACTATGGTGTGGCATCTGTATTTAATGGTTTGTGTTGATGTTATTGTAGGCACTATGGTGTGGCATCTGTATTTAATGGTTTGTGTTGATGTTATTGTAGGCACTATGGTGTGGCATCTGTATTTAATGGTTTGTGTTGATGTTAATGTAGGCACTATGGTGTGGCATCTGTATTTAATGGTTTGTGTTGATGTTATTGTAGGCACTATGGTGTGGCATCTGTATTTAATGGTTTGTGACATTATTGTAGGCACTATGGTGTGGCATCTGTATTTAATGGTTTGTGTTGATGTTATTGTAGGCACTATGGTGTGGCATCTGTATTTAATGGTTTGTATTGATGTTATTGTAGGCACTATGGTGTGGCATCTGTATTTAGTGGTTTGTGTTGATGTTATTGTAGGCACTATGGTGTGGCATCTGTATTTAATGGTTTGTGTTGATGTTATTGTAGGCACTATGGTGTGGCATCTGTATTTAATGGTTTGTATTGATGTTATTGTAGGCACTATGGTGTGGCATCTGTATTTAATGGTTTGTGTTGATGTTATTGTAGGCACTATGGTGTGGCATCTGTATTTAATGGTTTGTGTTGATGTTATTGTAGGCACTATGGTGTGGCATCTGTATTTAATGGTTTGTGTTGATGTTATTGTAGGCACTATGGTGTGGCATCTGTATTTAATGGTTTGTGTTGATGTTATTGTATGACCTTTGGTGTGGTATCTGTTTTTAATGGCTTGTATTGATGTTATTGTAGGCATTATGGTATGGCATCTGTATTTAATGGTTTGCGTTGATGTTATTGTAGGCACTATGGTGTGGCATCTGTATTTAATGGTTTGTTTTGATGTTATTGTAGGCACTATGGTGTGGCATCTGTATTTAATGGTTTGCATTGATGTTATTGTAGGCACTATGGTGTGGCATCTGTATTTAATGGTTTGTGTTGATGTTATTGTAGGCACTATGGTGTGACATATGTATTTAATGGTTTGTGTTGATGTTATTGTAGGCACTATGGTGTGACATCTGTATTTAATGGTTTGTGATGTTATTGTAGGCACTATGGTGTGGCATCTGTATTTAATGGTTTGTGTTGATGTTATTGTAGGCACTATGGTGTGGCATCTGTATTTAATGGTTTGTATTGATGTTATTGTAGGCACTATGGTGTGGCATCTGTATTTAGTGGTTTGTGTTGATGTTATTGTAGGCACTATGGTGTGGCATCTGTATTTAATGGTTTGTGTTGATGTTATTGTAGGCACTATGGTGTGGCATCTGTATTTAATGGTTTGTATTGATGTTATTGTAGGCACTATGGTGTGGCATCTGTATTTAATGGTTTGTGTTGATGTTATTGTAGACACTATGGTGTGGCATCTGTATTTAATGGTTTGTGTTGATGTTATTGTAGGCACTATGGTGTGGCATCTGTATTTAATGGTTTGTGTTGATGTTATTGTAGGCACTATGGTGTGGCATCTGTATTTAATGGTTTGTGTTGATGTTATTGTATGACCTTTGGTGTGGTATCTGTTTTTAATGGCTTGTATTGATGTTATTGTAGGCATTATGGTATGGCATCTGTATTTAATGGTTTGCGTTGATGTTATTGTAGGCACTATGGTGTGGCATCTGTATTTAATGGTTTGTTTTGATGTTATTGTAGGCACTATGGTGTGGCATCTATATTTAATGGTTTGCATTGATGTTATTGTAGGCATTATGGTGTGGCATCTGTATTTAATGGTTTGTGTTGATGTTATTGTAGGCACTATGGTGTGACATATGTATTTAATGGTTTGTGTTGATGTTATTGTAGGCACTATAGTGTGACATCTGTATTTAATGGTTTGTGTTGATGTTATTGTAGGCACTATGGTGTGGCATCTGTATTTAATGGTATGCTTTGATGTTATTGTAGGCACTATGGTATGGCATCTGTTTTCAATTAATACATTTCAATTGTCTCCCCAAAATATTAGATAGTCCTTTATCTCGGAAAACTGGCATTGTTTAAAACAGTTACATTCATCATGTTAAATGAAATTTTGTGAAGCAGTTTGGGTTAAATGAGTTTTTAAGTATGAATGTTTTAATCTGTAAAGACCTTGGTTATCCCATAAGAACAAAACAATTGGATAAGCACATGAACATACCTCAGCCCAGTAGATTATCACACAAAGCATACATCCAGATGGCTAGAGTTAAAGTGGTACAATTTCTTTGTAATAAATTTTAATATTTTACCGACCCCACTTCCTCCAAAAGATACTCTGCATTATTTACTAAAACAATTCACCTGTCTGATAAGGTCATATAAGGGACTTCTCAAGTTATACATGGAAAACAACCTCTATTTTTACAATTGGTTGGTTTTTCATGGTGTTTACATGACTTATTTGGTTATATCATGCCAAGAAAATGGGAGCTGCATGCCATTTTCAAAGACAGCTGAAACTGGCATGCCTGGTCAGATATCAACAAATGGACTGATACACAGACTAATATGAACATTACATAATAAGCTCTGTCATGTATAAACTCTAACCACCCTAGGATGCCAAAATATATCATGCACATATATATATATCTTACCAAGGGAACACCAAGTCGGCCAATGTTAATCCATTCCAGCGGGAATGGTTGAAAAACCAATATTTCCCACCTTTATAGTTAACAAATATCATCACAATGATGCTTATTCTGAAATATCGTATTCAAAGGAAAATGTAATTGTTCAGTGCAACAATTAATTATGAGACAAAAATTACCCAATTTTATTACCATGCTACAAGACAGATCCTGATGCTATAAAACTTACAGATATAACTATGAGAATTACAAGTTTGCCCTGACATAACTGAATCCTGACTATTTTTCAACTGACAACTCACGTGGGAATATACCATTACCAGTTCACCCATATTTTAAGTTTATTACATGCATAGGATTATAACTTATAAAATCTTGACCTTGGGATCTAAGTTTAATATTTCTTTTCAACAAAATTCACAACTGGAACACACAAAACTATGACTAATTTACATTATAAAAATAATTTGATGACATTGCCTGGCTCAACCACAGTTAAATCACATGTATCCTAAAACATTATTATAATTTCAGATACTTATGACATTTCAGTTCTTTGTATGCAAACACTAATTCTTTTAAAATTTACAACTATTATGAGGTCTCAAGACTGGAACATTTGTTAAGAACCATGATTTTCATGAGACTGCCAAATAAGGATTTCATTAAACAGTTTGTCCCATCTGCAAACTGTGTGATGATTACTTCTTAATCCATTATTACCAATCAGTCAGGAATCCTTGCATATCTAATACAAACCTGAAGTATACTGTTGCTATTCTATGGTTTCAAAATATGTAACAGAAAAGAGTGAAAACCAACAAATTTTGTAAAATTGTACAGAGTGAAAATTTAAAATGAACTTACAGTATTGTGAATTAAATTCCAAATTAGGCGTAAAATTTTTATGCCAGTCCAAATGTATAAAGTTCCAACTGAATTCCAGTGGTATTCCAAAGAAGTTACAATAGTAAATATGTTAATGTGCCTGTCATCTCAAATGGTAATGTGTCAATGGCCTTGAGTGTAATGATGTACTAAAAGTCTTATGATGTATAACAATAATATAGCCCAAAAATGTCCTTGTCTGAATTCACTTTAATTCCAAATTGATGTTTCTAAGAATATTATTGATGAGCACTATATAATTCTAGTGAATAATTTGAAAAATAATTCTGCCCAATGAAAAACTGAAAATAACATTAAGACTGTCTCTGCTTCAAGATGTTGAGGCAAAATGAATAATTTCTCAAGTAAACAACAATATATAAAAAGCTAAGACACAAAAACAGAACCTGGATGAGGGTCAACAGTTCATTTCTAGAACATTCTAACTCCTCAAAATAATAATGTTTGTTACTAAAATTATAATAAATAACATTGCAAAAATGAGGTCCATGTGAAATTATAATGTCCTTGAATCAGAATGAGATAAACATATTTATTTTTATTGAATATGATTTTAATATTGAATATATTCTCAAAGAGAAATATATTATGTTGTATACAAAATCAAAGTCTCTAGTCATGTAGACAGTGAACATTACTTTTAAACAAGGTCAAGTACAAAATATAAATACATATAACAAATAATCATTAAGAAAAGCCAACAAATAAGACTAATTAAATATATATATAACAATACAGTTCTATTCTAACATAGTTTGGGTTAAATACAACAACTAATTTAGAAATTAATTGACTTGAAATCTTCAACATAAAAATCTTAAAAATGACCACAATAAAGTATTTGGCAAGTAATATATTTTGTTTAAGATAAATCTCAACGTGCCATGCACAATATTTTTCCAGCCATGAGATATGTGGGAATTTTGACAAGTTGTGAATCCTTAAAAACATGTATCATTGATTCTTGTGAAAAAGACTTACCCTCTAAACGTGTCCAGTGACTTTAGTCTCTCCTTTTTTGGGGCCTGTTCAATCTCCTCATGGCTGGTGTTGGTGGGGGTACCCAGGTCCTGTTCAGTATAAGGGTTCTGCTGAAATATTGTCTGCTTAGTACATATGTACTTCAGTAATTAAATTAAATATGTACAAGGGGACAGCACTCTACTTGGTGGTGTAAATCTGAATTTTCCACCTTCAGTAGGAGTGAATGTTTTATAGATGCATTCTTCTTCACTCACCTTAGATTGGGTCAAATTGTCCATGTTTCACATTTAAGTTTCACAAAGTCAGTGAAGCATTAAGATAAAATACAGTGACATACATTTGCTGTGACAGCAATGCAGGTCACATTTAACTGATTCTCTTCACAAGTGTCCCACTTCTATCAAGATAAAAGCCCAAGAAACGAAGTGTTTGGTGTTTTTTGACACAGCAATATGAGATGTAGGTTATTTAGTGAGAAACTAATTGGTGCAATTGCTATGCCCAAGGGCACAACTAATATCCCACCCAGGCTGATCTGATTAGAGGACTGGAATCCAAGTATATTTGTTAGGCAATGTCCTTAGACAAGAAATACATCAAAATAAAATAACCTGTACAGAGAGTGTGTGTGTGTGTGTGTGTATATATATATATATATATATATATATATATATATATATATATATATATATATATATATATTTGTGTGTGTGTATGTGTATGTGTGTATATAAGTTTCATTCCACTCTATGTATGGTAAAGCAAGACCACAGTCACAGAATGAACTATTAGACTGGTTAATCAAAGCTCTGTCATAAAAAAATGGTATTAAGATACAAATGTTTCACAGAACACTGTCTCTTACCTGATTATATGTTTTAATATACTTCATATTACCATCTATACTGGCCTTATAAGTTGATTCAAACAACAAAGATCCAGATCTGTCACAGCATAACAGACTATTCTTCTGATTATTGCACAGACCCAGATCAGGTGGTGCATTATGTAATGGCAGATCTGGGTCTATGCAGCTTGCTGTTGGACTTGACTTATAAGCAAGTACAGATGGTATCTAGGATGTACAAACTTTCATGCAAAACTTTAATGTTAACAAAAATGCCATCACTATGCAGATACCTCCTAAAAAGTAATGCTTATGTCTCACAATGCTCACACATCTTGCAGCCAAACATATATGTATAAATAATTAAAAAATATCAACCACTACCCAACAATACTAAAATCAAATTAGGCTCTTTATTCAAAACTTAAGTGAAGACTTAAATAGTTGATATTTGACAATAAACGGAAAACCTGAGTAAGGAACATGATACTATATAACAATGATCCTTTTGAAAATTTAAATAAGCTGATGCAACATTATGAATTATAAAATGTTTCATATTTGTACTAGCTTACTGGCTAATACTAATGAACATATTGGTCTATCATCACAATGTGACATTAAGTAGTCAACAATGCTAAATGAAGAATCAATCTCATTCCAACACCATTATACAAATATTCTATCTAAAATCAAAAATGAATATTATCTACCAAACATTTAAATTACGTTCTATATGATGTTTATGAGAAGTTGTAAATTAAAGCTTAATTTTGAAAATAAAGATTTTAAGATTCATTATTCTTTGTTCTAGTATATCTGAAAAATATATCAAATTTAACAAAACATTTAATCAAGAAAATCAATATCTTTTTAAAAGAATGATAAACAAATGGTCTTTAATTCTCAATACTCATTAAAATGTCAATGCAAATTTCATATATGAATAAACTGAAGTAAAAATTTGTTATGAAGCATTTCATGGAAAAAGTTATTACTGTATGTACTCACTTTTACGTCAGGTAGCAAATAACAATGGGTGATTTACCATTGCATAATGTGCCAGCAGATCAGAGTCTTTATTGTTTTTTCTACTGATTACTCCTAATATACTGCAAAGACCCAAATCTGCTGCCACATTATGTGATGGCATATGTGGGTCACTGCAGTTTGCAGTTGGAGATGATTTATAAATGAGTATATATGGTAATACATCATGTAAGCAATTAACTTCAGGGTGCAACACTATTCTGGTGGAGTTCAGTTATCATGGGGTACCAATTTTCATGAATTTTGTAGTTGCTGCAAGTCTTAAATTTAAAAAAGACAATACCTTATTATTATCTTGTATAAAAAAAAATTGGACTTTCTTCCCAATTTCAGTATCATCAAGTAACCATTTTCTAAAACACAAAACCAAAAAACAATGTTTTTTTACAGACAGCCATAAATGAAATTATACAAAGACTTAGTAAATGCACAAAATTTGGCCCCTAATAGGGCCATCTAGGGTCTTTTCGGCTCTCTTTACTTTAGCTGTAATTATATTGGGTAATCTGGCAGCTCTAGACAAATAAGACAACAGGGGTATGCAACACTTGCAGCAAGAGCACTCTTGTGTATAGGCACACACATTTTGCTGTCACTGAAAATTTTATTTTTTTCTAAAATGTTATAATTTTCAAATATTATTCATTGATATGGACTTTTTTTTACCTTCATTCAACTTAGAAATCATTCTTCTTGTTTTAAGTATCATGTCACATCTTTTCCATCACAGCATCCCATCTTAGAATCTTTAAAATGTTTACTTAAAAATTTGTATGTTTCATTTGACAAGTCTGGCTCTATGATTCCAACCAAATGTTGGCACCTTTGAACTTTTTTTTTATCATGGGTTATTCCTTTTGTATGATTTAGCTGTTGATCATAAATACTCCATTAATGTTAATTTGGGTTTTGATCCCACATGCTTGCAGATCTTTTGGCTGGAATTGGTACAAGGTACTGAGACAGTACCCACAAAAGATCTAGGTCAAAGAAACAATGTTATTATTTAAATCCATCAGAATATGTGGAGTACTTCTAGAGTTATGCTGACTGACTAATTTGGGTCTCAATCCCACATGCTTGCAGATTTAGTTGGGTTTGGAAAGGGAAAAGGTTCATACCTTAATGTTAGAATTAGGGTTCATTGGTGATCTTTAATTCATTAAAATTGGCCTATGATCTTTCCTCTGATCCTTTTATTCTTAACAGTGGTGTCAATGATCTCTCCCATATCTGTTAACTCTTAACATCAGGAACCTATAATCTTTGCAAAGCCTCTACTTATCCCTGCATGATTTGGCCAGCTCCTGACTATTGACAAAATAAATCAGTTTAATTGAAATTTTATCAAGCCAAAATGCTTGATCTTTTAATGATGGGCCTTCTCATCCTGCAGTATGTTTGCATTAGCCTATATTAACTTTCTGAAAATACTGAGATTTTGCATATGAGTTGCTATGAACATTGGTTCCTTTTAATGGGGTTCATTGCAGACAGCATGACTATACAAGGGGATTTACTGAAAGGAGAGACCTTTGACAGCACTGCCTCACCCTAAGGACCTCATTACATGGTGTCTATTCTAAGGTGGGTATGGTCATGGATCCCTTTTCATTAATTGGTAGCCAAATGATAAGCATCATTATTTCATTATAAAGAAGTCTGGTTAGAGGGCAGTATATTCTATTGCTCCATTTGGCAGCTTTATAATGGAGTACTGAAAAACAGGATATTTAGGATATATACCTCAAATGAAGCATATCACTCAATCAGCCATCTCACCTTGTAAATGGAGGTAATCCCATTACACTTTATCATTAACCTTCTGATCTTGCAGTGCAAGTACTTGCCCTTGTCCAATAAACTAACCCTTAATGGAAGACCTGAATTTATATTTTCAGGCTGCAGAATGCACCCATTTTTGATCTTGTATCTATCCATTGGTAATTATGTTGCAGGTGTTAGTAATTATATTTTAGTTGTTCTGTACCAATGCAGTCCCCATTTGCTTGTTTTTAAGTATCAAAAGCTTATATAGTACTTGAATGTGTTAGAGATGGCTTACATGTCCTTTAAAGAATGAATATATTGCTGGAAGTCAAACATACCCATAGGCCACAGACAAATATTAATGCTGGAAGGCATTACACAGGCAGAGTGGTAATCCAGATGGACATTCAACTCATCTATTACTGATCTGACTGGCCCTAACTTCTTCGTCATTTTCAAGTATATAAATTTTTTTAATATATACTTAGCATTAATTTTAATTCAAACTTATGTAATCATAAAAATATTTTGATTTTGTATGTTGTAATATGCTAATAAGTATGTATGGTTATCTGTTTTGGCAATAGGTAAATTAATTCTGTTGCAGTTTGAATCCTACAATACGGTTTACTTGTCTATGAACATTTATTTTCCCCAAATACAGAACCATGTCTTCCTATGTGCTGATACACACTAACTCTTAGGCCAATACATTTGTCAGCCTTCTTGGTCTTCCTAACTACAGACATCTCTTTTGGTAATGGCTAATCATTTTAAACCAAGAGCAATTATTTGAAATTTTTGATATGGTTTTTATGAATTTCTCTGACACTGATAGTTAACATTCATTTATTCATTTATAATATACTTTGTACAGCTGCAATAAACAGGTAATGTCTTGCCATACTAAGGGTGTAGGTTTTATTGGGATGATGTCTTACTGGCCTATTGTGGTGATGTCATAATGGCCTAAGGTGTAGTTTTTATTAGTTTGATGTCTTACTGTCCTACTGGGGTGATATCTTGCTGGACTAAGTGTATAGCATTTTATGAGGTAGTCTCTTACTGGATAAAGCATGTAAATTTTATTGGAAAGATGTCTTACTGATCTAAGGGTGTAGCTTGGAATAGGGTGATGCCTTGGCTGGCTTATGTGTATAGCTTTTAAAGGGGGTTATCTGAAATTATTAAATTCAAAGTACTGTGAATAAAATTCTTTAAATTGATAACTTGTTGTGTACTTTCAAAACAATGACATATCTGCCGGAACTTAAATTTGTGGACAAAGGAAAGATTCAGTTTGTATATAGAGAAGATGACTGCTCATTGACTTTTTAAATTCATAGTCTTTAACAACACTTTAAATTCATGTTGTCACAACTACAAAGTACAAACAAATTGGAACCACATGAAAAATGCATGAAACTGGTATGAGAACTGGACCCCCCCAAAAAATGCATAAAAATCTATATCCCATGAAAAATGCATGGAAACTGGTACCCCATTCGAAAACAGCATATAAACTCAAGCATATTTGTGTGAAATTGGTAGATGTATATGTATCTTGAGCTATTCACAATTGTTGCATCACAAAATGCCGACTCAGTAAAAATTTGCTGCACAGGTCTATTAGTGAGAAGAACTTGTATTGGGAAACCAAAACCCAAGATGGAATAAACAAGATATACAGGTCAATGAAACAACATTCACATCAAACTGAATGGTTCTTAAGCTAGCCTGAGCAACACATTTTGTGAAGCTGACTGAGAAGGGTCAGAATTCCTTCTAAAATTTATGTCAATGAGACATCTAGGTCAAAGAAGCAATGTTACTATTAAAATCTTTCAGAATGTGTGGAACGCTTCTATAGTTATGCTGATTAAAAGCAACATTCCAAATGTCCAGAACCACTCAAGTGCCCTAATCGTTAGAGCATTTGTCTCAGATGTGAGAGGTCATGGGTTCAAACTTTGGCAAAGTCATACCAATGACTTTAAAAAATGATACTAACAGCTGCCTTGCTTGACACTCAGCATGAAGAGGTTAGTGTTAGGACCAGTTGGCCTGGTGTCAGGATAATGTGACTGGGTGGGACATCATGCCACATGTCTGCGGCATGATGCCCTGGTGCTAGACATCACTATAAACTGTCACACTGCAGACATTGTAGCGATATGACTGAAAAATTGGTAAAGCTATGTTAAAAATTTAAATCACACATCTTTCCCAAATTCCCATGTGAAGACAATATCATGCTTTACCTCTGTCTAAAATAGAGCAGACAAAATTAAACACATAAAACACACAAGTCTTTATGAGACTGTTCATACCATATTGAATCAGAATATGCCAAATGCTTACTGAGCTAGGCTGATTACAAGCAAGACAATACAAATTTAAAATTAGTTGTCAAGGGACATAACTCAAACCAAAATGACACCGAGTAAATTCAACCCACAAAAGACACATCTAGCTTTATGAGACAGTGTTTGTATTGAATTACATACTATATTAAAAAGTTTAGGTCCCCAGGTGGCAGAGTGGTCTAAAGCACTTGCCTTTACTAATCACTGCCATCTCATCTTTAATGGTATGGGTTTGAGTCTTGGGCTCAGCCAATGAGGGTATGTGAGAAAGTTTGTCAATACCTTTTTTTGGGTTGGTGGTTCTTACCATGGTACTTCTCCTTCACCAGTTATAATTGGCTGCCATGTATTGCCTATAGTGTGCTGAAAATGACCTCAAACCCACAACAACAATATTAAATGGTTCTTGATCTATGCTGGTCATATTCCCTGAAAAGGTGTTAAGTTAATTGTCAAGGGCTACAACACCATCCAAATATGACATGAGCAAGCCCAACTCATAAATGGCACATCACGGTTTCTGGGATAAGGTTCATATTAAAATGCTTCAGAATATTTTTAATGGTTCCCGAGTTGTAGCAATTACAAATGGTCCATATGAAACGGTGAAGGTAATTGTCAATTCCAAAAATCTATCTAAAATGAAGCTGAGAGGAAATTTACAAAAAGCAAAAAAAATACAAACTGAGACAATGTATACAACAACCTACATCTGAATATTCTGAATGGTTCCTATACTGGTAACAAGTAATTGCTGCATGGGAAATGCAAAATATTTGAAATTTGACTATATCTCAATTAAGACTGGACCTAGCTCTATTAAGAGTAGATCTGAATTGACTAAATCTTTTAAAAGGCATACCAGTGTGCCATAGGCAATTTATCATCAAGCAAATGGCATCTAATTATGTGCATGGCTTGCATGGTAGATGCAAGAAATGTGAATAGATGGACATACATGAATGAACAGATAGAAGACATGGAAGGACTCCCACATAGCATACTTAAATTGAAGCAGTTGCATCCGCAATAATGGTATACATTGTGTAGGCAAAGCATATATGAGAAAAAAAGTTTGAATTGCTATAGGTATTAGGCAAATGTTACATGACTGAAATGGGCAGAAAGGACAAACAAAAGATGATCCAAAACATAACAGGAACAATTTCATCTGCATATTAATACAACCAATGGACATTTCAAAGGATAAAATCTGAATATATTAAATCTACATTTTCCATCACCATACACTTTACATAATAAAGCAAATAATTATTTACATGATGGACAAGAACACCAAAACCACTGGGTACCTGGATTGCTGTTTCCAAATATGAGTAGCCCTAGGTTTTTGTGTTTGGGATGATAAAAAGAGAACAAGAACCTCCATTATATGTGCTAATTCAAATAGAACTGTAACATCCAACACTACTTTATATTGATATGGACTCTAAAGTCTGGATCAATATTCAGGTTTACTAGATAATGATAAATGTTGAATCCCAATTCAGATTTGGACTTGGCTCTTCAGATCAGCAATTAAATCTTAACTAAGCTTGAAATATAAAACACAAAAAACATGTTTACAAATCAACTATCATTCAGATGATTATGTGCCATTTTGGCTATACACAGGAAGGAACTTGTAACACTGAACTTTTTATAATATGCTTTGACAGTAATGATAAGGCAAACTATCTACTATCTATCTAACCCTCACACACACACACACACACACACACACACACACACACACACACACACACACACACACACACACAATAATTGTAACATTTTGCCATAAGAGAAAAATTCTAATCAACATATTTTTGGTATAAGTGACAGGAAGAATGAACTCTGTCATACCACAAATAATATCAATGCTACTGATCCTATATCTGAACTGTCAGGTAAACTGTAAACCTTCAGTCATATCACTGCAATGCCTGCAGTGTGGCAGTGTATAGTCATTTCTAGCACTGGCACATCAATCCACAAACAGGTAGCATGATGTCCCACCCAGTTACATTATCCTGACATCAGGCTGACCAGTCTTAGCACTAACCTCTTAATGCTGAGTGCCATGCAAGGCAGCTGCTAGTACCATTTTTAAAAGTTTTTGGAATGACTTTGCCAGGATTTCCTGTATCTGAGGTAATTGCTCTAACCACATATGCCACCATAGCAATGTGATTTTTTTCTAAATCATCAAGGCAATAAAGTATACAACAAAAATTGTAATTTGATTCTTAACTTGCCATATTTCTTTAACTAATGCAGGCCATAAAAAACAACTGTAGCATGCTCTACAAAGAGTGCTCATTTTTCCAACTCACCAACAATAAAGAATAATATAAAATCATAGGAATTCAGTGTGGTAAAATGAAAGATGCTACTATCATATGATGGCGTGTTGACAAAAGACGAACATTAGTGAGTCTTGTTTCTTTAAGGGTGCACCGCAAGAAGCTGCTAGTATGTACTGTGATCAAATAATCAGTAGCCACAAATGTGGGTTTGTGGGGTCTCATACCTATTATAATCAAGCAATACTTCATTATGGAATTATTGATAATTCTGGCAGCCTGCTATAGGCACACTGAGGGACAATTTTATGTTCAAATATTTGTCACTGAAAAATTTATAATATTCCAAACTAATATAAACATGATAATTTTTTAGCAATACTTTCTGTTTGCCCAACCAGGTTTTCACATTGGCAAATACATTGCCGGTATTAATTTTATGCTGCTCTGGGCTCCCAGGCAATGTATTTTTCCTGTCCTGTACTTAGTGTGAAACTGACACAACCAAATAAGTTTATTCACACTTAAAGTTCACCATTGCAGCATATCATGCTAAATCATTGTTGTAATGTGTGTTGTTGTTGTTGTTAAAGGGTTTAAAGCCATTAATCAGCACAAAATAGGCTACACATGGCAGCCAGTATAAATGGTGGAGGAAGAACCCAGAAAAACCTGGAAAGAAGCGTCACGAGAAGCTACAGGCAAACTTTCTCACATACCCACACTGGTTGAGCCTGAGACTCAAACCCATGGAGACAGAGGTGAGATGACAGTGATCCATAATGGTAAGCACTTTAAACCACTTGGGGTCCCTTGTACTGTGCGATAGAAAATACAATGTACACAGTGACTGTTGATAACATACAATATAGAACTGATCTGGAACCTTGCCAGCATATATAAATGTCAAATATATGAAAAAAATGTCACCAAATTTATATTCTTGTGAAGCAGGCATATTTCTACCTATAAGAGACCCAATAAATTAAATTACATCAAAATATGTGAAATAGTAGCTAAACCATGAAGAAATATGGCTGGATTTTCTGACAGACAGACAGACAAAGTGATAATATGACTACTATAGTGTCCCTTCATTCAGACCTGATTTACATTAACTTTACATACAACTGCTTGTTCTAAATATTCTATGTGACTCGCACACAACCACAACCAAGCTCTCTAGTCCTTACTATGTTCTTTCTACTATGTTCCTGTAGGTCCCTGCCTTTCCCTTTTCTCAGTCGGAGGTTGTAGGGGTTTACCCTGTCTCTCTTTGACACAACTGTACCCTCCATTGATGGGCTTTCTTGATTCTTGGAGTCCTCATGAAACATTGATTTAAGAAATACAACTAGTGTGTGTTGAAAAATCTTGGCCGTCAGTGATGGCATTAAGCCACCTATCCATATTTCACACTTTTTTTCATTATCAAGCTCAGCAAGTACTTCAAATGCATCTATAATTGCCAGTTTTTAGTTTGAATGGACACACATTTTTATCCTGTTGGTCTGTCAGTTATGAATTTCAATGTTAGTTTTCTTGGAAAAGAACTAAGGCACCAAACGACTGACAATATTGCTGGTATTATCTCACTTTAGGAAGCTAACATATCTGTTCCTGCCAAATCAGGACCATTAAAATGTAACTTGACTTCAACAATGCTGAAATAAATCTTAAGATTTTAAAACTGCAAACACCCATGGACAGATAAAACCAAGAAGATGATGCAACCATAGGCCTCCTGGTATAAAATTCCATTAAGTTTGTGTCTGAATTCTGTCACTTTCCATTAGGGACCAAATTGTAGCTTTGAAGTAGGGGGAAAAGCTTACTTTAATTATGCATACTTAACTTTACTGCTAAGCTTACTCTTTCCACAATAGAAAAGCCATGTTCATGCTAGATGCACCATCCCACTTTTCAAGAAATTTTTAAAATACGTTCACTGACCCAGTCTGACTTGGAATAATTGGCCCATGAATAATGTAATGTCATTCTTTTCTATGACCATGACTAATTAAGGACATCAGGAAGGGTGGGAGGTTGGTTGTTAGCTGTTTGCTATGGGTTTAGTGCCACTTTTCAGCACACAAAGGCTATAAATGGTGGAGTAAGAATACTGGAAGACCATCAACTTTCGAAGCTAAAATGGGCAAGCTTACTCACATACCTACATCAGCCAAGCTCAAGACCTGAACACATCCCTAGGTGAGATGTCACAGATCCATAAAGGTAATTGCCTTAGACCACTCGGCCACCCAGGGTGGGTCGGATAGCATCAAATAGTGACAGATAAAATTTTTTTACACACACTCCCCCCAAAAAACATTTCAATGTCACCTGTCAGTATTGTTAAGCTGAATTTGTCAGTAAGGAGAAAGACTGATGGAAGGGAGTAGAAAGTAAAAAACATTTTAGTCCAGCCACTCAAGTGCTACTATTTGTGCAATAACAACTGGACCAAGAGAAAAAAAATACCCTGGCACTGGTTTAACAAGTGATGAAGGTAAAGTGTGAAGGTTGTGTGTGATCACCAAAACATAGCTTTCATAAAATCTACTAAAAACAGGTGACAGAGATAGGCCAAAAACCTAGTGATAGCACTTACTTCATGGCCATTTATTATAATGAATGAAAGTGTGTGACTGTTAAGCTGTGCTGATGGTTTGAGTGAATTACATCAACAGATGGTGGAAAGTGAAAATTATCAGCTCAGTCCCTAAAAGGGGACAAAAACCTTCTCCAACCTTTTTTCTATCGCCACAATTGCTAAACAAAATTTCAGTGCCATAACTGGGCAAAAGAAGTCTATCTTGATCATCCACAGCACAGATGCAACTGAGACTGTGAAAACTGTAGATGGTTCACAGGTGGAAGCTGGATTTTTGCAAGGACACCACTTTTAAACCACCATAAAAACTGAATCATAAATCCCACTGAACTATAACATCTACCCTCTATTTAAAAAACACTGTTTGCTTTTTCTTTGACATGACACTACAGCTAGACAAAAGATGGCTTAAAGCATACAATTTTCAAATAAAGCCTCATTCAATGGCTAATAAGTATTTTTCATCAACACCCATAAAGCACATCAGATTCAATTTTGGCACTAATGAGCATGAAAAAAAGTCTCCAAAACTCAAAGTACTTAAAAAGGTTTACTAAAGAAGGATCTGAGCTCATTGACTGACCTTTGGAACCTTGATTGTCAAGACAAAACAAGATCTCACCCTCAAAAACAAAGAGAGAAGAAATTCTGCTAATACAGCAGGAGAGGAAAAGCTATGATAATTGTGTTTCCAATTGCAATATATTCCACTCTTTGCATCATAGGACTTATACGCAAAATGTCTCTGGGCCTGCAGTTGGCAACCAAGCTCAAAAGCTCTGCATGGCATATAGATTATTTGAGATACGCTAAGTGTAAAGGTGGAAAATCTGAAGATTGGTGTTAACAGAGTAACTTTGTGCTGCTACAAACAATTTTTCCACTGAGGCAATACCATGGATTGGATGATCAAAAGGTAAATGAGATTGCTGAACCAAGATCTTTAATGTCACAGAGGTGATGTCAATACCATCTTAGGCTGAAGGAATCCACTGGTCAGAAACTGGGCAACTGAACTGGATGAGTTTCACGCAAACAAAGCCCAAGGAGGGATGGAAATTGACAAGTCGGGAAGTCTGATAGTGTTCCAAATTGATGCTGCAATTTCCATTTTGAAGGTTTCCTCTAAGAAATTTGTTTAGAGGGAAAGCTCTAATATCACCCTCAGTTTCCTCCCATTTTGGGAACCATGACCAACTGAAAGACGAATGCTGGTAACTATTTTTGAACCCTTTCTACTGCATCCTTCTGAAGAATGATTTGTATCTATACTTGAACTTGGTATGTCTGACAGATGGAAGAGGATGGGGGGTGTCCTTGATACATGAGGAAGTTCTGTGAATCACAGGCATAAACCCTCCTTTATTATAGAAAATGAACCAATCATCAATGAAGTTTGCCCAGGCCTCTGTAGATAGCCAATTAAGCACAAACTTGATTTAATGTGCGGTGCATTATAGGTAAGGTAGGGTGTCCCTAGGGATGTCTTACCACCCAGCAGATTTCTTGGGAAGGAGGAGGAGACAGTACTCTCCATTGCCTTGTCCTTGCCGCTTCAGCTTCTCTGTCTCAATTATAACTGATGTGTAGTGGGATTACAGGAGTGTTGGCTACAATGCTGTTGTGGCTACATACCTTTCTCTGAAAACTACAATGTCCCATCATTTGATAAGGCTATGTTGTTGTTGTTATTGTTGTTGCTGTTGTGGGGCTTAACGCCATTTTTCAGCACATGATAAGCTACACATGGCAGCCAGTATTAATGGTGGAGGAAGAAACCGGGAAATCCCCGGAAAGAACCACTGACCCATGAGAAGCTACTGGTAAGCTTTTTCACATATCCATATTTTACATTTGTTAATTTTGTTAATTTTCCAGTTTTGGCCTAAACTGGTTGTCCTTAAAATTCTGAAATGCATTGGCATAAGTGAGACTGCTGAATAAAGTCTTATATTCAGGGGTGAAGCCCAAAGAAGTGACCCATATGACAACTGCAGAGGTGAAGGAACTCTGCAACATCAGGGTCATAGGTCATGCATACTTTAATGTCTTGCTACAGCCACTGACCTGATAAAGATTCAGAAGACTGAAAGAAGTCACTGAGAATAAATCTGCATGTGATTCTACAGTTACCAGGGACTTGATCATTAATTCTAAAACCTCTAATAATATATCAGAAAGGCAATGAAAAAAATGCTGGAGGCTGATAAAGTACTAAATATCTCAGAGCCAAAAGGGAGACTAGCCACTCATTATTTTGTATTACAAATTCTCGTTCTTTTAAATTCTGTACACAATTTCTCTAATCATGGATGTAAGAAAAAAAATGTACAGGTCTGTTCAAGGAACTACCCCCTGAAAGTCTAAGTCTAGAAAGAGCCTTTGTGTCACTTGAGCATGACAGCTTTGGGAACACTAGAGGGGGAAGGAAACTGTATTATACATTGTCAATTAATCGTGTCTCCTCCTTCAACCATGTAACATTCTGGGTGGGAGGAATCTGGAGAGTGTGCAGGGAAAATTTTCTTGCTCCCCCTTTTACATTAAATATGAAGAAAAATAGGAATCAAGAGAAAATTTCTTGGGTGTGTGTGTATGCATGTATGTATATATATATATATATATATATATATATATATAGAATACAAATCATATGGCGAATAACAACCCTTTCAAGCAAACTGGATCCACCAAGGGATCACGTGTGTCAGGGATTAATTAAAATAGATGCAATAAACTGACCATGAACAGTACGAAACTAGTAACTAACTAGCCTAAGCGCTTTGAACTCTTAATGAGTCTTTTTCAAAGGCAAATACAAAACATATATACGACAAACAAATAAACACAAAAATGTTGTGTTTGTAAACCTCTACATGGCTGTCTTCACATGTGCTAAAACTATAAATACAACCAGCTTGTATAGACAGACTAGTTGCGGAAACTGAAAATGTATAATTCCCTAAAAGTCTACAAGCCAAAGCGACATCTACATTTACTTTTTGTACATATGTAACGCAGATTATATCCCGGATATTTGATTCTATACCGGTTATTTCTAAACCTTCTTATTATCCTTCAATTTTTACTATAAGAATAACCGGTATAAAATCAAATATCTGGGATATAATCTGCGTTACATATGTACAAAAAGTAAAAATAGATGTTGGTTTGGCTTGTAGACTTTTAGGGAATTATACAACGTTTTCAGTTTATTGCATCTATATATATATATATATATATATATATATATATATATATATATATATATATATATATATATGCCACAGCTTCTGTTGCATTCCACCTCTCCCCCTTAAAAGAGCTGGGTCAATAGTATTTTAAAAAGGGCACAATCCTTCTGAAAATATAATACATACAATGACTGGTGAACATTACCATCTACTACAGGGGACCATAGTATGCAATCCACTCAAAACAGAGAATATTTGCAGTCACAAAATTTTGTAATATAGTGCAACTGGCTGTTATGTCAGAGAGGACAATCACTCCTACAAAATTTGTACAAAAAAAAGATTTAAAAATGTTCATCTTAAGATGATGGTAAAAATTTCATTACAATCCATATACATGTTCAAGATAACTTGTACCCACAAAAATTCAGTCCTATACTGCATTTAGGTTTAACACTAAAGGTCAATAACTCTAACCTAAAATTGTGAGATCACTCTGTTGATATGTGCTTTTTAAGATCATGATCATAATATGCACAAAGTTTCATGGCAGTTTACTGAAAACAGTGCAACTAAATGTAGTCAACATCTATCTCTGACAAAAAAAAGGCAATAACTATAGCCATCAAAAGCTGTGGGGCTAGTTGTGTTCACAAGATTCAATCACACACTGCCTTCAGCTCAAGTCCAAATGGTCAATTACACATATATAAACTGTAGCAGCAGAGATTTTAATATGCACATCTTCATGCGATAAGCGTGATCAATGCAATTCATCAAAAACTGAGACGCTAGTTGCATTTATTGGACTGTGATAGCCAGAGGATGGTAAAAAAGACATATGTGATGTTGTGGTGTGATGTTTATAATATTTTTAACATAGCTTTAACAATTTTTCAGTCACATCGCTACAATGTCTGCAGTGTGGCAGTTTATAGTGATGTCTAGCACTGGGGCATGTTGTTGTTGTTGGGTTTAATGCCATTTTTCAGCACAATATAGGCTATACATGGTGACCAGTATTAATGGTGGAGGAAGAACCTTGGAAAACCCTGGGAAGAACCACTGACCCACGAGAAGCAATTGGCAGGCTTTCTCACTTACCCACATTAGCCGAGTCTGGACTCAAACACAGACAGAGGTGAGTTGGCAGTGATCCGTAACAGACAGAGACATATGTGAGGATTCACATCTGTTCAAAAGTGTGTGTGTGTGTGTGTGTGTGCATGTGCATTCGTGCATGTGAACATTTCTGTACGATTTCACAAAGATATAAATATCTGGCAATTCAATATTTCTTTACAGGTAATTAATACAAGAGATCTAAGTGGGTCTGTTATCATTCACCTGCTAAAAAGCCAAATGCAAGAATAGTTGTCCAAGAAATCTGGGTCAGCAGGACACTTTTCCTGAAATGTCTTTGATGCTGCTCATTGCATTCCATAGGGTGGTTTTTTGGAAATTTCTTTGATGCTGCTCATTGCATTCTATAGGGTGCTCTTTTGAAATTTCTTTGATACTACTGATTGCATTTCATAGGGTGGTTTTTCATATTTCATATGAAAACAATGGCTTCAATGTTTCTCTAGTTTTTTTCTGTTTTCATTACATATCCGAAGGCAGATAGGCATCACATTGTCTAATATTGTAAGATCCATACACCAAGATGCTTTGTGTCAAACTTGGTCAAAAGTTATTTCAGCACTGTTTTATGGATAAAAGTTGTATACATGTTTCAGTGCTGGACTGGTATGATTTTGTACAAAATGTGAGGGACGCCAAGTGGTCTTATGCGCTGTTTGTTGCGGATCACTGCCATCTAACATTTGTCTGCGTGAGTTTGAGTCTAGGATTCGGCAAATGTGGATATGTGAGAAAGCTTGCCAGTAGCTTCTAGTATTGGTGGTTTTTTCCAGTGATTTCCCGGTTTCTTCCTCCACCATTAATACTGGCCGCCATTTTTAGCCTATCGTGTGCTGAAAAAATGGTATTAAGCCCCACAACAACAAAATGTGAAATCTCTCTATGCCAGGATGCTCATGCTATCCAGCTGGTCAAGCTCAAGATGAGCAATTTGTGAACAAAAGTCATTTAAATTATTTTTTTAAAATGTATTAACTGTGTCAGATCAGCTTCATTTGTGTTCTTGCCAGGATGTCTTCTATTTTGATTCTATGCTTTAGAGAATTATGTGTTTAAGTAAAGGCGGCCAAATTTGACGATGGGTTATTATCAGCTGTACAGGCCTGAAATTTCTTCATGCCAGGTTGCTTTCTGTCAATCAACAGTTTTGGAAAAGACATTTAAAGTTTTTTACCATTAGTAATGGTGGCCTTATTTAGTATCTGATAAGTATCTGTTGTATAAACTTGGATCTATGCCAGGATGCTTCCTGTCCTATTTGCTAAAATTCAGTGGAGTATTTTACCTTCAGAAGTCCTTTAAAAATGCTTTGCTGCTTTCAGCAATAGCAGCCATACTGGAAGGCACATCATCTTTTGTACAAATGTGAAATCTGTCCAATTTGGTCAAATTCTGTTCAACAGCAATGGAGAAAATGTCATTTAAGATTTTTCTATTTTTTTTTAATGAAGCTTTTATTGTATAGAAGACAAGCATAATTTGTAAACATTTTAAATGTCTTCATGCTATGATGATAGCAGTCAAGTTTGGTCACATTATATTTAAGTTTTGGGAAGAAGTCACTTGTAGTTTTTTCTACTTTTATTAATGGATAATAACTTTTGAATTGCCTTCTTGGCAGAATTATTTCTGTTAAATATGATCCAGTTCTGTTCAGCAGTGTTGAAAACATCGTCATTTAAATTATTTTTTTTTATTAATAGTCATAGTTCTATGTTTAGTATTAGTAGCCATAACTGGATAGGCATCATTTGTACAATCTGAGACATCCACATGCCAAGATGTTTTCCGTCAAGATATTTTCCTATTTTTCAAAGTTTAGAGAAACAGTTGCTTGAAGGTTTTTCTATTTTTAGTAATGGCAGCCTGAATGGATGGCATATCAGCATTATTTGTACAGTTTTGAAAGGTCTGTGTGCCAGGCTGCTGTATTTCAAATATAATCAAATTCTTTTCAGCAGTTTTGGAGAAGTCATTGAAAGGTTTTTCTATTGTAACTAACAATGGCCATATCTGACTGCGAGTTGGCATCATTCACGTATATTTCAAAGCCCTCATCTTCTTTAAAATTTGGTCAAAAATTCTGTTGGACAATTCTTGGAAAATTACTTAAAGGTTTTTCTGTTCTTAGAAGGATTGGCTATATCTGATGGTAGATCAGCATCATTTTGTATAAATCTTTATCCTTCTAGCCAAGATGATTTGCATCAAGTTTGGTTAACGAAAAATGTTAACTATTCTTCCTGTGATACCCTTTCATGTTCATGTCAACAGGGCAGGACCAAATAATTGATTTTCTGGCAGTCTAAAGTATATTGAAAATTTTGCACATCAAGGAAAATGTTGTTTTCTGTTTATAAAAAGTTTGCACAGAATATGAAGGTCAAATGTAGTTTTTATGCATATCTCCACTCAAATCATTGCAGAGAGACTTGTATCTAAACTGACACCTGGATATAAATGTTGGTAAATCATATATAAGTCATTCATATACTTACTGGTCCCAAAGAACTGGAGGATGACAAATATCGGTACCTGAGACGAAACACAACATGGCTCCTGTAACAATGAAACTCAGATAAATATTAAGCATTCATACCACTGTAAGTTCCCAATTACCATATATACTCACTTATAAATTAAGTTAAACTGTAAACAACAAAGATCCTGATCTGCCATAGCAAAATGCACCTGCAGATTAGGACCTCTGTTGTTTGTTCTGCTGATTACTCATAACAAACTGCACAGACCCAGATCTGTCAGTACAATATACGATAGCAGATCTGGATCTGTGCAGTTTGTAATTGTACCTGTAAATTAAATAATCATCATAACCATACTATGAACACCAATGACAACACTACCAAACACACCACACTTCCTGGCTGATATATTTTCTATCATTCAGGTTAAAAGGCAGACTTACTATATTTAAAGCATGTGCAAAATAAGATTTCCAAGAGAGATTAAATTTTCATTTATGAAAATTTATATTGGTTTAGTGGTTAGTGGATTGAATTTGCAACTAGAAAGGTGTGGGGTTAGAATCTTGACAACAGATCAAAACAGGTCAGCTGCTAAGATGTATTACTTTACTTGCCTCAGTCTGATAAGTTCATGATATGATATGAAGTAAAACACATACAAGAGAACCTCTATGTAAAGCCCCCTTTTTATTTTGATATATGTAAATAACGTATTTTAAAAAAAACCTTAAGGTTATTCTGGGGTGATGATGGAGTTATGGATAGACAACTGAACATGCATATGTATGCCAAGATAGTCACTTTGTTGAATGTCCACCTCCTAAGGTCAAACCAAAAAATGTTTCTGTTTGACTGACCATTCCTTTTTCTTATTGCCATTTCCAGCACTTCTCCCCAACAATGGGGAAAAAAATCACATTACATAGATGTTTTTTTTTTATAAAAAAAACCAGACCTACCTAAAATCAGTACAACCAGAAACACAATATTATTTTGTTTGGCCTAAATAGACTTTAACAAAAAACAGACCAAGACATAATACATGACCTGGATGGTTTTACCTTTGTTTGAAGTGTGCAATTGTGTAACTTATCATGAAAGAATAATAATAATACATGATTTGTTGAAGGCAAGTGTCAGCTGGTGCACTATGGTAAATGTCTGTTGTCAGTGCACTATGGACAAATGTCAACTGGTGCACTACTGACATATGTTTGCTGGTGCACTATGGGTAAATGCCTGCTGCTACACAACTGGTAAATATTTGCTGGTGCATTATGGGTAAATGTTTGCTGGTTGACAAATGGCAATTGTTTGCTGGTGCTATATGAGTATGTTTTCCCGTACACTATGGACAAATGTTTGTCAGCGCAATATGGGTCAATGATTGTAAGTGAACAGGAGGTATATATATCAGAACATTAAGAACAAATGTTTATCAGTGCACTATGGGTAAATATTTGTCAGAACACTAAGAACAAATGTTTATCAGTGCACTATGGGTAAATATTTGTCAATGCACTATAGGCAAAAAATGTTTGTCACTGCACTAGCATATTGTGTAAATGTCTTTTGGTGCATTTTAGGTAAATTATAAATTTTTGTCAGTGCTGGTGCACAAAATAAAGACTCTGAACCCCTGGATTATGTTGTACTTTGGAAATTATTTTAAAACAGAAAATCATGCTTGATTTCTACATTCATTAATGCTTGCAATCTTTCACATTTGTTCATTCACATTGATGAATCTTCCTAACTCACACTCATCACCTTATTCCAAATATATCCATCTTCTTGAATGTTATTTACTTAGGAAAGTGTCTATGTATACAAGAAAGTCTGTTATTTAATGCACAGTTTAATTATCCATACTTGTTTAGTTTTCTATCTGTTATATTGTTTACAACTAAAAACATTTGTTTGTTTAATACAGTCTATGCATGCACATGATCATTGTCAACAGGGTCTTGTATTAGCAAATTCAAAGCATGAAACTTCAAACAAAATTTAGAAACTATAACTCTACTTAAAGACAAAATGATAGAACATTCACAATTTTCTTCCTTTCTATGTAATATTTACTTAGGCTTTCTGAGTATGTACTACTTTTACATGACAACATACAAATACATACAGACTCTTCTTAATGTCATCTAGTATTTAAAATATTATGTTTCATATGAAAATGTATGTAGTATTAAATGTTGTCAATAATTACTGCATGACCATGATATAGAAAATATATGTCCCACCGTCTTCAGCAACAGTACTTACCTTGAGAACTGTGTTCCCACTAGCCATATAATTGCCAAACCAGCAAATATGCCTAAAGCAACATAGATTGCTGAAAAAGCAAAAGAGCAAAAACATAATACCATATCTACTAGTTTAAAAGTCTCATCCAACTGCACAGACACAGATCTGCCATTGCATAAAGTGTTGGCACATCTGGGTGTGTTTATGTGCAATAAGAAGAATAAATGACACATACCATGAACTCATGGCACATTATCTGATAGAAGACCTGGATCCATGTTGTTTCTAATTGAACCTCACTTGTATGCGAGAATAAATGGAACTTTGTAACTAATGTAATAATGAACAGACAATTATCTTTGAGACTGCAATATTAAACTATTTATCAAGCTTGCGCTTGCCAAAAAAGGTCTATATTATCAAGTGTGACAGTATATGATACAAAAACAAAACAAATATGCCTCATAACAGAAAGACAAATTTAACCCAAGGGAGACAATCTTGTTATGATTAAAGAAGGAATCTGCAAAACGACAATCTGTAATATCGAGATAACAAGTGCTTAAAATATGTACACAAGGGCCCTCTATATACATGAATATGTGACAAAAATAAAGGCATATACATGTATATTTGCAAAATATAACATAAGCAACCAACATAAAACATACTTCTCTAGTGACTGTTTCAATGTTATTTAGGTCATAGATAGGCAACATGTACAACTGGACATTGGTCATATATCTCAAACATCAATCTATTTGAGATGTATATCTATTACTTTTTTACATAAACATCTTAACAAAGTAAAATTCATAGTTTTTGTATTGTTTAATTGTTATTGTATTGCTGACGATGTTTTTAAAGGAATATTATGGGCAGCTCATATATTTTTTTTATTCATGCCAAAATGCTGAAACATTAGCTTTCTTCTGATGCTTAAACATCACAGGCTAAATAATACCAGGCTCAGTAATGCAGCTAAGTCCAACTCGGGAATTGAGTGAATGTAGTTTTATAAGTCCGTCAGCAGCTTCAAAAACCAAGCAACAGGAAAAATTAAGTCTGAGCTTCCTTGCAGGTTGAGCATGGCTGTTATGTCATTGCCACTTCTAATACTTATACCTAGAGTGTATTCTCCATTCTTAACAAAATGTAAAGTGATTCAAGGGAAATCTGGACAAAAAAAAAACTGAAGAGAACAAACATAATATGCCAAAATTTTCAGTCAACTTTAAACATGTAAAATTTATGTTTTGAAAAATAATCTGCTGGTTTAAAAGACAATCTACTGTAAAGATGATATATTATTCCATGAGCAGTTAGTGTGAAACTTTGCAATCAGAACAACAACAATACCATGAAGAGCATGTTATGTATGTGCCCCATGTATGTAGATAACTCAAATATTTGTGCAGAAATCATTTTTCTTCTTCAGTCGGTGACCTTGACCATCGCTCTTTCAACCCCAAAAATATGTAGGCTTCTTCCTTACCAAATATGCAAGCTTTCTATAGAGATTTGGCTGGCTAGGTCTGGATGAAGAAATAATAATTGTTGTGCAAGAACTATCTTTCTTCTTTCAGTCAATGACCTTTGATCTTTTGACACCAAATTCAACTGCTTTTTCTTCCTTACCTCTGGTAGAAGTCATTCAAAAGGTTGATAAAGAATTCAAGTTACTTTGTGAAAATAATTTTTTTTCCGTGAAAGTGACCTGGATCTTTGTTCTTCTGACCCTGAAATCAACAGTTTAGTAACTGTAGATGATTGACAATTCAACAGGCAGATTATAAACATCTCTCTCTCTCTCTCTCTCTCTCTCTCTCTCTCTCTCTCTCTCTGAGTGTACAAGTGACAAAAATACAAACTATCTCCTTTTGCTACTGGAGACTGGCAAATATACATGTAATCACAACCACTTGAATGCATCTTCCTTTATGCTAAATTAAAAGTTTCAAGCCCTAGAAATTGTTAAGTGTACATAGATAATTTTATAATAAAGGACAAGATATTAGAACATAAGAATAATCAACATTTGAGAAATAATTAGCTATTTATGATTGGGTATTTAATCAAAGGTCTTTCATTTTTTCCTTCTACATGAACAGATTTTTAAATGATAATTTTAGTATTGCTTTGACACTGAAATGCAGCAATATCAATTGGTTGTTGGATATATCAGAGTTTAAACCTATCTGAAAGAAATTCCTTGAAACCAGTCAAAATGTCTGACCTTACTTTCATGCTAATTCAATATAAAAAAATTCAATATAAAAACTTCTATTCAAAACATCAAAATGCCAAGACATCTTACATGTCTACTTTGAGGGCTCCTCCAGTTAAATATACATGGCAAAGGCATTTTCTTCCAAGTACATATATATCAGGGTACTTCAGTTACAAAATTGGTTCATATGAAAATGATAGAAAGTTATAAATTATATCTATGAATGACTTCTCCAATAACGAAAGTGCCTTGCTCAATTTTTTTAATGAACAGCCCTGAGGCATATATACTTTATTCCAAAGATACAGGTCAGAACACTTACAAGATTTTACAATTGTAACAATAAAAATTAGAGCTTTTGAGCAAAGCTATGAAATATACAGAATAATATAAAAGTACACTCCTCTCATTTACTGCTAAATTTTAAAGAAACTATACATTAATAATTTAAAGAGAATACTTTTAAAACTAATACATGGTTTTGTCAGACATTAGCATTGACTTTCAACATATCTTAGCATCCATTTTATGAAACTTTAACAGTTTTAGCTCATTTTAACAGACCTTTACACAGCTTCATCAGACCTGAGCATTGACTTTTAATAGATTTTAGCATGAAACAAAGTTTTAGCTGATTTTGAGAAAGTTATAACATACTTTCACAAAATTTTATCTGACTTTAACACAGTTTTAGCTGACTTTAAAATAGTGTTTTAACAGATTTTAACACATAGTTTCAAATTTTGTATTTTCAGTCCAAGTTTTTTTAAAATTATAACTCAAAAAAGTTTAATAAACTAGGAGAGAGTTATTTATAAAAGATCACAGCAAGACCATGAAGTCCAAATGTGATGGTCCTAAAATTATATTTTATATATTCCCATTTGTGTGTGGGGGGGTACATCAAGAAATACAACTAAACTTCAAATTAAAGCAGGGCCCTTCATTTTATAAATTCAATGCAGTTAATTATGCATATGTAATTTATGGATTTTATTGTTCTCATCCACACAATAGGTAATAAACTGGTAAAATCTATGAGACACAAGAAAAAGACAATGACAAATGAAAAAATACAGTGAAAGAAAACATTTCAAAGAAGATTTACTAGCATATAGAAAACAAAAGGACTGATGAACAGATACAAGACTAAATATGTAGTATTACGGATATTGTTGTCAGGTGGATCATTCTGTATTGCTGGCTGCTTGCAAGTCACATTTGGATACGACTCCAAATTTATGTACAAATTATATAGCCCACCTTCCTTGAACAGTGTAGTGAGGGAATCTTCACTGGAAAAAAAGAATATGGACCTGAACAAAGTTGAATATTTTTTGCACAAAGTGACTAAGGCAATATAATATTTATAGACAAGGTAATCATAAATTAAAGATTAGGTGAATTGTCAATCACAATATTATTGTAATTTACTAAGGTGTCAAAATTTGCAAAAACAATGTTTTTATTCTTAATGGCATTAATTATACTGCCAAAAAGCAATACAGCAATTTTGTTTTCAAAATGACAAATTTAATGAATTCAAAACAATTTTATCAAGTAAAAATATTTCAATTTAAAATGTCTGTTGTTATTTAACTGAATAAAATAATTCATATCCTTAAGGTTTCACAAAACTTCTGTAACTTTGCATAAAAGTCCATCAAAATGTGTCTATATACAATACTAGTTATTACATGGTACCTCTTGCATGCTCAATTTCAATAATGATTGTGATGTTTAAGTCTTGTTTTTAGGTGGAGATTATCTTTATTTAACATGACATTACTGTTGTCTGCATCACAGACTACAAAATAACATTTTGATTGGCAAATCACGATTCTGGCTCATTTTGCATGACATCAAATGTATTGTTATTGGCTCCTATTATTCAATAACTTTAATTTCAATAGTTGTGTGCATGTGATTTGGATTTTTAACATAGCTTTAACAATTTTTCAGTCATATAGCAATGATGTCTGCAGTGTGGCTGTTACTTACTACAAGTAGCAGTCCACAAAGTAACTGTAGATGGTGGACAACTAAAGTTACTGCATGGGAATGACATTAGATGAATGGATGGATGGATAGATGGTTGGGAGGGATGGATGTACAGAAGGATGAATGGATGGATGGATGGATGGGTGGATAACATTGTAACATGCTCTGCCTCATGGTGTGTATATAAACAATCAGTCAACATCACATTCCACATACATGTATTAAGTAGTGCCATTCAAGATGAATGTTGAACTTGAAAAGTTTATGAGAAAAGAAGCTAACTGCAAAAACTTGGACTAAACACTGAAGTATGAAAAACTGGTAAATGATACCCTCTTTTTCTGTTTCAAGTAGTACTTCTGAAGGTAAATGAATTTGTTAGGTTTGATGACTGAACATACTGTATTTTTGAAAAAAAATATATAAATTATGACAGTTTAAAAATAAAGAACATGAAACAAAACTTTATGCAAATGTTTTATTCAAGGCCCTTACTTTCCTCTCTTGAATACATCTCGAAAAGAGCCTAGCATAGCTGGTGATTTAAAACTAATGTACAATAATAGTGAAATATTGCAACTGATGTAGATATCATATGAACTTGAAAAAAACTTTAACACAAAATTTTAAAATTGTTATTGCAGTTGATACTACTATTAATACCAGAAAAGTGAAAGCTACCATGATTAGCATAAACAAGAGTCCCTTGAAAGGTCTGATCCTCTACTGGCTGAAAAGAATTTCCATTAATTTAAGATAAGACCATTCTACCCTATAACTGTGAAATGTTGAAACCATCTTTGATATTCTTCAGCAATAACAAGCTTTTCAAATTATCTGCTGACAAACTGAATTACTACTTGGCACCATTTTCATTTAGAAACAATTGGTCATTATAAGAAGTCTTCTGTTGATTTCCAATACTGATATGACTTTCAATTCTGAAGCTACAATAACAAGATTCCAAAGATCTATGCCATGGTCTGACCCCATTTTAATTCAGGACCAAGAAAGACTTTTAGCAAAAACCCCATTCTGATATGACCATCCATTCAGGAGAAACCCCCTATGACCATCCATTCAAGTGGAGCACAGATAAAAAGATTTCAAGATGGCCATTATGGCAGCCATACTAAATGTCTGAGTGCTACCATCTTCTTTAGAACCAACTAGATTGAGATGAAAAGTTTTATGGCAATCCTCTATGCAGTTTAGGAGGAGTATTGATAACAAACTCATTCTAACAGAAGATTGGCTGATGAATGATAGACAACAGACCATCTAAAAAGCTTTCCTGGTTTATGACGAGTAGAGCTAAATCCTTCAGTTTTCCAAACAATGTATTTGCATAATTTGTGTAATAGTTTTAAATAATAATAAAAAAAAAATCAACATGAAGCATAAAGTAAAGAACATTTTAACCTGAACTCAAAAGCTGGTGACAGATAAGCTAATTTTCTGGCTGTAAATCTGCTTTGATTACCAAATTATTAAATGGATTAGATGATGGTGTTATTAACAGCATTAAAAACTGCAGACAGCTTATGATCCTTAACAAAGGATCCTTAGCAGTTCCTTAACAAAGCAAGTCACAAGCTTCTTAAAAGGCCAAAGAATAAGCTACATTTCAACCAAAAACAGTGGATAGAATTAATGATAATTTAATAATTGTAAAATCAATATTCATCAATGTTGCATCAAGCTTACCTGAGATTGCAGGTTTTGTTTTATTTTTCTGCTTTAGAACATAAAACTGGTGACAAAGCAGCTTTGCACATAAAATCAGATATATTTTCAATTGAAACAGTTAACAAATACTTACCTTTCCCAGTAAACTAAACTACATTTGCATTTTATGTGCAATAAAGTGATCAAGATTTCTGACACTCAAGTTTCACAAATTCTTGTAGTCTTGGGTTTTATACAGTGATAGATTTCTACTTGGAAATCATAATATAGGCATGGTTATTTTGGTCCATACAGTTATAATGGCAGAAAAAATAATGGATTTCCACACTCTAATTCCTCCAATGGACTAAATAATTTGGCTATTTAGAGCAAACATTACAGTAGCTGACCTGTAGCATCAAGACAGCTTTCAGCATTCTGGAGTAAAATGTGGGTTAACTTTCAGAGTTAAGACAATACAAATAAATGTATGTATATGTGTATATGTATATATATATATATGTGTGTGTATATGTATATATATGTGTGTATGTGTGTATATATATATATATATATATATATATATATATATATATATATATATATATATATATATATATATATATATATAGATGCAATAAACTGACAACGAACAGTACGAAACTAGTAACTAACTAGCCTAAGCGCTTTCGACTCTTAATGAGTCTTTTTCAAAGGCAAATACAAAACATAGTTACGACAAACAAATAAACACAAAAACGTTGCGTTTGTAAACCTCTACATTTCTATCCTCACATGTGTTAAAACTATAAATACAACCAGCTTGTATAGACTAGTTGTATTTATAGTTTTAGTACATGTGAAGATAGAAATGTAGAGGTTTACAAACGCAACGTTTTTGTGTTTATTTGTTTGTCGTAACTATGTTTTGTATTTGCCTTTGAAAAAGACTCATTAAGAGTCGAAAGCGCTTAGGCTAGTTAGTTACTAGTTTCGTACTGTTCGTCGTCAGTTTATTGCATCTATTTTAATTAATCCCTGACAAACGTAATCCCTTGGTGGATCCAGTACGCTTGAGAGGGTTGTTATTCGCCATATGATTTGTATTCTTTATATATATATATATATATATATATATATATATATATATATATATATATATATATATATATATATATATATATATATATATGTTCTTTTATGTGTACAATGTTTTACTCTAATTTTGATGTATGGACTATGCAGTCTGAAAAAAAGAATTCTTATCTTATCTTAAATAAATTTTGATTTTTTTCATTAAACATTCAGTTGTAAGACAAATATTTATATTATGAAATATTGGTATTAGAAATGGGTCAAATTCATAGGTAAGTTTCCAGTGATGACTTAGAATTATTTCCAATGGTAGTACATTATGAACATAGTTTTACAACTATAAGAAAAAATCTTAATGTTGTAATAAAAATAGTAAAACATTATCATGAAAGCTTTCTTTTTGGCAAGCAATCCTATAATACAACCAGGTTTAGCTTACAAGATCACTTTTTACCATACTACTTGTTTTGAGCATCAACACACAATCCTGACAACAAAAATATAAGGCCAAACTACTTCACTATTTCAGAAAATGTATCATTTTTAGATGCACATAAATTACCCAGTTAGTAAGTAAAAGAAAACTATGAAATATGTTTTAATATCTGGATATTTAGGTCAGTTATAGTATGTCTGTTTTTTCCTAATGCTGGTAAGACTAAGAGAAAACAAGTATTCCATATAAAACACTATATTCTTTAAACAGACACTCCAAATATATGGGTCTATTCTCATGTTGAAAATTTGGGCAGTGATGAAATTCCACCTTTTTCTAAATGTGGAGGGATTCAACAAGAAGTCAGAAATATCAGGCATCATATATAAGAAGAATGTCACAAATATAGTCCATGCAGCAAAACTGGCTCACTACAGTACTAAGATCATGGAAGGTTCCAGCTGCAAAGAGCTATTTTAGGTTACTAACAGGCTATTGTCTTGGAACAAATGTACATCACTTCCAGCTACTTTCTCTCTAGTCGACCTTCCAGACCTGTTTGCAAATTCTTCCATGACAAAATACAAACCATCATGGATAAACTTGACAACACAATTTCAGCTGACTCATGTCACCATACAGTTATGATACAGAATTTCAGCAGCAGTTGTTAACAGAATTTGAACCAGTCTCTATGGATTTAGTATGTACAATTATGATAAAGAGTGCACCAAATTAAAGTGAACTGGATCCGATTCTGACATCATTTGGTCAACAGGACACAAATTGTGTCTGCAAATGGAAAACACTCTAGCCCAGTTGATCTATGCTGTGGTGTTCCACAGAAGCCTATTTTTGGAAATGTTTTCTTCATTCTGTACACTCAACCACTCTCAAGTGTCATAGATCTTCATCCAGTGTCTAACCAATTGTATGCTGATGACAAACAAATATAAATAATCTAACCATCCAGATGAAGTTGAAGCTACCAACCAAGGTGTAGAGAGATGCATTTCCGATATGAAGTCATGGATGACATGTAACAAGCTACAGATGAATAAAGGATAAAACTGAAACCATCCTGATTACAACACAAAGACTTTCTGATTCACATCCTTTACCTCAGACAATAACTATTGGCAACACCAACATAATTTCAAGCAGTCAGTACAAAACCTTGGTGTTACTCTTGACAGTACTCTCTCATTGCATCAACATGTCATGAACATATACAAGGCTGCATATCTTTCAATTGATGCAACTAAAACACTTGTGTGTTCCATAATACTTTCAAGACTGGACTATTGTAACTCAATTCTGTCTGGTTCATCTCAATATCTACTTCAGAAACTTCAAAAGTTCAAAACACTGCTGCTCAAATCATTCTTAGAGTACCACAATTAGAGTACACCTCTCCACTGCTCTGTACCCTACACTGGCTATCCATACCATCCAGAATTAAACACAAAATTTGTTCTCTGTGCTACATTTCACTGACAGGCTCCAGTCCAACATACCTATGACCTCACCCATGTGTACACAACTGAAGATACTTACGCTCCTCTTCTGACACTAATATTCTCATTATACTCACTATGAAGTTGAAATCATATGAACAATGTTCTCTTGCATACCAGGGCACAGTAATGTGGAACGAATTGACCTCTGCACTTAGACATAAAGACACAGTGATCTCATTTAAGAGCACTCTTAAAACTCATCTTTTTCAACTGCAAAAACAGACATAAAAACAAAATAATTTATCCTTACCTTAAAAATTCACAGCATGTCTTTCTGTTTCTAATTTTGTGGTGTTTCTTTTTAATTTTGTAATCATATCATTATATTGTTTAAGTGTTGTCAAATGCTGTAAAGCACTTAGAACTTCTAAAGATTAGGTGCTATATAATGTCATTATTATTATTATTATTATTATTATTATTATTATTATTATTATTATTATTATTATTATTATATAGCATATTCAACTTTAAAAAACAAATATTTTATCCTAGTTAACAAGCTTTACTAGAATCTTAGTCTGACATTTTCTTGTAATTAGATATGTGAAATAGGCAAAACAAAAATTTTGATTCTGAGCAAGTACATATCAACTCTTACCATCAGATTATTTACTAAAAGAAAATAATCAAAGAAACTGAAAAAGTTTACAAATAATGTGTATAATTTGTTTGCATTAGTTGATTTTTGGCATGATATTTTCAAAGCAAGCATAAATCACACACAGCATATTTTAGAAGAGTCCTTTTATGTGTACTCCAAACATACCATGGTACAACCTGTAGACATATACTGTAATCATTGTAATACTGTCCACTAGAACTATAGATTACACTGCTTTAAAGTGAGACCACCTTATAATGAAGTATGTGATACATTAGTGCCTCATTATAACAATGTCCATGGCAGTCATAAAGTATACTTCTTTATAAAGAGACCAGTTTATGATAAAGTACAAGACACATTAATCTTGAGTATACTGCCTTACAGTGAGATAAGCTTATAATGAAGTACATGACAGTACTCATTATAAGGCTGTCTGTGGGAGTCATCATCCGATTATACTCCCTTATATTGAAACCACTTTATAATTAAGTAAATTACACAATACTCCCTCATTGCACTATCCATGGGATCCAATGAGAGTACTGCCTTATAGTCAGAATACCTTATAATGAAGTACATGACATAGTACTCCCTGTAATGTTGTTCACGGGAACCATTCAGCATAATGTTTTAATGCGAGTCAACCTAATAATGAAATACATGATACAGTACTCATTATAATCTATGGTAGCCATTATGTCTACTGTTTTAAAGTGAGACCACCTTAGATGCAGAATATAAAAATATGACTTCAAAAACTTTTGCATAACATCTTAAAACATTGTTGATGGTGCAATTGCTGCTTCTGCCATCACTGCTGCCAGAAAGATGGAACCTTAGTCTTGCTACTCAAAAGTGAGATAAAATCAATGCTTCCAGAAGGTGATACCTGCCTTGCTACTCAAAAGTGAAATAAAATTATTACTGCCAGAAAGGTGATACCTATGTCTTGCTATTCAATGTTGAGATAAAACTGTTGCTACTAGAAAGATGATACTGATGTCTTGCTATTCAAAAGTGAGATAACATCATTGCAACCAGAAAGGTGATGCCCATTTCTTGCTATTTAAAAGGGAGATAATTAGACATAAAAGATGAATTCACAATCTAAGTTCAATTTACATTAATTTGATCAATACAATTTTTTGAAAATCAACTATAAAGAAGAAACTGAAATAAAAAAGGGACAATTTTATAACTGGTCTGAGTTCTATGATATTAGAACATATAAAGCTCTGAACAGAGAAGAAAGACACTGTTTTGCCTGTACATACCAACAAGAAGGCAGGTAATTATATGTCGAGTTGCTCATAGGTTGTATCTGCACTCTGTACTGCCAGCGAGTGTCCACTAACACTGTGCAATTTTCCGTGCTTGCATTCATGAAAGTTACATTTTGCAAATCACACTGGAAGAGAAATGAAATATCTTTGGAAGCTTTTGCATGATTTTTCATTTAGAATACATCATGTTCATATGAATGCATTTAAATCATTATTTAAAAAATTGGGAATTTTTTTAAAAATGTGTGCAAATTATACAGCATCATCTTTTATAAATCAGCATAAGACTAATTATTCATAATATGCATGGATAAATGGACATGCACAACATGATGAAACCATGGCCTTTTAGTTAAAAGGGATATAAATGAATATTTAAATAAATTGGAGAATGGGATTACGCCTTAAACTTTTAACTATGAGCTCTTTGTCAGAATGGACTTATTATCTTTACTGGAGTGAATAAAGATAAGCCTGGAATTCATTATTTGGACAGTCAAACTGGTTTTATCAAGGTCTATTAATTTAATAAACATGCTAGAGTTCCATTCTCACTGGATATGTGACTGGATATGTTGATATGGATGGATACAATTTCAAGAATGTACTAATGGAATACAAAGTTCTTCTGCTCATGCTGCATGTACCCTCCATACTGACCCTTGTTAAACAAAGTTTGATTAGGTACAAAAATGATTAATTTACTTAAAATAAGATCCTGAACACTCTTTGGATTACTTTGGTATTTAAACTGGTCATTAATGTACAGTCTACTTTACATGCATTCATAATCTTATCATTTAAAAAATTATTTAAAAAAAACAATAATCTCAAATGAAAATCAAGGTACTTGCAACATGGTTACATACTGCCAGTTTGAAACATGCGTCAACGTGAGCCACAATCATTAAAAACTTGGTAAGTTCCAGTATGGAATTTTCCTATCCATGTTGGAATACTAATAAAAGATGGAATGATTTAAGAAGGTGGAAATCAAACATTTGTTATTTCAATGTGCTAAGCATGACCATTTGGATGCAGCTGATATCAAAATTTCTTAATACCAAAAAACAGACAAATCAGTAAGGAAAATGAAAATGTAAAGTGTACAAGTGAAATCTTAAATCATACAACTTTCAGGCAGTAGTCAGGGATGGTCAAGTAGTTGCCAATTAAAATTGGCTGCTATGTTTACTAATAATTACTAACATGATACACTCACATTAAAACACTCCTTGGTCTGTAACTGGATGACTAATATATCATTCACATTAGTCTTCATAACTGTCAACAAGGCTGTGTCCAAAGTCATCTCAGGCACCTTGGCCTGGTCACATGGCACCATTGCAAATGTCAGCTTGCACACTGTCATCATTACTACAAGGCAATAAGAAACAAAATATTGTTATATATGGTATGGGGTCAAATTTTAACTGAATATGCTGGTTTTAAATCAGTACAATGTACCATTAGGAAGTATAAGGAAATGATATGTTAAGCATGACTCAATCAACAATTTGTTTTGCATTTGAAAAGGGTACCACCTGTCAAGTTGATTATTCTGTGATACAGTTTGTTGTACTACAGCTGCAATGTACATACATGTATAATGTAATGTCCTTTACCTTATCCCTATACAATTAAAGTAGGGTACTGAGATATGGTTTGTATGCACTGCAGCTATGAATGTACATATATTATAATGTCCTTTAACTCATCCCAATATCAATAAAGTAGGGCACTGTGATACAGTTTGTATGCAATAAAGCTGTAATATTACATGTATAATGTAATGACCTTTAACTCATCCCTATATCATTAAAGTATGGCACTGTGATAGTTTGTATCTACTGCTGTGAATGTACATACATGTATAATGTAATGACCTTTAACTCATCCCAATACCATTAAAGTAGGACACTGTGATACAGTTAGTTTGTATGTACTGTACTGCAGCTGTAAATGTGCATACATGTATAATGAAATGTCCTCTAACTCATCCTAATATCAATAAAGTAGGGTAATGTGATACTGTTTTGATGCACTGCAGCTGTGAATGTACATACATGTAAAATGCAATGTCCTTTAACTCATTCCAATACCATTAAAGTAGGGTACTGTGATAGTTTGTATGTACTGTACTGCAGCTGTTAATGTACATACATGTATAATGAAATGTCCTTTAGCTCAGCCTAATATCAATAAAGTAGGGTAATGTGATACTGTTTTCATCCACTGCAGCTGTGAATGTTCATACATGTATAATGCAATGTTCTTTAACTCATTCCTATACCATTAAAGTAGGGTACTGTGATACAGTTAGTTTGTATGTACTGCAGCAGTGAATGTTCATACATGTATAATGCAATGTCCTTTAACTCGTTCCTATACCATTAAAGTCAGACACAGTCAAACTTGTGTCAATGATAGTCTTTTAGGTGTAGATTGCAACAAGGCTTTTGGAATTTTCCCCACATCCTTGTGGTTGGGATGGTTGGGAGGGGTGATCTTGCATTAGTTTTAAGTAACTATAATGGCTATTCTCATATTTCTGAGAATTGGTATGTTATAAATGATGAACATATCAAATCATCAGATTGGGTCTGTCTGGATAATGCCCTAGGGTGTCCTCAAAGATTTAACCCCTTGAGCATCCTACTGACTCCTCATGTGTTAAAAGCAAAATACAAACATGCAGCTTATATTGATGCTGGTCCATGCAAACCCTGAAATTAGTCTTCTTTACGGTAAACCATAACCCTTTACCTTTACTTAAAGGGCAATAAAAGATAAACCTGTCCATGCAACTAGCATTCAACCCTGGTTCTATTGCTACTCTTAGGAATAGGTATGTGAGTCATAACTTAACATAAATTATAGAGATTTCCAGCCTACAAACATGTATACATCTAATGAGAATGAAAAAATAGATTTCTACAGACAACTGATATTAGCACTGGTGTCCCTTGTTAGGTGCCTAGAGACTAATCCCATGGATTATAGCTTAGAAACTACTGAGGTAGATACCATAAAACTATGTACATACATAACTGGCACTGAAAGACAAATGCATACACCCAACTCAGTGCCAGATTGAACCCTGTGGAGGTCTCTAGGCAGTCAAAATCTCAGGCCCCCCTCCCAAATTATCTCCTAATACATCAAGATCAAATCCAATATTATTTTTATCCATTGTTGTGGGGTCCCTAAAAGGTGTGGGGCTCCTAGGCCAGTGCCAACTCTGCCTATTTGTTAATCTAGCACTGTTCCAACTGACATTTGCTCTTGTTGCAGTACAAACAGAGAACTATTTAATCTTGTTTATCTATAAATTATTCATTTGTGTTGTAAGATCTGAGCAGAATCAGTTGTATTATTGTTTTGTCCAGTATTTCATTTGGGCTGGAATTTATTTATTCAGATTATTTAATTAAAGTTATTCTTTTCTAGAATTAAAAAGTGCACATAAATAACATTCTTCAAAACAGAGACTTGTATATAAAGTGAAATACAAATAAGGATATATTCTTGGATTGTACTGAGGCCAAAAAATGAATGCAAGTTACCTATTGCACTAATTTTAAAATTAGGAGAGGTATTGTCTTTTTAAAACATTATAAATATTATAATGAATAGTATATATAACTTACTAAACACTTCAAGTAGTGGGCTAAACCAGCTAAATTCAAATCAACTGCAAGATTCTTCTACAAATTTTGTTTTAAAAACTTTGTTTCTTCTTTCTTTTAGCAGGTGGGGAGTGCAAGGTTAACACCAAAAATCAGAGATGGTTTGGATGACCAAAAACTTACATATTTTTCAGACTTAATTGTGATTCAACAAAAGACTATTGGCACATCACCAAGACACAGGCCACCACAGGCACATCAACACTTCCAGCATAGGATTTATTTTGATATATCACTCAAGTTTATTCAGAACTAAAATGTTTATGACTTGTGTTAGAAAGTCATGGTTAATTTGGGATTTAATTCACAATACCTCAAGCTCTTTTAACAATTTTTACTTTGTATTCCTGGAAAATAAATTATTTGTTGAAATTTACAGAACAAGCTGGTTTCTGTTCTTTTCTATTACTCAGAGTCATAATAATCCTATATAAGCATTAAGATTATACTCAGTTCCCCAATACTCTGTGTATCTGAGAGGCTGGTGTACTATTTCCACTTCTTGTAAGTACTAACAAAACCACATTTCTTGCCTAATCAAGTAGCAATTACTTATATACAAATGGGTCACTCAGTCTGCTACTACGTTATTTTTCATGTTGAGAAAAATAAATCTGAAATTAGAACAAGACCAATCTCAATTTGACCTTTACACTCTCAAATACCACTCCATAGGGAATTAATTCATCCCTGAAAGCTTCACTTTGAGCAACATTCTCTGTGGACATAAGATGCCCAAGTACATAAGCTATATTAATAAGGCAACTTATTCAATATTGAGATTGACAGTCAAGTCACAGTAAAAATGCATGGAAGGTGTTATATGCTTTTTTTGTTTATACATGTATGAGAAATGGTAGTATTTGACATCATAATACTGAGATAAAAATGATAATAAAAATGCATTTGATTATTTCTTGCTTTTTCACAACAAAACTGTATGCATTCTCAATAGATGTGGTGCTCATGGACTTGTCCATGGAGGGTGGTAAAATGTTACATCTCTTCACTGCGTTCACTGAGTTCAAAAATACATTCTGGGTTTCCATTTTAGTGGCAAGACGAAAATGTCTGCAACACCCCCATATCAAATTTAATTTTGGAATTTTTATAGGCCCTGATTAAAAAAAAAGCTTTTTTGATGGGAATATTGGACTGAGTCCCCAATAGTTGTGGGAATTGTTTGGGTGATTACCTTTCCAATGCTCCATTTCCTCATGGCTGATGCAGTGAAATGTAAGTCAATAAAGAGTTTTTTTTTACACAAATCCCAGTTCAAGACTTGCACATTTAAATTATAAGACTGTAGTGTACTGCTGAAGCATGCAAAGGGAAGTAACTATTTTAAAGCTAAGTACTCAGCAAGGCTGCAATATTAATCTCAATTTTGAAATGTGTACTTTGTATAATACAATAAATGAAACAATCCAGAATTAAACTTTTCCGCAATCTAGCCACCTGGCTTACTGAAAAAAGTTCAAGTGATTTTAATAGGATGAAAAGCTGTTAGATCTTTGTGGACAAGGAGATATAGACACCTGTTAATTAAATGTTGATGCCTACTGATCATTTTTATAAATAGACCAATTATACACGTGTGCTTTGGCATCTCTTTGATAAGCAATACTCAGCAGTTTTAATCCATCACCCATCACGTTAACCATTCTTGTGCAATATTTGGAACATCTGCATGTTATCCTACACCATATTTAAAAGCATAGTACCAAGAATTGGGGATTTATTTTTCATGCCAATGAATATGAACTACAATGATAATCATCTTATAATAATCAGCTGTTTTTCTGTGACATGTACAGAGATATGCAGTGGTCCCACTTTTGAATGACCTCCACCCTGACCTGAGGCCTTTTGTGTTCAAAAGTAACCCTCAAGAATGGCCACCCCTCTAATGTGACCAGAGGCCAACATATTAATGCAAAAAGATAAAATTTATCCCTCATAAGCAGGAACAATTTATTTTAGTAGATGTCCAAAACCAGAATTTAATTCATAAGGTAAGTAATCCAATGATCTTTAACAATATCTATTTCCAGATATCAGGTTTTTGTTACTGAAAGAAGTGTTGGCTCAAGTACATGTACCAATAATGTTAATATTATCTCATTAATGCCAACATTTAGGGAAAATGGGGTCAACCAAGATGTGATGGAGATTTGTGCTTCACACATTCGTGGAGGTCCTCTCTTTGATGATTACTTTAAATGAAGATAATAAATACTCTGAAGTTATATGTTGATTTCTTACTACATACAGATACTTCTCACATATATAGTCCCCTCTGGAAAGGCCACCCATCTGATACAGCAACTTTCCCAGTGCAGATGGGGTGGCAATATAAAAGGAAAACCAGTGAACCTGTTTTGCAAGTGATTAACATACATGTAATATTCTGATGTCAACTTATGGTACCAAGTGCAAGGTTTTGGATGCAAACAATCATGAGAGAAAAAATGACAGAAATTTATAGATGTGTGTTTGATAAAGAAAACTGAAAGCCAATGAAACTGACAGATCTATGAAATGAAATAGGACTTTCCACCCCACTGAAAAACAAGAAAATGGAACATTAATTGCTTTATGCACAATGATGCTATAACTGTGAATTAAGTAATGCAATGGCAACAAAAGGAACAATCAACTTACAAGTTCAACACAGTCGCATCAAGACGAAGAGCCAAGGATGTTTAAAACAAAAGAAAATGTAACAATATTGAGAATAATTGAAGGAAAGGTCCGAACTTAATGACTTTTAAATGTCTGTTTAAGAAAAACTTCAGTGTAGGATGCAATATTGCTTAAAAATGAAGAAAAAAAAGGTGTGGAATGTGGTCATTTTTTCTTGTTCCAGTATCTTGGAAAATTAATTATTTTAAAACAGAATTAAGCTAATAAAACATACTGATATGGAAAAAAGAAAGTGTAATCTCTTCCTTCTTTCGTTCTATCTGCACACAAAAGTCAAGAATGGCCAGCATTGAGAATTATTATATTTGCAACATCACAATTATCATGGTTTTCAACTAACTTTTTGTTTGTTATTTATAATTCTAAATATTTTACAGTGAATATGTATTATAAATCTGACAACATACTATATTGCTGAGACAACAATACATTCATAATGTTCTAAATTAGTGAAAAGTATCATTATTAGTACTTAAAGTTTTATTGCTGGGACTGCAACTTTTTTTCCAGGAAAGCAGTTCTGAATTTCAACTTATCAAAATCAATGGAGAACCCTAACTGCATTTCTGTAGAAAGAGTTATCTTTAGTAATTATATGTTCTGAAGTTAGTAGCTTTTTGAAATGTTAAAGTTTTGATTTGATTAATGAAAATCAACAGAACATGACCTCTTATTGCTGTCCATTAGATCTCCAGTTAGAAGATCTGATTTTAATCAATGGTGCTTTACCTTGTTGGGGCAATTTGATTATCGGCTGTGCATTTTCAATCCATCTTTTATGGTGGAAATAATTCAATGTACTTGTTCATGAAAATACATGCAATTTCATATTAATTGTCGTGAAAAATGCAATGAAAATGAAAGCAATAGGTTATGATACCCAAGCTAGGGTTAATGAATTTATCATTCAAGTCTACATCATCACTGGCACTTATTTTGGTCACTATATGGGTAGCCCTACAATATAAAACATATACACAGTTGGTTGAAATGCAATGGCAGCTTGGTAATGTCAAAATCAGTTAAATTATAAGTAATTGTTAGCAATAAAAAAACTATTGTTTTGACAATATCAATATAATTTTATTCATTACATTAAAGTAACATATGGAACTTGAAAAACACGTCCATTTGCTTAAGTAGAATTTGACTCCATTATGAAAAAGATGACAGTGTATGTATATTCCGACTAAAGCAATTTGACTTTAATTTAAGGAAAGGTGTTGGTTTGGGCTGCAAAATGCATGAGATATTCATTAAGATTTGGCCACCTGTTCCCCCGTCAATCGACCGAGAATAATGCTACACAACCTCATTTATTTAGGCAGTATGACGTTGACCCTCTACCCAAACAACAACATATGTATTAGGGCACAGGAGTCTGAAGTTTTATCAATAAAGCGCGACGAAATTTCTGACAACATGAAATCACCTTAGCTACGATGTCGTAGCCTCAACTTGTTTTGTTGTGGTAGGACTAAGGTACTAATATTAGTACTACAGATTTCTATGATTAAGGTTACAGTATGGGTGTTACCTCCACTGTAGTTTCCTTTTTTACTGACAAGAACAAATGCCTGTGTGCGTCATGCGTGATTAACAAACAAAAACAATCTAAATAAAATAGTTAAACTGCTTCAAACACAAAGCAAAAATAAACAAATACTGACAACCTATCGCTGTGCTAATTTGGAATCCACTGGACATTCTGTTTGTGGTCGCCATTTGGAATCACACGACTATAACTATCACGTGAACTGGGTTAATCAAATTGATCCCAACGAAAATTTGCAAAGTATTCCAACTTGAGTATGTTGACCTACTCCCCAGATAGCGCTTTCACGTCACTTTTCTGCGTCATTAGATATCAGGTTGGGATTTCCCTGTAGCCTGGAATAGAATCATAAAACAATATATAATCGGCTTAATACTATAATAAAAGTACGATAGCAGACTAAGCTATCAGGCACGTGATTTATTTAGTATCCCACTTAATGCACTTTAGTTTGTAAGAACGGTGCGGGAAATTAGCAAAATGTCAGCAGAAAGTTCCAATGAAAAATGTCTCTCGGATTACACCTACTTGTTTAAACCCGATCTTCTTAAGTAAGTTGTGTATTCTGATAAAGAAAATCGAGTATAATGATTTATTAAGCTTGCATAGCGACAGAGTTTTTTTTGTCCAGCTAGAATAATTTTCTTTTATCAGAATGTTTTATTTTTTAACAGATGTAATCGATTTAATTCTTATATTTTGTTATTGTTGTCAAATCAGAGATATAAAATATTGCATAAGTTATTTAGTAGCTGGGCAAAGTTTTCTTAAAATCGCAGGTACCCTACCTTGTTATAATATTAGTACTCTTAGTCTTACCTACCTTCTGGACAATCACAACAAACCAAGTTGAGGCTACGACATCGTAGCTAGTACCCTATCCCGAAAATGAAATGGCCAGTCCTTTATGTAACGAAGGAATTCGGGTATTTTCAACTGTAGTCACATTAGGGCTTTTGTGAGAAAAAGAGCGGAGACCTACAGTGTCACAATGGGGGATATCAGCTGGTGCATCATCTTGCCTCTCAGTTAAAATATTGGAGGTTAGAACCTGTACTCCTGGTAATTGCTTTGGATGCCAATATCTTTTTGACAGTTTCCTTCACTATAACTATCTCAAAAGTGGAATCAGTGTTTCCATTTGCACTTCAGCATTTTCTGGAGGCTTTTGTGTCATGCATTCTCATACCTATGGCACCCTTTTCAGAGCTTCTTCATCTCCACAGGGTTGCCACCTTGGAAATATCAAGATCATACTGGACCACATCAAGAATCTTGAAGGACTGCAAAACTTGAGACATAGAAGCAATTTGGAAGTCTCATCCCATCTGTGGTATCACAGACTTTAAGAGACTCAGGTCCATGTTAGCCACTCCAGGTCCTTCAAAAACAAACCATTCATCCTAACTGCTCAACCTTTTTCAACTTGTTCAAGCAGGTGCTGCCTCTGCAATCTCAAAAGCAATTAAAACTCCCTCATGCTTGTCATTCTCTTGAATAAGTGGTCAGAGAGGCTTAGCAAGATTTCTCCTCCTCCCCCAAGGATGGAAGGAGTCTGCTTTAGGGAGTTGCACTCTCTTTTCCAGTACCTTTCCCTTTCTTTTATCATGATCCCATTTTTCAGGAGTTTGGTCAAGCATCTTGCATGATGTGTTGGGTTTTTGAACATAAAGCATGGATACTGGCTTCATCACCACAGACCCTCAGCTTGTTTTCACCTATCCAAACTTGCTCATTTAAAAGATGAGGCACATACCCTTTATGGAAGAGTGTTGTCAGGAGGGTAAAAAAATGACCTATTTCTATTCCCAGAACTTTTTGCTGTTGAAAAGTGGAAAGATTTTTATCATAATCTACCTTTCCACCATTAACAAATTTCTTTGGCAATAATGCTTCACACTGGACACTACTTTTGGAAGTGCGATTAGGTAAGGCCCTGCAACTGGGCAGTCATCATCAATCTTCAGATTGTGTACCTTCACATCCATATTTTTCTTCTATGCAGTAAAACCATTGGGGTTTTGGCATAACAAGGATGTATTTAAATTTTGATTTCTTTCTTTTGTCCTCTCCTCTACTCACAAGCATTTACCAGCATGATGGGAGTTGCTGCAACCCACTTGAAGATGTTAGGTTCCTCTATGAAGATTTTACTTGCACCCATCCAGTTCTTGCTTTTTGCAAATTGGACACCACACCAGGACCCTCAATCAGCTCCGATCTAATTTTCACCACCACCAGTGCTGGTGGTAAATAGGAACCAGTTTCTGACCAGTCTCTATTCATGATCCAATATCCCTCTCTTATATGGGATTGGGTGCTCACCAGAACCCGAAGGGGTACTTCTTCAGGGACTTTGGTCATGGGTAGAAAAGACTTTTTTTATTAACAGCTTGGAAATGTGTTTTTAACCTTCTAGGTATGAGTCTTTGTCATCACTGAGTTACTGCATTATGGTCACATCAGATCTACATTAATCTGAAATGGGACATAGCAGTCACTTTTCTGGCAGCATTATCATCAACATTTTTCTTTTTAATGTTTTTGGTTTGATCACCATTCTTCTCATGAATCACAAAGAAGCTAATAGATTTATTATACAATATAATCACTTGTCCCTTTTATTTTGGGGTCAAGAAATGGTTCTCTTATTCTAATATATACCACTAAACCTTCAAGATGAGTGCATCATGTTACATAGCAGAATCAGCTCACTGTAACCTACTTTTCAAGGTTTTTTTTATGGCATATGCTGACATTTTAGTTTTGGATTGGTTTGGTGTTTTATTGAACAGCAACACCAGTAAGTTATTTTGCATGTGTATTATGTCAAAGTTGGGTTGAATGATATCTTGAGCAGCATTAGTAACTCATAGTCAGACAGAATTTTTATCAAACTTAACTATGGCTACACAATTGATAGCTTAGACTTACATCAATGAACAAAAGTTATTTGTATAAAAGTATTATAGATGTAATTTAATATTTTTTCAGAGGGAACCTGTGCCTTAAAGGTTGAATATGGAGGTTTTTATTTAAATTCAGTTTTGAATTCAGTTGCAGTGTTTTTAACCTAAAGCAATGAGTCCCATATACTAAGAGAGACAACTCATGAAATCCGATTGATGTTGCTCGGACAAAGCTCTGAAATATATGAATGATCCTCCAAGGTTTATATAGGGTTAAGACATCAGAACCTTGGCTAATGAAGATTTATTGAAAGACTTCCTGTATGACAGGCCAGTAAATAAAAATGTGATTATTTAAAATTTAAGAAATTGAAGTGACTAATTCTTCACAACAAAACCATCAGTGGTTAATAAATAGGAAAAACACATGAATAATGATTTAGGCTTCTTAATAATTACATTAATTTGAAATAATGAGGATAATTTGTGAATAGAGAGAGTAAATGGCAATAATTTGGAAGAATTATGGAATCATATACATTCTAATGCAGGAGAGCTTGGGTTTTGTGAAACATTTCTAACATTTATATCATATAAAGCAGAAAATGAAGTAAATATTATGTCTCACACCAAAAGGAAATAAATATATCTAACACAAAAGTTCAGTTATAAAGGTCCCCAATAATAACTCTAGACAAAACTATTTATATTCAGATTTAAATAAAGAATTTTGACTGTCACACCTTAGCTAAAATTATCCTGTACAGTGTTAGATTTAATTAATCAATCATACTTTTAAAAATTGAGACTTCAAAGTATGGGATTACAACTAACAGAAAACGATGCTTTTTTAAGAAGAGGTTGGATTCAGTGCATGCATCCATTCATGTATGTGATTTCATTCATTTCCTCCTACACTGTGTAAGATGGAGACCTCATTTGTTGGGATATATATGTTTTGGGTGGTTTCCAATCTGTATATGTGCACAAAGGTTTCACAATATAGATCCACTGCCTAGGGGCGGTGTTTTTGGCCCTGGTGACACTAGTACCTTTGTAATTTAATAGAAAATGTATTCACTAGCTGTATAAGGTTATGCAACTGCATCTACACTAGGGATGTCCAACCATTTTTGGGGGAGAGTCAAAAGATAAAATGCTTAAGGTTGCAGGCAACATGAGCAAGAAGGGTTTAATAATTAAATACAAAAATTCACAACAGTTATTATATGACACTAATAACATTCTTATTAAATGGCTGTAATAATTAACAATAATATTGTGCAATAAGATATCAAAAACGTCATCAGAAAGCAATACAGGAAAATGGAATAGGTATCAGTTAAAATGTATCTTTTCAAGAGGGCTACTCAATGTGAAGGACTGAAACACTTGTGGGTTATGGATTAGGCATGTCTGACCTACACCATTTATGATAGGGGCATTGTTTATAAATGTGCACATCAGTTTTGGAATTTTTATCCAACCCTAAGTGGTCCTGGGAGGAGATACGCATGTTTGCATAATGAAGGATAATCAGGATGATTGTAGTGATGACTGAGAAAAGCATGTGGTTAATGCTGATTGAATTCATTTCATCTATACTCGGCTAGAAGTCAATACTGGCTGCAAACTGCACAGACCCAGATCTACCATTACATAATGCACAAGCAGATATGGGCTTATGCATTTTGTTAGGAGTAATCATTTGAACAAAAGTCACAGATCCTGATCTGCCATTGCATTATGTCACATTAGAATTTATGTTGTTTAGAGATAGACTTGATTAATTAATGTGTATATATGGCTCTCGAGTTTATTATTCCTATCCTATTAAAAAAGTTTATTTTAGATTTTTTAAAAGTTATTTCTAGAGTAATTTTTAATGATTTCTTTACCACTGCATCAGTATATTTTGCCAGTAATGTTTTTAATATGGCAAGAACATTTATTTTTACTAAAGATTTTACTGTTTTCTCCATTATTTAAAAAATATAAATAATTTTTTTCTGAATAATTTGACGCCTAATGATAAAGTGACCTTTTTGCAGAGGAAAAGTTGCATTTGTTACTGGTGGGGCCACAGGAATATGTTTCACAATAGCTGAGATTTTAATGAGGTAAGTTTTAAAAAAATAATTTTATTTTTCCAAATTCTCAGTACTTCTGTTTCTCGAGTAATGAATTTCAGAGCTTTTTACCCATCATTCCACAGTAACAATTAAAGCCCATCGTTTTACACATCTGAGACAAATGACTTGTTCTTTACAGTGTAAGACAGCAAGATGGCTCACAGCTCAGTGTCAAGTTTCCATTGTCAGATTCTGTCATCTGTACACTATGTAACAAATCAATGTCGAGTTTCCATCTTCAGATTCCATTGTCTGTACATAAAAAGGAATCTAACAGTTTATTACATGTGGCTAGTTCTCTTTGTTCTATACACATTGTATCAGAATTAGATGAGTATCATGCTTGTGACCATTACCAATGTAGTATGGTGTGATACATCAAGTCTAACATTGCTTGAGAGAAGACAGCTCATTAATAATATCAAAAGCATGCTCCAAGTTACATTGTTACATGGATATGTTTATATAATAAAAGATTTTAAATTGTATCCTGGAGATGTTTATATAATGTTGTATTATTTAACATCATAACATAGAGATGTTTCTATGCAAGTGTATTATTTATACTTAATTTTGTAACATGGAAGTGTTTATATAATAGAGTATTATATTAACTTTGTAACATAGATATTTTTATATGATAGTCTCTTGTTTTAACTTTGTAACATGGAGATGTTTGCATAATAGTGTATTATTTAAAGTTTAGTGTTTGTTGCAAGATATATTTATAGGACACTGTTTAATGGCTACTGTACCTTCAAAGTTACCCTATCTTTTGTCAAGATACAGTGAAACAAGATTGTTCTCTTTTCAATATTATGCAAAGTTTATGTATGCAGGCACAAGTGTGATACAGTGATAGCCAGTCGTAAATGGGATAGGCTTCAAGAGTCCGCAAAGGAGCTAGAAAGAGGAACAGGCAGAAAATGTTTACCGGTCAAGATGGATGTTCGCAAGGTTAATTTATGTTATGATAATTACTGTAAATTTAACTATTACAAGGTAGTTTAAATTTTTTTAAGGTAATTATAGATTCAGTTTCTTTTATCCTTTTGACAGAGTGCTTTTGCTATGACCCTGTGTATCTACCAATCTATTAACTTCTTGTCTGGATGTTAACTTTAGTATAGCCAGTAATGTATTAAAAGTGCTGTAATAATGTAATAAAAATGCTGTTAAAACCAAGAAACCTATCTACAGCACTTACCTTGACCAAAGTTTGCTTTTTAGTTCCTACAATATTGGCAAAAGAAAGGTACCTATCAATTATGGGATCAACGCTCAAAGTTACTGTAATTGAAAGAAAAAAAATTGTTTCTGCACAAAACATTAGTTCTTCATCACAGTCTTGAACCAAACTTTGTGGATAGACTGCATTTAGAACAAGCAAAAATATCTGTTGATTTTAGAGGTCAAAAGGTCAAAAATAAAGGTTACTGTGGCTGAAATAAGTTTTCTAACAATCTCTTGAGTTCTGCATCAGGCCAGACTTTATGAATAGCTTGCACTTGGTGTAAGAAATAAAATCTTATTGATTTGGCAGCCAAAAGTTCAATGTCACTTTAACCAAAAGGAAGAAAAATTATTTATGTGCAAAAATTTCAGATTATTTACATATTTAGCAAAAAGGAAGTCAGTTGATTTACAGATTGATAGGTTGGAGGTGAAAAGGTGACTTAAAGAAGAAAAATGCTTTTTTAAATATTCATTTTAATTACTTCTAGAAAATGTACCTTGACCTAAGTTTGTGGAAGGTTTACACTTAATGTATTGAAGAAAGCCTATTGATTTTGGGTATCAAAAGATCAAAGGTCAAGGTCTCCAGCTCTAATGAAAAATGGGTTGCATAGTAATTTTTGCTCAAGACTAAGTTTCTTGATGACAAGACTTTATGGATAGCTTGTACTTAATTTTCCCAGATATTAGAGAAACATGATACAGACTGGGAAAAATGTTCTGTACTGTTGGGTGCTCAATCACATTGGCATAAAGTGTAATGAAAGGGCAGATAAAGCAGCCAAAGCTGCACTGCATTTGCTTATTTCTAAACAGAAGATTCCATATGCTGACTTGAAATAGTATGTAAATCGTGTTTGTCATATTATATAGAATATGAGGAATGAGAAATCCACAAACAAAAGAGCATCCAACCCACTGTAGGTTAGTGGTATTCATGAACAAACCCTTGTTGAACACTAAATCATAGATCTGTTATTTAAGTATGACTGGAACCATGGTCAAGGTGTATCATGAATACCAAGCACATGCAGGAGATGGTGAGGTAATATATCATGGTCCATTTTGTCTAATCAAATAACATCAGAGTTACTTTTTGTAACTAATTTGGGACTGTGGTGCCATAGAGCATTACTATATACATGCATACATCTTTTTCTGCAGGTCATAGGTCACAGTTGTGATAAGTCTAATAAGAAAATAAAAGTTTCAGCACAGTATGTGTAATTCAATACCACATGCCTTGACCAAATGCCCAGGTTATCAGCCAATAATCTCCAGATTAAGCTATGCGCTACTAATGCTGACATAGGTACAGGGTGGGTATAAAATGCACGGGACTCTTGTTGTATATTGTAATTATTTTCATTGTGATAAAGATCTAGAGTATCTTTGTTGTTGTTGTTGTTGTTGTTGTTGGGCTTAATGCCATTTTTCAGCACACGATAGGCTATTCATGGCAGCCAGTATTAATGGTGGAGGAAGAAACCGGGAAATCACCGGAAAGAACCACTGACCCACGAGAAGCTACTGGCAAGCTTTCTCACATATAGTATATTTGACAATTCTAATAAATGGAGTTTCTTCTTTTGTACATAATAATGAATTATAGTAATTTTTGTACATAATAATGAATTATAGTAATTTTTGTACATAATAATTATAGTAATTTTTGTACATAATAATGAATTATAGTAATTTTTGTACATAATAATGAATTATAGTAATTTTTGTACATAATAATGAATTATAGTAATTTTTGTACATAATAATGAATTATAGTAATTTTTGTACATAATAATGAATTATAGTAATTTTTGTACATAATAATGAATTATAGTAATTTTTGTACATAATAATGAATTATAGTAATTTTTGTACATAATGAATTAAAAGTAATTTTTGTACATAATAATGAATTATAGTAATTTTTGTACATAATAATGAATTATAGTAATTTTTGTACATAATAATGAATTATAGTAATTTTTGTACATAATAATGAATTATAGTAATTTTTGTACATAATAATGAATTATAGTAATTTTTGTACATAATAATGAATTATAGTAATTTTTGTACATAATAATGAATTATAGTAATTTTTGTACATAATAATGAATTAAAAGTAATTTTTATACATAATAATGAATTAAAAGTAATTTTTGTACATAATAATGAATTATAGCAAAGAATTCACCATGTATACAGTTTCTGTGGAGATTTATTTATAGTGTGTAAAATTTTGTCCCTTAATGTGAACAGTTTTAGTTAAGATGTATTTAATACAGTGAAGGCTTTTTGTCACACAGTGGTGGATTGTTTCAGTAGAGTTATGTTAAGATGTATTTAATATAGTGTAGGCTTTTTGTCACACAGTGGTGGATTGTTTCAGCAGTGGAATGTTGCAGGAAAGGCATATGGAATGATGGCTGAGATGGCTAAGGACACCCAGCTTGTGCTTAAGGAATGTGGCATTCAAGTTTTAGTCTTGCAGCAAATATTTCTCCCATATCACTTTCTGCAAGAAGGGTCAGATGATGTACATGTATTAGGGCCTCTCTTCATTATTTAAGTATTTCATATCCATTTTATGATCATTAGTGATGCAAGGGCATTGATAAAAGTAGACTTAAAATGAGATGGGTAATATTTCTCAGGAAGTAGTAATGACACATCTGATAGTCAATTAGTAGAGCAGTGGCAACTGTATGGGACTCTATGGATATAATCCAGTGGCTGGACCATGCATGTATCTCCCACCAATATGATTATGTTTGATAGTTAAGTTGGCAGAGCAATGGCAACTGTATGGGACTGTGTGGATGAAATCCAGTGGCTGGACCATGCATGTATCTCCCACCAATATGATTATGTTTGATAGTTAAGTTGGCAGAGCAATGGCAACTGTATGGGACTGTGTGGATGAAATCCAGTGGCTGGACCATGCATGTATCTCCCACCAATATGATTATGTCTGATAGTTAAGTTGGCAGAGCAATGGCAACTGTATGGGACTGTGTGGATGAAATCCAGTGGCTGGACCATGCATGTATCTCCCACCAATATGATTATTTTCAATAGTTAAGTTGGCAGAGCAATGGCTAATGTATGGGACTGTGTGGATGAAATCCAGTGGCCAGACCATGCATGTATCTCCCATCAATATGATTATGTTTAATAGTTTAGATGGCAGAGCAATGGCAACTGTATGGGACTGTGTGGATGAAATCCAGTGGCTGGACCATGCATGTATCTCCCACCAATATGATTATGTTTGATAGTTAAGTTGGCAGAGCAATGGCAACTGTATGGGACTGTATGGATGAAATCCAGTGGCCAGACCATGCATGTATCTCCCACCAATATGATTATGTTTAATAGTTTAGATGGCAGAGCAATGGCAACTGTATGGGACTGTATGGATGAAATCCAGTGGCTGGACCATGCATGTATCTCCCACCAATATGATTATGTCTGATAGTTAAGTTGGCAGAGCAATGGCAACTGTATGGGACTGTGTGGATGTAATCCAGTGGCTGGACCATGCATGTATCTCCCACCATTATCATCATATTATGGTTTGGCTTTCAGTATTGTATTTATATGGAGAGTCCAAAGTTTATATATGGGACAGAATATTACACTTTTTTTGCCATACAGTGTATCAGATTTGATATTTAATATGCCTTCAATGAAGTCAGACTACAGGTGATAGCATGACTGATCTTGTACCTTCCTGTGAAGCAAATGTGACTTACAATTACAGACCTATATTTCACAATCATATGAAATTTTATCAAACAGTAAACTTCATATTGACTGGTGCAAAGCAGAGGTCAGTATGTAAGTTTTCTGGTCCATGCTAGTTCATATTGCTTGAAACAAAAGTCATTAATTGTTGGATTACATTTATTTCAAAATGTTGCAGTTGGTTTTCTGTAGTGTCAGAGTAAGTTTAGGTGCATGACACCATGAATAAGTGTCTGTTACATCAGATGATTCACAATGTAAATTGTACTTTACATGAAATTAGGCCATCACACAGGAATGATGTATTAATAAAATAAAGGCAAGATACTGATTGATGTAATGCAGGTGTCTGTGACATTTATATAGTCAAAAGAAATTCTGATTGATTTAATACAGGTGTATCTGACTGTTTTACATCCAGAAGAAATTCAGATTGATTCAGTACAAGTGTATCTATAAATTTTGTACAGCCAGAAGAAATTCTATTTGATTCAATACAGGTGTATCTATGACTTCTACAGCCAGAAGAAATTCTGTTTGATTCAATACAGGTGTATCTATGACTTCTACAGCCAGAAGAAATTCTGATTGATTTAATACAGGTGTATCTGTGACTATTGTATGGCCAGAAGAAATTACGGTTTATTTAATAGAGGCATGTCACTGACTTCTTTACAGCCAGAAGAAATTCAGGCTGCAGTAGATAAAGCCCTGGAAACTTTTGGGAGAATTGACATCCTTATCAATGGTAAGACAATCTGATACTTATTAAATGTCAAGATATAGTGATTTCAATAAACTTCTTTAAACTTTCTTGAATAGGTCTGGTTTTCCTGATGTATTTTCTGTATACAGGTTATGTTGAAAAAGTTTAATTTTTTAATATCAACATTATCAGATGTAAATTTTATATCTGAATGGTATGCCAACATTCAATCTTAACTTTCTGTAATTTTGTTAAATGAGAATTTGGCTATACATTTTATTTTCATATATCAACATACTAAAACATATTTAATATCACCATCATAACATCTTATTTAAATTGGTAGATTTAGTAGTAACAGAATAGGTAGATCTGAAATATATTGTAGAAGTTTTTAATATGTTGATTTGGACTATGAATTTCAAATGTTCAATTGTATATTCAGTGTACAGTAAAACCTATTATGAGAGACCGCCCCTTCTGCCAACAAAAAGCGGTCTCTATAGACAGATGGTCTCTCATAGCAGGCTTGTACAAAAAGACCAATGTATATTGCATATCTGACAATTAATAAATAAAAAAAAAAGTAATTATCTCATCCAGAAACAGAATCCTTCATATTAATGTAGGGTCTTGCAATTAAACTAAAATAAAATAGATCCTTATCTGCCGCAGCATAATGTGCCAGCAGATCAGGGTCTATGCATTTTGTTAAGAGTAACCAGTACAACAAACAACATAGACCCTGATATGCTGGCACATTATGCTGTGGCAGATCAGGATCTTTTTTGTTTCAGTTTAACTTGACTTAAAAGTTTCTATAATTACTGTATGCCAACTCAGAAATCATCCTGACAGTATAAGATAATTAATGCTGGCATGTAACTAATATGGCTGAAGATTTGTATATAGAGAAACCCAAAATTCATAATACTGTGTATGTGCAACTAAACAGGAAAAAAAGCATCCTGCTTACCCATATATTTTGACCAATAACTTCATCATAAGGTTGTTAATCAGATGTAAGTCTATTTCACAATATCAGACGAACCAGGGCCTCTTCTTATCTATAAATTTGCACATGTGCATGATAACACAAATGGATTTTTGCCCAATCTGGCTTATGAATTTATCTAAAGATTACATTGAGTAAATGCATGCTTGTTTGTAGTTATGATTTTGGGTTTTTTTAACATCTGTTAATCCATTTATTTTCATATGTATCAAATTTCATACTCTGTTTAACAAAGACATTTTTATTGGGTCTTTAAAATTATGGTTTGTGCCCCATTAATAAATGTGAATGCAGCATATATTGGCTTGAGATAATATTCCTTGAATAAATATTAATGCAGAGTATATTGGCTTGAGATAGTATTCCTTGAATAAATATGAATGCAGAGTATATTGGCTTGAGATAGTATTCCTTGAATAAATATGAATGCAGAGTATATTGGCTTGAGATAGTATTCCTTGAATAAATATGAATGCAGCATATATTGGCTTGAGATAGTATTCCTTGAATAAATATGAATGCAGAGTATATTGGCTTGAGATAGTATTCCTTGAATAAATATGAATGCAGAGTATATTGGCTTGAGATAGTATTCCTTGAATAAATATGAATGCAGAGTATATTGGCTTGAGATAGTATTTCTTGAATAAATATGAATGCAGCATATATTGGCCTGAGATAGTATTCCTTGAATAAATGTGAATGCCGAGTATATTGGCTTGAGATAGTATTCCTTGAATAAATGTGAATGCAGAGTATAATGGCATGAGACAGTTGGTACACCAAAGTAAAGTATAATTGCTTGAGATGGTTAGTACTCTGAATAAATGTGAATGAATAGTATAATGGCATGAAACAGTAATTCTTGAATAAATGTGAATGCAAAGTATAATGGCTTGAGGCAGTTGGTACTCCATGAATAAATGTGAATGCAGATTTTAATGGCTTTGGACAGTTACTAATCCATGAATAATTGTGAATGCAGAGTGTAATGGCTTGAGTCAGTTCTCTTTGATAAACAGTTACTACAAAAGTATAATGGCTTGGACAGTACTCAATATATAATAGTGATTATTATATATTCTTTTTTTCCCCCATTAACTTTACATTGTTAGAATTGTGCGATATTCTACAATTCTGAACACCTTCATATTGCATGCACATGCATAACATGTGGCTAAAAATTGTATAGTGTATTAGGAACTATTTTGAAAACAAGCCATGTGTACTCATATAGTAGACTTTAGGTTTCAGTTTATTAGGTTTGTTTGTGAATGAACTAAAGCATCTGTTTTGTCTATTTGAAAGTAGAGATGATAAAATGAACAATGTGAATGGGTTTACTGAGTCACTAATGACACTTTCAAACAAGCAAATGAATGAATATCAGATTCACAGTGTCCAAAACAAGCATACCAGATGCAGAATTGAAAATACCATTCTGATTTTTTATTATTTAGACAAGTATCTGGCAAATATATTACATCACACCATCATATAATTGCCTTTAATATAATTTAATGTCATCCTTTTAGCATCATAGTTCATACAAATGTTAACATATCCTGTCTTTTCTTATCATATAGTTTGTATTAGTGTATGTGATGGTTTGAAATTAGTAAGAATTCAAGGTCATGGTCACAGGAGCAGATGAGATAAGGTGAGATACTGTTTTGGTCAACAATAGCCTGGGATATGAACAGTGTCACACATCATTTGCTTGATGAATGCTGGATGATCAATATAAAACAATTTAACAAAGTCACTTGTCTTAACCCATAGTTTAAATTAAAAATTTAAGATAAGGTACCTTTATTTTTTAGTGTAATGTTTTTTGCACTGGAGTTTTAACCTTCTGTTAAATGATTCAGGTGCTGCAGGTAATTTCCTTTCTCCAGCTGCTGGTCTGTCTTTCAATGCTTTCCGCACTGTCATGGAAATTGATGCTCATGGAACCTTCAATGTCATGAAAGTTGTGTATGAAAAGTACATGAAGGTAATGGTTTGTCTACACTGTATTAAAAGACCATGAAATGTATTTTACAAAATTTACATATGTTTTGCACTTAGTATGTATTTTATTTGCATTCCATTTAAGTTTTCATATCTGCTGTCATGTCATAATTTGTTTTTACAGTCTTAGAAATGCATTGATTTTGCATTTATCACTTCCATTCATTGTGTTGTTTAAGTTTCATTCAATAAGAATGCATTTATGAATTGTCCTGTACTAAATGGAGAGAACTGTTTCTTCATAAAGGTATGTTTTAATAAAAGAGGAAATGCATAAAATTCAAACAGCATTGAATGAATAAAATGTGACTGCAGTTGCAGTAAACATATAAATAGAGAACATTTATCAGCAAGTTTCATTGCCGATTTTATTTAATTCATATAAGTTATACTGATATAATTACTGGTGATGATGTCATCACATCAATGGAGGTTGCTAGAACAGTTTTGCAGCTAGTAAGTTGTGGGAAAATATCACTGTAAATTACTATGAAAAAGAGCTTTTAACAGAGACTATTTTCATGGTTAAATAGATTTTCAAATCCATTAGTGAAATTTATTTAAATGTTCTTTATCACTTTTGTTTTTCATTAATTGGTTTTGAGTTTTGAATTCAAGTTCTCCATCTCATCTTCAAACACATAACCTGATCATTATACATTTGGAGTACAACCACTTCCTTGCAAAATCAACCATCTCAAGCTGATTTTTGCAAAAAAAAATGCTAATATTTGACTGCCCATCTAGGTGGAAGTTAGGCTAGAATGATCTCCCCTCAGAGGGGTTGGCATTAAATCCCATCCATAACTAAGGTACTTCAACTTGTGCTTAGAAGCATGCTCTTTTGGAGTCCTTACCAATGTTGACTTGTGCCTTTTAATGTATTGAGTAACTCTGGGGAGTTTTTTTCCTCATAGAAAGGAAGCTTTGACTCCATTTTTGTCAGTTTCTCATAATTTTAGACTTTCTGACACAATGAATTGGTCTGTCAATATACATTTTGGCCATGCTTTGACTGCCTGTCCTATGGTTGAGAGTACATAAGTTCAGATCTTAGTTACATAGCAGATGAATTCTGATAATAATTGTCTGGTATTACATGCCATGTGATATGATTATTCCTGAGACTTTTATTTATCCTCAGCTTCCTTTTCACAGTCAGGTCACACAACACTTGACTGATTTCACCTGTATATATCTTTTGCTCTCTGCAATTTCAAATGTCAGCAGTGGTCTGGTCTATCTTGCAAACATTTTAAGTTGGTGAAGACAGATAGGCTACCAGTCTGAATTTTACAGGATGCAGTTTTTGGTCAAAAACAGATTTTCTTGGCAGTTCCAATAGCCTCTCCAAACCAACAGAGGATAATCAGCTACATTCAATACTGACTCAGACATGGTCTCAACAGATGCATGAAGAACAACAGATGCATGAAGAATCTGTTTAGGGTTATCATAGTCCCATCCTACCCGATACAGGCATCTTGGAAACCAGCACTGATATTGAAGAGCAAATAGTTCAGAACTGGATTTTGCTAGTCAATACTAGCTCCAACACAGCCTCAGTGGATATCTGAAAGAACCAGATAGCGTGATCAAGTATCACCCTATCCTGCACCATACACCAGCACCAGCATCAGTGACCCAATTGCCTACATCTAGTACCAGTGCAAAAAAATGATACAGCAACATTAAAGTCCTAGATCTCCAGTATCAGTTCCTTACCATTGCCAAGTTACACATGGAGTTTTGTAAATCGTTATCACAGCAGTCATATAAAGTTTGTAGTACTGTACTGGAAAAGGGTATGGTAAAATCAATTTTTACAATTTACCCATTTCTTGTATCAGTACACAGTGTTTTGCATGCAGGCATGATATTTCTGGCATAAGATGATGTAATTGCTGTAGTGGCATGTTTTTACACTGGGACTTTACTCTAGATTTTATTGATGTCATTGGAAGCTTCAGATAGTCATACTTCTTACCTCTCTCAAACATTTCATTTTGGCACCATTGTTCAAAGTGGTGACAGTGAAACTATCCTCAATACCATTCAGGAAGGAGATTGCACATTTATGGATATGGTATACCAATGCAGGGCACTCACTTTAGGTTTGAATATCAATTCCTAGCTTTTCACATGAACTGTGGACTCATTTCTCACTTCACTGCTATCTCCACATGACTATCAATTCAATTTATATTATTCTGCACAAATGCCACGTGTTTAATATTTTTACATCAGAAAATGAAATCCCTTGTTTCACTTCTGCTGTACATTGGATTCCCTGTCAATAGGAACAAATCCATGGTTATGCCATCTCAACATTTTACCCACTTTAGTCAGGAATTCAAAATGCATGTTAACAGGGTCTGCCTCCATCAAGAACATACCTTGATTCAAATGGATTTTTTTCTCAAAGAATCACATCTCAGTCTGGGAATGTCTTCACCAATTGGACCTTTTCAATGCATCATTGGATTTCATCATCATTGTCAGGATATATGACAACTACACATATGCCATTACAGTGATCTGGAAGGCCCATCTTCTGCTCTCATTGTGAGAAGTCAGTGTGGTATTGTATCTTCAGGGGCATTCACTGCATATCAATCACTTAGAGATAAAGGCTACAGTGAATTGCATTTCAACCATGGCAGGAAACACTCAATGAAAATGGTATGTTCATTCTATTTGAAAACTCATCTGTGCATAGTGAAATCAAAATTCAAGTGGGACAAATTGCAAAATGTACACCTTACAGGTTTGGGATTTGGCATAAAAATGTGCTGGTCAAACTTGCAATATGGCCACCACAGTGGCCATCTCACAAATCTTGTTATCACCGCTTTTCCTAAATTAAAGATCATATCAACATGGGCTTTTAACTAAAAGATTTCTTATGGTGTCTAGTTGGCCTTAAATGGAAATATGGCCAATCTGATATCCAGTATTGTTGCCACAGTGGCCATCTTCAAATTCTTGTTACTACTACTCCTGGTCAAAATGTAATATTGCCATGGGGTTTTCACCGGATGACTTGTTATGATGTCAGGTTAGTCCTAAATGAAAATGGTGCACATCTAATGTCTGATATGACTGCCACACCAGCCATCTTGAAAATCTTGTAATTGCTAATCCTTTTGAAAAAAAGTAATATTGCCATGGTTTTTTTCACTAAAAGACTTCTTATGATGTATGGTTGTTCAGAAATGGAAATGGTGTCAATCTGATGGCAACAATGGCCATCTTGAAAATATTTTTATCACTACTTCTGATGGATAGTCATAAAAACATGGGGGTTTTACTAAACAGCTTCTTACATTGTTTAGTTGGTCCTAATGGTGCCACTGAGACTTCAGTATACCTGCTACAAAAGCATTCTTGAAAACCCTGTTGTTATCATTTCTCCTGAATATATGATCATATCTGCATGGATTTTTCAGTGAAAGACTTCATACGATGTCTAGTTGCTCATAAATGAAAATGACAATCAGACTTATAATGTGGCCATGTCGAAAATCTTGTTATCACTGTAACTCCTGATGGTTGGTCATATTGACTTTGTGCTTTTACCAAAAGACTTCTTATGATGTCAGGTTTATACTAAATAGAAACGGCTTAAGGATTGATATTGAATATTGCCAGAATGGTATCCATCTTTTTTTTTGTTGCTACCCTAGAACAGAATATCATATCAGCATGGAATTTCCACCCAAAGACTTATTATGATGCCTTGTTGGTCCTAAATGTAAATGGTGCCAAGTTGGCATCTGATATGCCACCCACAGCAGCTAATTTCAGAACCTTGTTATTTCCAAAGAATTTTGATGATGGTTTCAACACTACAGTTTAAGGAGGAAACCTGAAATTCTTTTCAGCCAATAGAGCACCAGTCCATTGAAGGGACTCATGTTTGCCCTTCAAACATGTTTTTGTAAAGTTGAGGTTACTCACTCATGGCATCAGTTGACCACATCTCTGTCAAAACAAATAATAACAAAAAAGTTAATCTCCTCTATGTCAAAGCAGCTGATCACACTGACGTTAATCTATTGTCTTTCAAAAAACAGCTGATCACACTGTGGTTAATGACTTTTAAGCAAATTACCATTTTGTTCTCACATCTTTTTGAAGGACATTACAGGCTTGAACAAATAAGGATTAATTTTTCAGAACCATGGAGGAGTTATTGTGAATATAACAGCCACACTTCAGATCAGAGGTCAGATGTTACAATTGCATGCGGGGGCTGCAAAAGCTGCAATAGGTGAATTTTTGTGCTCTTTTAGATTACTGTTGCTTGGTTTGATCATTTGGTGATTCTTTTGTAACTCATCTGATATCAGAAAACATGTAATGGGTGTAGGGATTTTTTTATTTATTATTTGATTCAAATATCAACTCTCTACTTTCAGTTTCATTTAAAAACACCTTAAATTTTCACACTAACTTTTTTTTCTTTCAAAAATATTTAACATTAACCATTTAATAGAAATGCTATCTAACTAGACTGCTAATCATTGCAATTAGCTTGACTGTTTTTATTAGCTTTTTTAAACAAGATTATTTATTACAGAAACTATGACAAAGCACCTTGCAGTTGAATGGGGCAAAGACAAAATAAGAGTGATGTGTGTGGCTCCGGGTCCAGTTGCTGACACTGAGGGTTATCGCAGACTGGGTAAGTGATATGCATGACGCTTTTTAAAAGGTGCTGCTTTTTCTACATTGCAGGTACTCACTTTCGAGTCCAACTACACTACAGACTACACAGACCTAGATCTGCTGCTGCATAATGTGCCAGCAGATCTGTCTGTGCAGTTTCTTAGGAGTAATCAGAAAAACAAACAACATAGACCCTGATCTGCAGGTGCATTGTGCTACACCAGATCTGGTTCTTTGTTGTTTGCAGTATGACTAGACTTGATTCAAGAGTAAGGAAGGAGAGTCTGGGTATAAGTGTGTGTCATCATTTGAAGGTGTGTCACTTATTTGGGGTCTTGTCTTAAAGACCAAGGTCAAAAACATTATTTTAAGTATTCCATCACTTTATTTTCCAACCAATAACTCTCAAGTCATGAGATTATGAAAGAATACATGATATGTTGAAAATGAAATTGATGATTTTATTTCAAGGATAAGATCAAGGCTGGATATTTCAAGTTTTCCATTAGACATACAGTTATGTCCTGTAATGTTAGAAATGTTTGAAACTGAATGTTCATACACTTATGCATCATCATAAGAAAGTGTTTTTCATGCCACATTGTAAAGGAGAGGAGTTTCATCTTCAAGGGCACTGTCATGGTTCATTATTTTAAATTTTCTTTTATACTTCCCTTTCCATTTTATAACATTCGAATGATTTAAGATTAAGAAATTAAACTTGCTATATTGTCCTCCATGACATTAGGGTCGTATTTTCAAGGTCAAGATCATAGGCCATTTTTTCATGTTTTCATTTTCTATCTGCTTTGTAACTTTTCAGTTATTTGGGATAAATTCATCAAATTTGGTACACTTGTTTATTGTTACTAGAAGAATGTTGCATTCCAGATTTGGGATAATGTCTTCAAGGCCAGTGTCACAGGTCGGTGTTTTATGGATTCTTTTTTTTTTCTTCCTTTATATCTTAATAGCTGCTTTAGGTTCAAGGATCAGACATGGTATGATTATGTATCAGTCTCTGTTTCATGATATCTCCAGTATCACAGTCAGGGTTTTGTCAAGGTCAGGGTTTTGTCAGGGTCAAGGTTACTAATCAGTTTCTTTCCTTTTCTGTACTTTGACTCTGATGCCCTGTAAGACAGAGACAAAAACAGTTGATTACTTTTCATGTCATATAACAACTCTTAACTGTTACAAGGGTCAGAGCCAAATTCTTCACTGAATACCTTTGTTAACCTCACCACAGTGGGTGGGTGGAGGGATAGAAATTGATGATTGAATTTGCTTTTTGCCTCAGGAATGGTAGTAATATATCCTGCTTGGCACTGTATATGACTGAGTTCTCCACTTTTTTGGCTATTTTCCCTTCTTATGCTGCAGTGTTAGAGTATTTTCAAGGTTAGACATAGACATATTTCCACTGGTACATAACCTTTTATTCCAAGTATTTAAAATTTGTGTGTGTACTACTTCAATTTATTACTTCTTATTTTTTTCATATTTGATTTTTCAGGAGGACGAAGTGTTGATAGTGAGTATGAGAAAGCTATCCCCATTCAGCGTGTTGGAACTCGGGAAGATATTGGTAATACAGTTATCTATGTTGTCAGTGATGCTGCCCAGCTTCTTACAGGGACAACAATTATAGCTGATGGAGGACATTGGCTGACTAGTGACAACAATTACCATCGTGTTCAGAGATTGTTTCAGTCCGGACAGGCCAAATTATAGACCAATGAGCTAAATTAAAATGATTTTTAAAGATAAAGCTAATTTGTCATTTAATGGGGTTTTGTATCTGTTATACACATGATTGTTTTGCAAATTAAAGAATAAATGCTTTATATGCGACTTAATGGCAATTTCATACAGTATATACTTGCTAATAAGTCAAGGTCAGCTATAAACTGCACAGACCCAGATCTGCCATCCCATAATGCACTAGCAGATCTGGGTGTATACAATTTGTTTGGAGCAATCAAAAGAACAAAGAACTTTACATTGATCTGCAAGCACATTATACAACAGCAATTTATTTTTCAGTTTGACTTTTGACTTATACAAGAATATATATGGTAGCAGTTGATTTTTACTGCTGTAAATTTTCTTGGCATTGAAATAGAAATTGATCATTGACTTTTTCATGTGCTTTTTTATGCTTAAATGGACTGAGTAAACATGTTGATTTATAGTGTTTACATATTTATTGTTAATAGTAAGAATGTAAACATAAATTTTTGGAAGATTAATAGAGCATAAAAATACACATCATATAGTATTTCTTAATGTATGTGCTAGATTCAGATAGGAATGGGAGAATTCATAAGTCAAATTGCTTTTTGTGACAAGTTATATTTTGTGAATCATGGACGCAAGGTACATTAAATTCAAATTACATATTTTAAACAGTTTACTTTTTAATTAGTATATGGTGAAATTATTTATTATCATGTGATTCATTTCTTTACTGTTTATATTGTAGACAGTATTTTGATCAGTATGTGTCAATAATGTCTTAAGTATGAGCAAAATTCATGTTATGTCTGATAATAATCAATACTATTTTGCAATAATTGGACAGTAAATTTATTTTGTACTTATTATTTTTGTTTTCTGTATATAAATAACCATCATCCATCGATCAACATGCATTTTGTGTGTGCATTTGTATTTGGTGTAAACTGAGGACAATTACAAGATTACACACCAACATACTGAGGATGTCTTTGGTTGGAAAAATTGTTAAATCTTACTTCTACCAACTATGTTAGCTTAGAATAACATAATATCATGATTTTTAGGAAAGTCCCCATTGCCACACTTAGTTCTTGTTTGTGATTTGGGAGTGTATCTTTCCTCCAAAGCTGGCAATACACATGCCCAAAACCATGTCCTTGACTGCCTACTTGAAAACTTGTGAAGAGATCTCCACTATCAAATTAAACATTTCAAAAAAGTAATATCTCCTTTTAGATCCAAGCATCAAATACCAATAACTTAAGTAAACTCTAAGATAAAAAGCTGCTGCATAAAACAGTCCTTGATATTTTTATTGCTATTTCATGCATGTAAAATGAAAGTGTCGGAAAACGCATGATATATTCAAGCTATCCAATACAGGGAAATAAATCAACGATATGTTGTATGAAAGAAGTGCATGAAACTGATATTAGAAATAAGCATCCGACCCATCTGTAAAGTTAAAATGTCCTATTTGTAATGAGGTTTTATACATGTAAAGATTTTGAAAAGATGTCCTAGATATGTAAAATTTATGATTATTAAATGAACAGTATCTGCCCAATTTCAGAATTTGCCTATTTAGTGTTCAAACAGGAGAGAACAGATGCAAATCTAGTGAAAGATCCCATTAAGGTGATATCGAATTATCGTGAACCGAATTTGGAAGTTGCATGCATATAACTTCAGTAAATATACAGAATGATAAATGTAGTTTGTTGAGGTCAAACATTTATCATCAAGATGATCAGTCCCAAAATGAAACATTTAATTATAGCAAAATGTTTTTCATTATCATGCTCTTAAGACCTCTGACTACACGTGCAAGGAATCATAAAATGTTGAATGCATTCAATGTTCTTTTAAATGTATATACTTACTAAAGCTGGTAATTTGATGACTTTGTTTTACATATCATGAATTGTGTATGTATCTACAGTTCTGTTGTAAATGAAGTCTTATTAACACAACACACAACATGTAAACACCAGGCATCAATCTATATTGTATTCCCAAATTTAAAGAGGTTTTTAACAAATAGCCAAAACGCTCAGGATGTTCTAGTGGACCAACTTGTATTTATAACTTAAAAGAACATTTATTTAGAGCTGCACTAGAATGTAATTTTTTTGCTCATATGTCTTTTTTCAGTAAGTTTTACACAGAAGCTGATGTCAAAAAAAAACTTCCAACCAGTAATACAAAACACCTTCATGAGGTAACTTGAATTAGCAAATGTATAAACTAAGTGATTTGGAAAGTTAAGCTTAAGACTGCTGTACCATGAAAGTATGTTCTTTTTCATTCATGGTGCAAAAACAATAAAACAGGATAAACTGTTTGTAAATATGTATTTGAAAACTATCCCTATCCACTAACTCTATAAATACATGTACTCTCATAGAACAGTTTAAACTCTGTACTTCACTTCTAGAATTATTGAACTTTATAGCTATTTAGGAGGTTTCAATTCAGTTAAAATAGAAAAGTTGTGTTGTTGTTTTTAGTATATCATTATTCTTTATGTTAAGGTTGATACAAAACACTATACAGATTACAACAAAATAATGTTTTATGCGTGATCGATTTATTCAGCCAAAGTGACTTGAAAAATACAAAGTCTCCATGAAATACACAATATCTTTAACAAAAACATTTGTTCCTATTTTCAATATTTAATCTGCACATGCCAAAGAGAGAGAGTAGATTTGAATGTGTATTATGCAATGAAGATATTACTTTATTTTGTCAATAAAAGCGAAGTCATTGCTGATAAGGCCTGTTTCCTGCAATAAATGCTGAAATCCAGCCAAATGGTACAATATCCAAAGCATTGAATTAGTCGGAAGCCTGTTATGTCATACTAAAGTCTAATTGCAGAACAATCAGTCAGTCAATAACTGATGCATCAGTCAGTAACAACAATATATATATATTCGAATAATAATGTAATTGCCTAAAGAACTGGGAGGTTACAATTACTTAATACTGCTATGTATTATGAAGCATCCGTATCTAACGCGGTATTTCATTTCATTCATTCCTATGACAAAGTTAGTCCTATAGTTATCGTACGTGAGACTCTTATCCAGATCTAGAGGTGTTGTAATTCAAGTCGAACAAAACTACTTTTTCAGTGTTGTTAAAGTATCAGCTTTTAGTATCTTTGTCTCACATAGCAGTGGATTACTTTCCCATAATTAAACGTTAAATTTTATTTTTGTAACTTTATTAATTATAAACATCACTGATATTCATGCAGAATGTTGGTGTTAGTTTGGATTTCCAATCTTGTCAGTTACACTACAATGGGTACAGTATATTTTGGGATTTCGCTAAAAACAAAAGGAAAAAAAAAGAACAAAGGTGCAAATTGACCAGCTGTATAATATACTAAGAGGATGGCCATTCAGAAATTGCATTATTATTATTACACTAATAACTTAAAGATTTGACATTGTTTTTACATATATTATTGGTACACTATTATTGTGATTGCACCACATGTATATAGCTGGCATTTATTCCACTCATGGTCATTACGTAAAACTGAATGAAGATCCAAATTTTCTTAGCTATGTTAGGTATTTTACAACAAAGCAAGCTAAGTAGGTTTTTTAGTATAGACAGTAAAGCACTTTGCCTGGGAACACACTAATGGTAGCGAATCCAGAAAGCTATCCAGTGAGCCACTGTGGGTCCTAAATTCAACCTGTATGTTTATATATCTACAAAATGCCAGTTATCTGCAAAACAGAACACAAAGCACTTCTGACAGTATCCATTTCCCTTTTAAAATGTGCATGTAAAACAATAATTTTATTTTATCGTTTACAAAACGTTTTTAAGCATTGATAATTAAACATTGTCCCTACTAATAGTTTTTGCAAAAAACTTTGTCTTAATTTTCCTGTAGAAAATTATGCATATATATGCAGATTACAGTTTTCCTTTTAATGAATGCCCCATCCTTCTCACTGGACACAAAGTTTGATGAGAAAAAGGATTTAATTTAATAAATAATTTTTTTATTTTATTTTTAATTATTATTTTTTTTCTCAGAGATATCTGACAGCCTGATGCTTATTGACCAATAATTAATCAGCTTAATGATCAGATTGATTATGCACATGATTGATTATGCACATTGATTGATTATTATCGATTATTGATTGATTATGCACATTTATTGATTATTGATTGATTATGCACATTGACCATGCACACTCTTACACATAACCCGTCTCTAAAATTTTGTACAAGAAACCAGACACCAGACATTATATCATGGAAGCGTGATAATAAATGGGTAAGATTTATATATGCAAAAGGAATCAGTTTCCAAAAACTGGTCTTCATGTAACAAGGAGTTCATAAAAGTCATGCTTTGTACACCTAGGTGCTGGAGCTGGTTTTATGAAATTCACCCATAACTTGAACATTCAGCTTGATGTCTTTTAAATGAAACTTACTACATGGGATTAATTTGAGTCTGCTTTAACGCCTGCAAGGTTTGACACTGCAGTTACCTTATTTCTGACTAACTTGAACATGATCAATAAAACCTAAACAATGAAATGTGTCTTAAAGTCCAAAGAACGAATTTGGCATTAGATAGTTTTATTTTTACATCTATCCTGTAGATTTGTTGCCTTTCACATTGTGAATAAAATAAAATAAAATGTAAAAAACAATCCTTTGTATTTTTGCAATAAGATTAAAGTTTCTTTTATTTCATTTTATTCTATTGACATACTTTTAATATTAGTACGGAAAGTATAAGTATAGAACGTCTTCATTCTTAAAAATGAATTCTGAATATTGAGATTTATAATATATGTATTCTATGTTAATAATTTGCATATTTTTAATTTTCTATAATCGAGTAAAGCAGAAATTTTGATTTGAAAATTTAATAGTACGAGTTTTCTCATTTTACACAAGTGGGTTGGGGGGTAATTCTTCTTGTTCATTTCTCTCAGCTTTTAACATCTGATAAATGGAAAAACAAATTATATAACAATGATGTGTTTAGCACTGATGCAAGTTTCCAGGCTAATCAAGAGGCACTGGAAAGAACGTTTCCATAGTAACGTCCAGACGAAATGAATCTCCATGTTGCTAAAAATAAGAAAAGAGAGGTCACGTTTGTCTGCACTTTACTGGTCCTACTGATGCAACACAGGCAAAATTAAGTAATAACTTTGCAGATGACTGTTAGAGCAGGACAGAATGAAGTTATATTTTATTCAAGCAAATTGTTTTTCAAAAACAATGGAATGTAAACAACTATATAAGATAACAATTGCTGCAGGGTCTTACGCGAGTGTCTATTTTAAATGAAATATATAGAACGAATTGAATTATTATGGACTTTTAAACCATTTAAAATCATTTCAAATCTACGATGGTATTACATGTAAATACCGATTTTACTCAGTAAGGACCATAAAAATAATATAAAGAATTGGCTTTGAATTACATTCCCTAACATAATATATTGTCATACCATAATTCGCTATGTCCTTTGGTGTTATTAAACTAGTGTAATACTGGAATATATATATATATATATATATATATATATATATATATATATATATATATATATATATATATATATATATATATATATATATATATATATATATATATAAACTTTAGACAATGTGATAGATTCATAAACTTAAAGCAGATTACACACATAAATGAAACAAGGAAAGTATTTGCAAAGGCTTTGTAATTATTTTTTCAACACCAGACGCTTTCTTTCAAGTGACAATATGTGACATCATGAGCTAAAAATTGACGAAACAGATCACAAATTCGGAATCACATCATTACATAATCACAATTCATTTTCAAATCAAAATTTAGTGTAAATGCCGCCATTATAGTGGAAGATGATATACAGTATGATTCGATCGTTGTTAACGATAACAATAGAGTTTCAATGCAGTTAATAATCATTACAAACATTTTAGTGGTATCATAAATTTGTTTACATCAAATTAATGTACAACAGGAAACTGACGCCCCAATGTTCTATTTATTTTCCCCTGAGAGAAAACATTAATTATTGTTTTCATCGCTATCTATAGAAAGAAAAATGGACTGAAACTCATTTAGTGTGCCAGTGATTTAAGTTTCCTATTCGGATTTTTATTCGTCCCAACCTAAGGTTAGTTACATTTTAAAAAAATATGAACTATCTGAATTGTTTCACCTTCGTCCCACCCCTAGCCCGGTTGACTGAAGCATGTGTTGTAAACGGCTACGAATCGTACTAAAGACCTTTACGTCAACCCAAGGCAAACACATATTTAACAGAAAACGGAGTTCCTCCAGTTAAAAACAAATGCTTCATAATCTGTTACTTTTACATGAATTGTCTACTACCAGCAAAGCAAAACAGGGTTAGTTTGGGGGTTCTTTTTGTCTTAAATAAAGATCCTAATTTTCAAATATTATCTTGGGGAAGGGTCCCCACTGTCATGTCAATGTTTCACAATTTTGTATAGCCTTCAAGGAGTGTGTTGTTTCCAAATATCATAACAATTACCAAATTGTATCTCAGATATACACAGAAGTCACATGTATGTGGAATTTACTCCAATGTCGATTCCCATTCCCACGTTCTTAGTGGTAATCGTCAGGTAAAACACAAATTGAGCGAACCACACATTCTTTTTCCTTAAGTAATATGTCCTCTGTCCTCCTAGTAACTTGCAAATTATGAATGTCTCAAAAACTTAAGACTCATAGACCCTATGGATGAATAGAGCCCAATTTGTATAGTCAGTCTCTCGGCTTTCTAAGCACAAAGAAAATAGGAATGCTACCAAACTTTATGAATCACATTCACTGCCAGCTTTAAAGATATTCGTGAGTTTGCTTCCATCAGCGTAAAACTATTTCAGTGTTTCATAAAGTAGTGTCGCCCATCATGCAAGAAGCTCCTATTTAGTGCGAATAAGTAATGTCGGACGTAATCACAACACATGCGACATACAAATTTCACGTTCTTAAGTTTCAACATGGTTAAGACGATGTAAAATATGTAAAGAGATGATTATAACTCGCATCGGTGTAGATTTAGTACAGTGCAAATAAACATTTCTTTAAAAAAAATATTCATTTAGTTTAAGAAAATGCACACTACTCAAAAGAAGAGTCCAATTTAAAGACTGGAAATCAATTACAGCGTACAGTTAATTTTTGAATTTTGAACTGGTTTATGTATCTGGTTATCAATAAATTGCCGTTACCTTAACTCTTAAAGGAATATACTTCAAAATATTAGATAATTACCCATAATAATGTGGATTTCCTAAGTTTGCATATTTGATTGTCACGAAGTATATTATCTCCATATATGGGTTTGTATATATTCAAAGTTTGTGCCAACTGCGGAATCCATGAAGTTTGGCACCATGATAACAATAATCAATTCAGTAAAAAATGTCCCACCAGGGTTTTTTGAAAGCTTTTAGCATTTGCTAAGGCTTTTTGTTGTTTTTTTTTTTTGCTATGCTAAAAACTATTTATAGTCCCGTGGTTCATGGCTTAATATTAGGAGAGAGAGAGAGAGAGAGAGAGAGAGAGAGAGAGAGAGAGAGAGAGAGAGAGAGAGAGAGAGAGAGAGAGAGAGAGAGAGAGAGAGAGAGAGAGAGAGACTAATATTGCTTATCTGAGATTATTATTAACAAATTTTAGTTTATCCCTCATCCTAAAATAATTGTTTCATTACTTTAATTTTTAGGCAAAATTGTAGACTATGTTAGGCCTATGCCCCCAGACCCATCTGGGGAGTAACCCCCACCACCACTCTTACATCTTCTCACATCTTTCTTCAAGAGGAATGGCCAGATTGATCTAAAGTTATCTATCCACTCCCATTAGCAGAATCGTTAGGTAAATACAGCACCGAATATATAATGTTATAAGCATGGGCGAAAATGTGATTTAAAATTTCACTAATAAATTGTATCATTCAAAAGTTGTGACATTATTGGTTCTAATAAATTGAATGTACTTACTTTATAAATAGCATTAACCTATTGTGTATTGGTACAACCTGTACCATGTTAAGGGAATGGCAGATTTGGTTATGTTTAAAAGTTTTGTTGGAATGTCATACATTTGATTGGCGCTTATAACCTGTAATTTATATACTATTATTGGTGATAACAGTTAACCTTTTCAAGCCCTGTGCCTTAAGGAATATGTCTTCCAAACGAATGAACAATGGATTTCTAATGAAATAAAATATTTAGACAATGTCTAAGTCTCTTAGCCAAGTTCTTGATTGCCCGTGTACATTTCCACTCTGAAAAAAATATACAATAGGGTAAACCACCCTTGTTTAGTATGAGTAGTAATATGGAATACAATAGGTACAAATGTGGCCATACGGATCCAACGTGCATTTATCTTCAGACGGTCATCTTTGACTGGGAATGTATGGGTACAAGAAGAACTTGACATTAGTATATAGGTTCAACATGGGTAGAATGGCAATGGAAATGCCAAACAAATCCACAGGTTTGACATTGTGAGATGGTACATGTACAGAGAAAATTACAATGTATAAACCAGCTATGTCGGACTGTATGGATTCAAGGCAAAATGAAACATTGAACATGTTGGGACGGACTGAGGAAAAGAGGATTGAACATTAAAATTGCTGACTATTGCCCATACAAACTGACCAACACATCATCTTCCTGACCAACACTCACACCTACCGATCAACATACTATCTTACTACCATATTCGGACCGCTTCGGGGGACTAGTGGTTAGAGTGACCGCCTCAGATGCAGCAGGTCGCGGGTTCGAATCCCGGCCGAGTCATACCAAAGACATAAAATGTTACTAAAAGCTGCCTCGCTAGGCGCTCAGCATTAAGAGGTTAGTGTTCGGACTGGTGTCAGGATAATGTGACTGGATGGGACATGATGCAACATGTTTGCAGCATGATGCTCCAGTGATAGACATCACTATAAACTGTCACACTGCAGAGATCGTAGCGATATGACTGATAAATTGTCGAAACTACGTTAAAAATCCAATCACACACACACACTAACCACAATTGTCCCTCTACTTACAAACACCCACGCCTACTCACTAAAAGGCAGTTCTACTAACCAACACATACTCACTTAATAACTAGACCAACAAGTAGGTCTCTGCTTTTTTATATCTGACAGCTGCTGTCAGATATTAAAAAGCAGAGATCTACTTGTTGGTCTAACTTAATAACCAGTACATGTATATATTATCACTCACACCTGCTGACCATCAAGCAGTCGTATTGGATAAACACCCACACCTATTGTCTAAGCTCACTTGTCTTACTGACATTCACATCTTTAAAGCGGCACATATTTATATATAAAATATCTGTATCCCAGATTATGTTATTGGTGTCAATTTTGTATATATTGTAATGATGCTCTAAATAGCTGTGATAAAGGGACCCAACTCATAATAACACTAAAATGACAACGACTAAAAGTAATGTTAAAATTGAAAAAAAAAAAACTGTTACGGACTTTACCTTAGACTAGAAACATCCAGTATATTAAACAAAATGACTGACACTTAAAGAATGCCGAATCTATTATCGACTTTAGCAGAGAAAAAATCCGAAATATTATTTTCAAAGAGATTGACCAAAACTGAAGTAAATCGTAATTTCTAAAGCTATTACGGAATTTAGCAGAAAATAAAAATAAAAAATTAGTAGAAAAATCTAATAGTTATGGAATTGATTAAAATGGTATTACAATTTTAAAACTGGCACATAATTTAGCGGAGTCCTGACAAATTGAAAAAATAAGCCTGAGACTGCAACTGCTAATAAATATATAAATATACGGAATTTAGTAGAGATAAAAATATACAGAAAACTCAAAACTATGACCTAGACTAAACGTGATACTAAAATTCTGAAACTAATACGGCATATATCTAAGATTAAAAGATATCAGAAAACAATTACATTAATAATTATTACAAATTCTAAAGAAATTTACGGAAAAAATTACAAATTTAAAATAAAATGAACAAGTCAAAATTATAAACAAATTAGACAAATTGTTCGAGATACATGAAGTCGGAGAAAACTCCAAAATTAAAAAGAAAACATAATATTTCCACACTTGAGAAAAAAAATTAAATATAAACAAGTTGTTACAAATTGTCAAGATATATCATAAAGTCAAAATGTACCAACTTTGTAATAACATTTTACAAAATTAAACAAAAAACTAAAAACATGAAATATTTTAAAAAATTGCAAAGTTATATTTGGTGCTGATGCTATTGAGCAGTGTACCTTTGTCTAGAACAGACGGTGTCCCTGACGAGTACCTTTGGGGGTTAATAAAACTCTAGATCGTTAACACATGCGATATTGTTTTCTCTCACCTTTTAGAGTGACAAGAACTACCATATAACGAGCATCAAGATCTATAATTCACAAAGACAAACAAAACAGAAGAGGGAAATTGGAGCTATGCAATGGTCATTAACACAAATAATTACAATCCAACACCCACCTTCAGAAACAAAATAAACGATGGAAAGATGATAGCTGAAGATTCCTCACGTCCATCTATGACAAACACACACACCCTTACAATGAAACACACACTTACAAACTAAATAGAACATGGAAATGAGATGACTGAGGTTCACTCACACCTGTTTATGGACAAATTCACACCATTACCATCAAACACGCACCCAGATTATTTCCTACCCACCTCAAAGGTTATATGGTATATATTGGTGAATGATCCTTACAAATAAACAGACTCTTCTGCTTTTAAATTACAAGCTTAAATGATAAGAAAGGGTCTATGTTAGGACGAGAGAATAGTCACGCAATGTTACAATCATACTCATAGATCCAAACAAAACAGTGGAGGGAACTATCAATTGGTGATGGTCGCTCACACCAACTAATGGACAAACAAACACACATCCTTGTTGTCCAACTTCCACACACATTCATACAAACTCATTGAAAAAGGGGAAAAGAGTATGTAGTTACTAACATGCGTAATTACAATTAAAGATATGCTATTTACATCAGATACAAACAACCGTTTGTGAAAGGAGATAACGATTTTATAGATGGTAACACACATAATTAAAATCCGACAATCTTTATCTATCTCCCGAAACCAATACACTTGCAAACAAAATTAAATTGAAAAGGAATGCAAGATATTTAATGAGTAGGATCACTAACACTCGCAGTACAAACAAATACATATATTTTTTATCATCTAACACTCACCTTAACAAAAAAATACACATTTTGTTTATCATCCAACACTCACCTTTACAAACAAATACACATTATTTTATCATCTAACACTCACCTTAACAAACAAATACACGGTTCGTTTATCATCCAACACTTACCTTTAAAAACAAAACAGATAAGGGAAGAGAATGGGTGAATGTGATGGTTACTAATACACCATCTTACATATTCAGACTTAAATGATTTTTAGGAGATGAGATCGTTATATAAAAACATCTGTGGCAAAGTCCAGTCTTGTAGTCTTACTCAGGTAATTTAGAAATAAAACACATTTGCTGTCAATATATTCCACGAGATGTGGCCTTAGGACATTGAATGACTTGCGGATTTTGATTTGAATAAACTTCTGACACTTTTCTACGTTTCTGCAACATTTAAAAAAGAAAAAGCTCCACCCTCTCTCTCCCAGTCAGTTTTTTTTTGTTCAAGTTTAGCACTTAATGAAGTATTAATTCATGATGCTTATTGCCACAAGAGTAAAAACATTGTCTTTATCGTAATACCAGTTATATTACTTTTATCCTCTTAATCATCGGTATTTTCTTCCTTGATTGGAGACGAAAGAATTATAATTACCAAATGAAATACTAGCCAACATAAATATTACTTGGAAGCAATACAAACATGCATGAGCAGTGTATTCTTAATAAGCATATAATTAAACCTATTCTCCGTACCAAACAAAAACACTAAATTGAGGTAATGGCAGTGCCAATATTTTTATCCCAATCTCTGTGTGTGTGTGTATGTATGTATATATATATATATATATATATATATATATATATATATATATATATATATATATATATATATATATATATATATATATATATATCGCAAATAATTCTACTATATTTATCTATTTGTAATATAGTAATTTTTCGATGCCTTTTAACACTCTGCTATAAAAAAATCTATACATGTTTACTCTAGTGCACATGTAAGTGATTTTACATATATTTAGTACAAAATTTTTATCAATATTAACTGTCATCCTTCTCTCGTCTTTTCACTACTCTTCTGACGTACATCCAACATTGCGTACACTACCGATTTGGATTAACCATGGCATTTGTCTCTGACTTGTGGCAAAAACAAGACGTTTCTGGAAAGTGGACATCGTGGTCATATGTTATAATCCATTTCCAGGAAATAAGCTTATTACAGGAAGGATCTCTATATGTTTCATATTCAATTAGAACAAACTGCATTACGAAGCGGATATGACTTTCTAATTTAGCGATCGCTTATCAGAAGCAGCTTATAATCATGCACGTATATTCTTTAGTTGTTTTAATTTAATTATAATTATTTAATTATAACATTTGTTGAAAATCATAGGCTTTAAGACCCTAATCTGTGTGTATGCGTGTGTGTGTATGATTTTTAACGTAGCTTTAACAATTTTTCAGTCATATCGCTAAGATATCTGCAGTGTTGAAGTTTATAGTGAAGTCTAGCAACGAGGCATCATGTCCCACCAAGTCACATTATCCTGACACCAGGTCAACCAGTTCTAACACCAACCTCTGAATTCTGAGCGCCAAGCGAGACAGCTGCTAGTACTATATTTTTAGGTCTTTGTTATGACCGGATTCGAACCCGCGACCTTTCGCATCCAAAGCGGTGTTTCTATTGGTGCATGGCGTTCACACAGCGCTTAGACCCAAACTACTTAGGTATTCTAGACAGACGCGGCAATAAATAATCCAGTAGTACTTGCTTAGACGGCAAACACAGATGAATGGGTTAAAATGTGTCTTACTGAGTTTTATCTGCAACATTCATACATGATTCATTTTAGACGATCTTGCTTCATCCTTTTTGTTTCATTTTTGTGTTGTTGTTCTTGTGGGATTGGTGGGTGGGGGATAAATAAGTGCACCATGCAGCAAAGCAAGACCGCTTTGATCTTTATTTTACAGCTAAGACTAATGAGATCAACGTTATCAAAGACTGGTAATAATTCCTCAAAACTATTTGGTACTTACGATACAAGAATGTACACATACCCTGGGGTGCAAACAGACAATTAGATCGCCCCAATTTTTACAGTACTTCCATTACTTCGATAAGGACTTTTTCTCGGAAACTCTTCAAGAGTATTTGGTTACGTTTCATAGAATTAGCCACAGTAACAACCAATCATCATTATTGGACTTTGAATTTACATCTTACTGACATTATTTTAGGCTAACTGTTTTTGCATTTGCCATTAAGTAGAATTCATCTAGGTAAGCCATAGCGGGTCAGTGAGGGTATAAATTATATGCCTAAAATATAAATTATGCATATATGATTTGTATCAGAAAATAAATTTTCAGCAATAGTCATGGAGTATTTTTTTTCTTCCCTAATTCTGAACTCTAATCTCAATAACCTGTCACCTCAGTCTAGCTGTCCCTAGTGCTATGCTATAAACAACAGTCAACAATAAAATAGGAAATCTAACATAACAAACAAACAATCGTGGATATCACATGCAAAACAAACTACAGGCTTATATAGAATGATGAAGTGCATGTGAAGCAAGCTTCCCTTTATATTATAAAGTTCCACCGTAATCAGTGATTCCGATAGATCGATACTCTGACTAGATGCATCATGACTTTTAACTGCCTATACTGATACGAACACCTGGTTATAGTACAAAATGTAGGCCACTATGACCCAGAATGTAGCTCCCCAAAGGTCCATGGCAAGATTATCAGCGTGGTGTGCAGCTATTTTCCAGGAAATCGGGAAACATTGGTGAAGAAGCTCGTGCCCTAGGTAAAGCACAATGGCATTCATCCCTGGAAAAAAAAATGGCTCCCAATCATCTCTAAAACATAAAGATAGTTAAATTGAAGTTAAAAAGGTTAATTCATGTTTTTTTTAAAAAAAATAGATGCAGCTCAATTAAAATATGATAAAGCGTGACCTAATAATGTATGTTTTGATCATTATAAATAAAGTTCAATCCATTGCATCTTACTCTCGGCATCTTCATTGTTAGTCTTGCAATTTCCCGGAGTTTTCAAATTGAATTGGTTATTTTCCAGTGTTTAATAAATTAGTTTTGAAACTTGAGTTTTATTGTTTGTTTCTTAATTGGTTTCACATTTCTTATTCGAGATAGGGGGAATAAAATAGGATATCATATTATGCGAGTGATATTTATGGTTTCATGTAAAAATCATAGAATGATGACCTGGGTAGAGAATTTGGGATAAAAGGCATAATTGTTTTATGCAGAATAACTTAGTCAGGAAATGTCGCAACTGTTAAACTTAATGAATTGTTTGTTGTTTTTTTTATATAAAAACCTCCCCAACAATATGCATGCGAGACCAATATGAGGAAAAGATTCTACATGTATTGGAAACACACATGCTATAATACAAACCGGATCATGTACTCCTTACAATTGTAATACCAATTGCTCATTAAGGTAATGGAAAATAAAATGAAGATGTGGTACATACAAGGACAGTAACAGCAAATTTACAGTTTTTAATTAAATCTTGAAAATTGGTAAATTTACAGAGGTATTTCATATATGCACATTCAATGGGTACAATATTAATAAATTTACATTGACTGGACTGAACACAGTTAATATTTCATGTATAGACATTCAAGGGTTACAATACTGGTAGGAAGGAAACATTAGTGAGACGTTTACCTGGATATAAGAAGGGTACACCAGACCAGACCTTGTACACATCAATTGTCAGGTAACAGAAAGTCAGAAGAAAAAAAGCCATTGCTCCAAGAGCGAAAACAAACGAAAGTGACCTGAAACCAGCAAAAAATGATTAATTTGTAATGAATATGTGTGTCCATAATGATTTATTCGTAATGAATATGTGTGTCCATAATGATTTATTCGTAATGAATATGTGTGTCCATAATGATTTATTCGTAATGAATATGTGTGTCCATAATGATTTATTCGTAATGAATATGTGTGTCCATAATGATTTATTCGTAATGAATATGTGTGTCCATAATGATTTATTCGTAATGAATATGTGTGTCCATAATGATTTATTCGTAATGGTGATATGCTTATTATTCATAACAAAATCATGATCGTTGTTATAATAAATTTTTAAAACCAAATAGTGTCGAGCGTTCTGAAGTCTATTTTGATTACGTGTCCTTAGATGATTTAATCTGATAATTAAAACTCAGTTTATTTCTGTTTGTTTATTTCATGATCGTGTACTGATGAAAGAATCTCCACAACTCTTGAAGAAAATAATGCATACATACATGTACGCACACACGCACTCGCATTCACGCGTACATACATACATACATACATACATACATACATACATACATACATACATACATACATACATACATACATACATACATACATACATACATACACACACACACACACACACACACACACACACACACACACACACACACATACATACATACATACATACATACATACATACATACATACATACATACATACATACATACATACATACATACATACATACCACGCCTAATGTCTGACTTACCATAGGTTTTTATTTACAGGTATCCATCCATCGTTTTGACTGAATTTGCAGAGAATGCCACCAATTAGACCCTTAAGGACATAAAATGAAACATGAAAGTGAAAAATTAGACGCATGATCCTAATAAATTCTTTCCCATAATAACCTGGTTAAAATTAAAAATGACTTGCCAAAGAGTTTGTTCCTCATCCCAGTGTGAAACAGTTTCTCCCGCCCCGACATATATTATATCTATTCGTTTTAGTGACTCAGTTTCATCTACACAATGCTCTTATACATTTTTCACCAATCTTTGTATGGGAATCGTTTGCTTCCATTTTCATTAAGCTCACCATTGATTTATTTTAATAATAATAATAATAATAATAATAATAATAATAATAATAATAATAATAATAATAATAAGACGATGATGATGATGACGACGACGATGAAGTTAACGTGCCATCGAGTGTATGCACAAGTTCAGGATGTGAAAAAAGTTTGGCTTTCTTCCATGCATAGATTCGTGAAACGATGCAAAAGTGAATTTTTATAAGATGTTTTGTAACGCTTATCAATAGTTTTCTATAAAGACATTTTAATTAACAGTAATTTAGTATGTAATTTGAGAACTACCTGACCATTTTAATTTTTAGTTAAATAAGCCATAAGGAAAGAAAACAGAGCCAAATAAATTGATTGGTTGATTTTTTTTTGTTTCACGAGCACTGTAATGCTATATAACGCCACAAAAAGAT